>NC_069424.1:48515996-48562505 GCF_026875155.1 Cherax quadricarinatus
CTTGCACAACCCAGAGCAACACAGGTTTAGAACAGGTCGCTCCTGTTTGTCTCAACAACTGGACCACTATGACAAGTTCCTGTCTGCACTAGAGGATAAACAAAATGCAGATGTAGCATACACACACTTTCCAAAAGTCTTTGACAAGTGTGACCAAGGTGTAATAGCACACAAAATCGTGATAACGAAAAAACGGTAAAAATTGGTAGATTAATCTATTACTTCCTAACAAACAGAACACAAATAGCAATGGTAAACAGAGTAAAATCTGATGTGACTACAGTGAAAAGCTTTCCTCCACAAGGCACAATACTCGTTCCTATCTTGTTCCTCATCCTCATATTTGACATAGAGATGTAAGCCACAGCACCATGTCTTCCTTTGTGGAGGACACCCGAATTTGCATGACAGTGTCATCCATCGACACCGCAAGACTCCAAGCGGACATCAACCAAATCTTTATATGGGCTGCAGAAAACAGTATGTAGTTCAGTGAAGAGAAATTTCAATTACTCCGATATGGAAAATTTGAGGAAATTGAAACTGTATGAGAGTATAAAACAAATTCCAACCACACAATAGAGCGGAAAACTAATGTGAAGTACCTGGGAGTGATAATGGCAATGGACCTCACCTTCAAAGATCACAACAACGTATCTACCACATCAGCTGGGAAAATGATAGGATGGATAATGAGAACCTTCAAAACTTCGCATGTTCTCTCTAGGCTGGAGTACTGCTAGACACTAACGGTCCCTTTCAAAGCAGGCGACATTGCTGATCTGGAGAATATACAGAGAATCATCACGGCATACACAGGTATGTTAAAACACCTAGGAACAGCTGAAGTCCCTTGATTAGTATTCCCTGGAATGCAGGTGAGAACGATGCATGATAATATACACTTGGAAAATCCTAGAGGGATTAGTACCAAATTTGCACACGAAAATCACTCCCTACGAAGGCAAAAGCATAAGCAAGCGATGCAACATCCTCCCAGTGAAAATCAAGGGACCCACAAGTACACTAAGAGACACAATAAGTATCAGGGGCCCAAGACTTCCATTGCCTCCCAGCATACTTAAGGCAGATTACCAATAAACTCCTGGCTGTCTTCAAAAAGGAACTGGACAGGAACCTAAAGTCAGTACCTGACCAGCCGGGCTGTGGCTCGTACGTCGGTTTTTCTGCGGCCAAGAGTAACAGTCTGGTTGATCAGGACCTGATCCACTACGAGGCCTGGTCACAGACCGAGCCGCGAGGGCGGTGATCCCCGAAGCCCCTCCAGGTATACTCCAGGTATGCACCTCCCCCCACGCTCACACCTGGCCCTTCCTCACTTCTACTTGATGTTATGCTTCCCTACCCAATGCACGAAATCACAGCCTCCCTTTCTTCATTGACATTTAACAGTTCCTCAAAATATTCCTTCCATCTTCTCAATACCTCTAACTCTCCTCTCAACGTTCGCTAGGCTTTCACAACTTATTAGTTTCACTTCAAAACTTTTTTCTTATTCTCAACAAAATTTGTTGATTGCATCTCACTTATTCTCTTATTTACCTTCCTTTTACATACTTTCACCACTCTTAACCTCTCTTTTACTCTCTCCTTATACTCCTCCCTCGTATCAATTCTGCTTTGTAAAACCCTCTCACATGGTAACTTTTTCTCTCTTCTCTTTACCACATTCCATCAAGCGCTCTTCTTCCCTCCCGCACCCACTTTCCTGTAAACACAAACTTCTTAAATTTACCCCATACCTCTTCAGCCTCGTTGCCTATACTCTCACTAGCACATCTTTCTTCCAATAGCTATTTATATCTTACTAGAAGTGCTTCCTCCTTTTGTTTATAAACCTTCACCTCTCTCTTACTTGCTAATTCCATTCTCCTTGTATGACTACCTTTTACTCTCATTGTAGCTACAACTAAAAAATAATCGGCTATATCTGTGGCCCCTCTATAAACATCCACTTCTTGAAGTCTAACCATCAGTCTTTTATCTACCAATACATAGTCCAGCAAACTACTGCCATTACGCCCTATATCATATCTAGTGTAAACTTTTTTATCTGTTTTATTCTTTTCTTAAATAGGTTTAACCTCATACCAAACCTCTTTTCTTTACAAAGTTCATCTTAGGCCCCCCCCTTGCCCAGTATCATTTACACCTGGCACCCCCTAATTTACGTACGCACCCTGTTTAAAAGTTTCTCTCTCCCACTTTAGTACATTTATGTCCCCTACCACTGTTACTTCCTCTCCGTGGTTCAAAAAGGTCCTAAACACTCGCTTAACCCGTCCCAAAAACATACTCGCTTTCGACTCCTCACTTCTCCATGTGCAAAAAACACTTAAGATTCCCACTTTTCTCATCTGACTCTTATTTTCAATCCACATAGCCTTGAATTTATACATTTATATTCCCTTCTTTCCTATCAAAACATTATTGCTAACACTTCTTCTCTAACTCTCTCAGAACCTTGACCTAATCCCATTCATTTCTCCCCACTAAAATCCCCTACCCCCCTTCAGCTTTGTGTCACTTAGAGCTAGGACATCCACTCTTTTCCTTTTATTACACTGGCAATCATCATCTTATCATATGTACAACATCCACGCATATTCACGCAAACACAGCTTATACAGTTTTACTTCATATTTTTAGTAATTTATACAAGGGAATGAGTTACTAGTTCATTGCTCCAGGCAGTTTGATCTCTTATCACACGCATGGCATTCGGAATGAAAGATTTCTTTTTCCCACATCCCCATGATGAGAAATGAAATGAAAAAGATCAAGAACTATTAGAAAAATTAGGGTGAAAAATCGGATTAAAGTGTATACATAAAGTGTAACATTTTTGAATATTAGTGTGCCCTAATTAAAGTAGAAGTAACAGTACGTATCTGTTTCTTGCGTTAAGAGACAAAAAAACACCAGCATTCATTTACCATTTGGTAAAACAATTTACAAGTTTTCCGTTTCCACGCATTTGGCAGAGGGTAGTACAACTTTCCCTGGGTGGTTGCTGTCTACCAACCTTATTAGCTTATAATTGTATACTTATTACAAGTTTTGATTTTGAGGAGGAAACACTTACCGCTCAACAGCAGGGAATGGCTGTAGAAAATCCATTATCCCCTATTAAGTTAAGCTGTATAAATCCTACAAAAACAAATCGTGATGACATGAATAAAACCTAAATTGTGGGAAATTCAAGAGTAATAACCCTTTTCAAGAATCGATCATTACTTTCTGAACCCAGTATGCCAAGAAAAAAAAGGCATTCTGACATTAAAGTTAACAGAAAAAGTCATTATCAGCCTCCACTTCGCCTTTTCTCGCAATGAAGAAAGAGGGGGTCCTGGAAAATGGGGACACCTTTCTTGGCACGCAGCAACCAAAAAATTTATACACATAGTTGTGACTGATGTTTTTTAGTATTAGTATTATATTAGTATTGTGTTAGTGGTGACTGGAAGACTGGAAGTGGTGGAGGATAGGTAGTGATTAATGTAGTAACAAGAAGTTAGGTGGCGGAGAAAAAACAGCGTGAGAGTTAGTAGTGGAGGCAAAATACGTATTAGTGATAGGATGTGAATTAGAGGTAGTGATAAGAAGTAGTAGTTGTTACAAGGGAAGTTAATGATGGAGGAAGGCTGGAAAGTTACTGATGTAAGAATGCTCGAGTTAGTGGTGAGGCAAGGAGTCAGTGGTGAAGGAGGTTTGATGCGATAGTGGTAGAGGTAACGTTTGTAATGGAAAAAGCTGAAGATTTTATGGTATTTGTATTGGAGACAACCCTAGAAAGAGTGAGCAAGAAGAAAGTTAGGGATGGAAACAAGGAAGCTAGTGCCGGATACGAGGAAGTTGGTGCTGAAGCAAGAAGTTAATGCTGGAGTAAGAAACTTAGTGCCGGAGGCGAGGAGTTAGTGCATGAAGCAAGAAGTTGGTGCTGGAAGGCAGTTAGTGCTGGAAACAAGGCAGTCGATACTGGAAGCAAAGAGGTTAATGCTGATAAGCAAGGAAGTTAGTGCTGACGCACGAAGTTCTTGTGGAAGGAAGGATATTAGTGCGGGAAGCAAGGAAGGTAGTGGGTATGATAGAATAGAAACAAAGAAGTTAGTGTGAAGGACGGCTGAAGAGTTAGAAGAAGAAACAAGAAAAGTTATTGGGTTTAAATAAAACACAGAGGTAAGTGGTGGATACAAACAAGTTAATTTCATAGGAGGGTTTTTTTAGAGCTAGTAAAAAAAACCAGAAGGAAGGGGGGGGGTTGGTGAGTACTTGAGGGCGACAAAAAAGATTAATAGTAAAGAATTTTGGCGAATTAGTGGTGGAGATGAGAAAGTTAGCAGTGGAGGAAAGTTAAGAGAAGTTGCACCTATCGCCGGCTGGCACAAAGATTAGGGTAACCCTAAATTGGTGCCAGGAGTGAAACCAACTTTTGTTAATTGACAAATGATTTATATGTGGTGCTGCATTTGCCATCGCACGGAGGTGAAGACAGTAACCTAGAAAGAAAAACGAGCACACCAGCTATTGTTGACGTTTATGGTGGCGCTCTGGTGGTAATGTGATGGTGCGGCAGGACTGCGTGGGTGTTGCGCAGTACTGTAACGTACGCCCTAGGAAGCTGTGGTGGTGCCCGGAACAATAGTGCTGTTCTTAAACCCTAGAGGAATCGGGAGCTGTGTTGTATAGCGTAAACGCTCAGGGTTACGATATGTGCTATATTGGAGTGTATGGTGATTCTTTGCTGCAGTTTAAAAGCTAAGGTGCTGATGTCGGATGCAGTAATGATTAGATGGTCTCCAGGAGCTTTGATGTGGTTGTATAATATTTTGGAGATTGATGGTTGAAACGCTTGCACAAAAGCGCGAAACCAGTCTGAATCTCAATAATCCCCTTTGGATACTGCATTCCCAACTGTAGTCCAATTACAACAAAACCTTGCTGCTTTAGAAGCCCTAATTTAATGTCATTAAGTTGCCTTAAAAAAAAAGAATCCTAAATTTTTTTTTTCTTCTCGAAGTATTTCGTTTAGAAACCGAGAACACTGACCCCAGTCACCTTCACATTTTCAACGCTGTTACTTAGAGAAAAGTTTATGCAATCTTGGCTTGAGCGCAAGTGTTTCCCTGGTCATTTATATATAGACAACTGTCATAAGATGAGGTAGACACGTGGTAGAGTAGTTTTAAAAGGCAATCAATGCAAAAGCCTTGTGCAAGATAAATCCAGTTTCTACCAAGAGCAGAAGCCCCCCCCAAAAAAATGCGGCAAGAAGCTTGTATAGCCATGTAAAATATACCAATAAAGTATGTGAAAAAGATGTAATATAGCGGTTATGTTACTTTAGAGAAGACGTATCCGTCTACCAGGGACTTCATCAGTCCATTTAAAAAAATATTAACGTGTATATCTGTGAATCGCTGTTGATTCTAACCTTTGAACTCCGACAAAAATGAAGACTGTCTCGACCTAGCTGTGGCTCCAAGATACTTATATATTGGAAAGTGAAGTGCAGCAGCTCGGAGGTGAGGTCACAGGTGAGCTTGTCTCACTAGAGAAAGTAAGTCACACTAAACACTTGTTAGCAGTGGAGTTACTGTACCTTGTACCAAGATAAGAGCGTTGCAGTGTCAGAAAGGAATTAGATTATAAATGCTACACAATGCCGACAAGTTAATGAATAAGAATATGTACAACACCAAGTAATCTTTACTGACGAAAAGTTTTGCGTCCACTAGAATTTTCATCTGCATTCAACTGATTTGGGACCAGTGACTTCTGAGCAATAACTGGAGAACACTCCATCCGATCAGCTTAACACTTTCATTGATGATGGGATTTCCTCAAAGAAAGGTCTTTATTGATTTTAGGCTGTGTTTGTATTAAATTGCCAATTTTGTTAAAAAAAATATGCAGTAATTTGAGAAGGCTATTTCTAATCAACTTCAAAACTTAAATGCTGGTGTAACTTAGCTAAATCTTTTTTTTTTAATTTATCATGAGCAGTATATCCTTCATAAGAAGCTTCCTCGAACGCCCTAGATCCAAAGTGTTTGGACTTTTCTCCAAGACCTTTGAATCGAATCTGAATGCTCCCAGTTTTTTTTCAAAACGTCATATGAACCCGTACGGGTTTACAAACTCTCTCACATAAATAACTTAATAATAAATGAAGGGAACAGTGTAAGCCTAATTTGCTAATTTTTATTAAGAACATGTAAAGCTGAATGAGAGTTGTGAACGAATGGATCCCTCTAAATTTCCAGAGCCCAATCAAATTGATAGAAGAAAAATATTAATGGGAATAACATATAAGATGTAAATGAAAGTCATGTGGAGACATTATAATTTAAAACACTAGGTTTATGCAATTCCTTTAATACCAATATGAACATAATTCCAAACTAAAATTAAATAATAAATAGAAAATAACCAATTAAATTACCGAAGTGAATCGAATTAAGATCGGCAATTACCACAAGCGCAGCATATGAGACTTCTCTTCTATCCTCCCGTCACTATTAAAGACAAGTTCTCATCCCACAGTGATCAAAGAATACATTAAATAAATCTTTCGTAGATGTCGCCCGAGGTTTACCACCAAAGACACCATGAACCGTCATCATGCAAGAGCCCTCAAGGTGCACTCCTCCAATCACAAGGTCCTAGAGTATTATTAATGAGAACACATTAATTTAAATTTGTAGATGTTTTCTCTATCCACCGACTTATCAAAACAATACATGGACTCGTCTGAAGAATGTACTAATATATACAGAAAACATGGAAGACGAGGTAATCAGTCCTTGATCCTCAGGAGCAGGTGATGGCACCACACACATGCAGTTAAAACCCTTGATATAAGTGGTGGAAATAAGGCTGGCAGTATCTGCGGAGCTGATGCCGTAATGCAAGAAAAGCAAACATAATAATGATTCAGATCTACACCTACGTAGTAACTTCCCCCAAATGATGAAGACGAAGGTAGGGTGATAATAAAACCCATGAATTTTGGACAGTCTGCAGTCTATACTGATACATCGTAGTACTTCTGGCAAATCTAAGGAGATAGATATAAGAAGAATGCAACAAACAGCGGCTACAAGTATTACAAAGTGGCTGCATATTGCTGCGATTAAGTTGGCTAGTTTTAAAAAATGAGAGTAACCTGGAAAGAAATAAACTGTCAAATTTACGTTTAAAACTCTAATTCTATAAATCAAGACAGGAAACCAGTTGAAAAAAAGGACACTATTAGTATAGAGAGAGATGTTTAGATGGAACGTGCCCCGTGGCCTGGTGGCTAAAGCTCTCTCATCATACTTCGAGGACTTGGGTTCGCTTCCCAAGCGAGAGTATAAACATTGGACGTGTCTTTTCTACCCCGTTGTCCGTGTTCACCCTTCAGTAAAATAGGTTACCTGAGTGTTATAACGACTGTGTAGTCGCATCCAGGACACGGACCTAATTTGCCCAAATGTTCTGCAAACAATAGGCTTTCCCCTGTAAGTTGTATGTCATTGATGTCAGCTAGGCCTGTATACCTTGTACATGTACATGTAGTATAATTATTCTTATTTAATTATTGCATTATTATAATATTAATTATTATATATTAATATTATTATTATTATTATTATTATTGAGATGGGTCGCTAAATGACTTCCAGACCAACTTACACCTTCCACACAGAGTAGTGTGGCAAGAGATAAGTGGGCAGCGCTGACTGTGCATCCTCTGCAACTAAATCTTCATGCTTCCAGACGCTCCACCCCAGCCATAATCACTCACACAGAAATATGCATAACTGTTTTCCCTTTCACATTGAAACCCCCCCCCCCCCCCCCCCCCCCCCCCCCCCCCCCCCCCCCCCTCCCCCCAACCCCCCCCTCATTGTTTTTTATGCGATAATTTTTCGGAATGCATCAGCCATTCAGCTTCAAGTATTATTTTTTTTGTAAAGAATTGTTTTAAAAAAATCATACCACCAAAGTCTGTTTTCAGATATATATTGTAAGCCATTGATTGACCATCTCGAACACACTTGAGAAATACCAACCATATTAATTATTTTATATTATTATATTATTATTATATTATTATTATTATTGTTATTTATTATTAATACTACTATTATTATTGTGGGCAATAAACTACGATTAATGTACATGATTATACCCTGTCCACAGCTCTCATATAGCTGGCCAACACCTGACGATAACATCTAATACCATGATCTTGGACATATCATCATTCACTGGATGAACTTCAATTATTAATGTGGAAGTAAGCTCGTCTGATGTATTAATAAGACCAAGGTACTCCAGCGAGTCTGACTAAATACGAGACCCTTTTAAATTTAATTGCACTAACATCACTGTGCTCAGTTAATCTTAGATCTATTTGATATCAGTTCCCACGTATACCATAATGATTACAATGATATTAGTAATAGATAAATTATAGATATGCAGTAAACGGCTAGGATACTTCTGTTATGACGATGACGAGACTTCTGCCTAGGAAATAACCCCAGGTTTTTCCCATTATACCTATTCCTAGTAATCCTTACAAGTTTCTAGATAAAATGGAACTGGATTTACAACTTTCCTGGAAAGGTCAGAAAATGGTAAAGATAATGGAGCCCCTAACTACGATATCTGGTAGGCCAACATGAGACACAAAGCTAAGAAATCTCCACATTTCTTTGACCGTTCCTCTTGACATGGCACTTGTCCACTAATATTTTGAATCTTGAGTAATGAAGAGACACTATTGAATCCTTAAACCCTTTTAGATGACCTTAATTGTGTTTGCCTCTGTCATGATTTCTGCCTCTTCCGTCAGGAATACTTAATCTTAACAATAAGCTTGGTTTATTGCAAAATTAATAACTTTCTGTTTGCCCCTAAATCGCATTAGCAATTTGTTTCCCTCCGGAAAACTAAAGAAAATAAATCAGAATGGACATATTTACTATAAATTTTAAGTTTAGTAGGAAAGTAAAATAAATGAATTCATGACATATTAGGCAATGACTGCATCATGCCACCCTTCTAGGTAAACAGATAACGGTTTTTATACTTCATGAGTTTACATTTAATCAGTTAGATTAGTGGCATAAATATGGACCTATATAAAACGAATTATGCCTACATGAAAGCCAATAAATGTTTAACTTACTGCGTAAGTTAAAAGCTGTTATTAATGAATAATAAGAATTTTTTACAATTTTTTGTCCCATTTAAAAAAAAAAAAAAAAATAAAAAAAAATGTCATTTAAGAGCTAAATCCTAAAGGTTAGACAGAGCCCAAGACTTTAAAAGGTGAACCTAGCACATCACGGGGACACCAGAGTGCGATGATATCAAACTTTTCTGTATGTTCAGTATGTATCGGAAAGATCCCTCAACATAATCATGTCAGATTTGATGTCAGAAAATATTCAGTAGTTGCAGCAGAGGTCATGAAATGTGAATCGGTTTACCTCCATTTGTACCTGAAAAATCTGCCATCTGCTAGATAATGAGACATTTTTGCTAGCCATGGAATTACTCGGAAATCGGATACATACCCCGTTCACTAACTCTTAGTAGCTGCTAGCAAAAAATACATGAACTGAAATCACAGTTCTATGGTCATATGATGAACGCCAAGTGTCTCGTGACGACACTTTATCGAGATAAATACCCAAAACCTATGATTAATACATGACTTGAAAGTTAATTACAGCTGCTGTGAAAAAATGATCACAAGATAAATAATTACTCCTCTCGACTACTTTCAGAAATTGGGGATAAGTGAGACGCAAGCGTTGTCAGTGTTTGTGGAATAATGAGGCAGTATGTAGTAGTGAATAGGCGGACAAGAACGATTGTTGAAATTTAAGATAATTGGGAGGAGATTCAGGAGATGAAGTCCTGTTCTTACTGTCACAGAAAGCAGCCAGCCTGGTGATTGCTTTGTGTTTTGGATGTGATATTCATACCCTGCAAGTTTGTGTATATGATATGAATGACACTAATGAATTTATAAAAAACTTGTTACCTAAAGGTTAGAAGTTGATTAACAAAACTGTCACACGAATGTAGACGATACTTAACAATAAATTAAACCACTGCCGAAGATCAACTGTATTTAAATTCGATAGGGGTCAAGCCTATGAAAATTGCAAAGAGTGCAGAAAGTAGGTCTTGTTTTCTTCTAACTGATCTCGCCAACGAATCTATTTTGTTGTTAATAGAAAATTGGAAAATATTGGAAACCTATTATTGTGTTTATAACTAACACATGGCATCACCCTTTCTCTACAAACAGCTAAATTGTTCTCGGATGTTTAAAATGCAAGGTGCTTCTCTTCAAGTGTTGGAAAATTTTCCAACCGCAGTAACAGCCTGGTTTATCAGGCCCTGATTCAGCACGAGGCTTTGGTCATGGACAAGGCCGCGGAGCGTTGACCTCAGGAATACTCTCCAGGAATACCCTCCAGGTATACCCTCCAGGTATACCCTCCAGGTGTACCCCCAGGTATAAACCTTACCCAGGTGTACCCTCCAGGTGTACCCCCAGGTGTACCCTCCAGGTGTACCCCTCCAGTATACAATGCAGTGTCAGGGAAAAGCTAGATCAAGTATTACTCGCACTGATGCATACCTCCGGCAATATACGTATGTTCATCTACGATTTTTTTGCCTTTTAATTATTGGACCATACAAAAAAAAATGCCAACCTCAACACCGCCGTGGAAGAGATACGGATTGAAACAGTTCAGAATATTAGGAGGTGCCAGAGATCATTGTTGACAGTTAGCACTTAGGTGATGATTAATGTGCTGATGGGGTCCAAACCATAAGACATCGTCGATCAGATTAAATGTCTGCTGCTGCCGTTAGACAACATATAATGTAGTTTACAGTGTAATCCTGTGGCATGCGAAAGAGTGTGTTAAGATTATTCGTCATATTTCACACGCTCTTGTAGGCGTACCCTACCGACTAGTGAACCACAGTATGAATATAGCAGTCGGGCCTCAGTGTTATGAGCTGAGTTTGGGTTCATCACAATCACGAGAATAACCGCAGTTCGAGTGAAGTTGTCTTGAACGCGTGTAGCAGAATAAGTAGCTTCCATTTACCTAGGTCAAAGAATGATCCAACGGTCTCTTACCTGCAAATACCATCTTGCAAGTATTCGCTGTACATAGTATAATTTATCTGATATTTTTGGTGAAGAATACCAGATTAAAATTTATCCTGCTGTGTTTTCCTTTGTCCATCAGTACCTAGTTGAACAGGTGAACAGTTGAACAGGTGACAGGTAAACAATGTCCACACAGAAATCATGTTGTCATAATAAGGCCCTTACGAGGAACTGAAATAAAACTTCTCTTCGAACACTTAAACATCTCGTGGGACAGAAAATGAAGATACATTCAAATCTACCTACACGGAGTCTACCTGGAGGGTAATTCTGGTATCATCGCCCACGCGCCCGGTACCACGACCAGCCTCCCTGTGCATCAATCAGCCTGATTATTCAGCCTTCTGCAAGTCTGTGCATATTTCATCTACATTCTGTTTTTCTTTCCTCTGCATCGGAGAGCCGTATTGGATTTCAGTATCTTATTCATTTCTTTTGTTTGTCATCTTGTGTAAATCCCATCTTGTCTGAGCAAAGGCCGATACTAGATGTGGTATTTAGTTTACCTTGTTTTTGGCATTTGAAAAAGACAAATTTCGAAATTTCTTTCAATTTCACTAACGCTTTTTAGCTCTCCTAGCTATCCAGGTTCTTATGGTCCTTAAACTTAAGTTCGATACTTTCCACTTCCTTGGTCACGCTTCCTTCCGTGAAACAGTCTACTATTCGTGAGGAGCACAGTGATTCTTCGCTCGTCCACTGTAGAGTGAACGTCGTTCTCTCTCCATTTACTTCGCTCTACTTCTTTCTTTGGGAATATACCTCGAACATACCTCAGCTGCCAGATGTTGATCTTTTCATGGCACTGGTTTGGATCCATGTTATTAAGATATCCCAACATGATCCATTTTAGAACAAAGTTCACATCGCCCCCATTGATGTCTTTTTGTTGAAGTTTATTTAGCAAACTGTTTCCAAGGGGTAATTAAAAATGCAAGGGAATTTAGTCAAAAGCAAGAGCTTTTTAACTCATTAATCCAAAGAAATGTTGAACCAGAGATGGGGAAGATGGCAAATTTCGTTCCTATATTTAAATCAGGGGAAAATCTTTTTTCATAAAATTCCCCAAAAGGGGCCCCACATCTATACAGACAAATTAAATAGAATCTTTTGTACCATAAAATTAGAACCAACGAATAAAACTAATTTGATTAATGAGTCCAGTAATTCAAAAGACGTCTTTCCTGGAGTCCCCGGAGAGGGTTTCGGGGGTGAACGCCCCCGCAGCCGGGTCTAGACCGGGCATCGGGGTGGATCGGGTCTTACAACCAGGCTGTTATTGCTGGCCGCACGCAAATGATTGCAATTTACAGCCGGCTGGTCAGTACTGTTTAGGTGCCTTCCTCCCCTTTTTAAAGACAGCCAGGGCCTACTGGTAATCCCATTATGTATACTGGGGCATGGGCAGCTTGGGCCCCTGATACTTATTTTTGTTTTCTCCAGTGCACCGGGGCGCCCCTGCTTTTCATTGGGGGAAATGTTGCATTCCTCCGAGTCTTTTGCTTTCGCGGGGGATGTTTTTCGGTACATTTTGGTCTAACCCTCAATTTTTTTAAATTTTTTTGTCTGCCTGAAGGGGCATTAGTGCACAGCAGTATTCCATCCTAGAGAGATAAAAACGATCTGGAAAAGGGTCAAGGGTTTGGCATCCCTAGTTTTGAAGGTTCCATTACCTCCTATCTTTTTTCCAGCAATTGGTAATACTTTTGGGTCTTTGAATTTAAGTAACTTTTGTACCTTGAAAAATTTTAATTTCCTCAATTTTTCCATATCTGATAAATTTTTTTCATTGAACTTCATATTGTTTTGATGGCCCATTTAAGATTTGGTTAATACCGCAAAGTCTTGTATCTACTCTGCATTTTTTTCATCCCATTCATCAAGGACTTTGTCAAGTGGTCCAATGCTGGAACGGGAGGAACGAAACCTGCCTAAAAAAACCCCCGCGTTATCTAATTGGGGAAATAGGGGGTATCTGGGTGGACGGGACTTCTTCTTAAACACTTTTAAAATTTTTTGAAGGAATTAACTTCATCGTAATTTTTTTTGCAATTGCTTTTTAAAAAACAAAAAAACCACCTTTGTAGAGTTGGGGTATGTCTTTTTTGTTTTAGTGGTTGGGACCCCTGTGTTATGCACCCCTCCCCATGAAGCTGAAATCCGAAGGCACGAGAAATGAATTTCCCAAGGGCCCCAAACCGGATGAATCTGGGTGGGACAAAGTCTAACTGCTTTTTGCCTTTTTTTAAGTCTTGTGGTGCTAAAAATAAAATTTTGGGAGAAAAACCAATTTTGGTCTCGGTCATAAAGAATTTTTTTAAATTGTCAACCCTTTTGTCTGGTAACGCTCGCTGAACACGAGACTTCATATCTCACTTGTTTCTTTCTTTTTATTTGTGTAGGTCCCACTCGCCCAAGCGGGGGCCCCAAAATAATATTGTTTTTTTTTTCCCTTTTACTGACACATTTTGCTGGGCCCGGGGTCCGTGCATAATACTGTACCCCATTATGTTTTTTTGTTTATTGTCTTGATACGGTTTATTACTATCAGATCGCGTCGTTAGTGAAGGTAAAGGGCCAGCATATTTACAAATTTACTAAAAATTTTAATAAAACATTTTAGGGAGTGGACAAAGATAAAAAAAATTGAAGTTTTATTGTATTTTTTTAGCCTTCGATAGAGTACTTAAAAGAATTTTTTCGAAAAGTGTCAGCTTCCATGGTATAAGAGGTAAAATTCCTAACGAGGCAAGGCTGACCAATAGGAAGCAAAGACTTTTGCATTAATTGGGTTAAATCTTAGTTGGGACTAGACACTAGTGATTTCAAAAGGATCAGTTTTGGTCCCATTGGTTGTTAATTTACCATTCAAAGACCTTGATAATGGAAATATGATAGACCACGAGAACATTCACTGGGGACACAAAAATAGGCCAAGCAATAAATTCATAGGACAATGAATTCAGTAGGATTTTGTATCAATTCAAGTCATGGTTTTGAAAGTTGCAGATGCAAAGTTTAATGCTGACATGTGTGAAATCCCCAGTTCTGGGAAGGAAAATAGTCCTAGAAATTCTACCCAAGCAAATTCTATGTCTAATCCATCGAATTTTTATACTGCTTATGCAACAATTTATGTTAAACTGATAAATATCGCTAAACCCCCAAGTCCCCCCTTTCCCCCGTATTTCTCACAATGTGGAACAAACATAAACCTTTGAATAAGACATTTCCTCAATAATGTGTCGACTCTTCACATTATATCATTTTCAGTTATTGCGATAACTATCCTTGTTTTCCTGCGCACACACCAAACTTATTTCATTAATTTTATTTCTGGCGATTTACTATTAGTATAAAAAAACGTTAAGAATGTTTTTTTCTTCTTCCTTCTTTTCCCTGTTTATTCATTCTTATTTGTTTTTCCAGTTTTTATTTTCATCTTTCCCAATGTTCGCGTTCGTGATCTATTACTCCTAAAATTCATATCAAAGTCTAAATGAATATTTCACAACAATCCATTTTGTTCTTCCAAAACCCAAATTATCTATTCTAGTTTAAAGCCCCTAACAACAACTCGAATGAACTAGCAAGAACACCTATACCAGTCCTGATAAATCAACCCCATCTCTCTTGCATATATGTCCTTTCCTTTCCGAGAAATCTTTCCAGTCGTTCGATGACTGTACTACTGCCTTATCTTTACCGCGCGTTCCAACCAACATTAATAGCAATTGCTCTGGGGAGCCATTTCACTTCCATCACCACCTTCAAGGCAAAATGCCACATATAATATGGTGCCCTCCCTTCTTATCCCAATATGTTTATTTTTTTTCTATACCTGTTGACTAAATCCTCTCGCTTTTATGCTTGCTGACATCACTGCTACAACACTGAGGGAGATGATTAAATAATCCCATTACCATTCCTTTATCTCAAGACAGCTAACAATACCCTGTTACAGAATCTTTCAGGCCACTAATAACCTTCGGTGATGGACGTGATTATCGACAACCTTTTTCAGTGATGGCTCAGGAGAAATGCATCACGGCTTGTTCAGTTTCTTGGACTACAAACACTCTCACTAGTGGCTGTTGTGGAATAGGGTTGATGCATTGGTGTAGTCGTATTGTTTTTGCATCTTGGGGTCTTCTGGGTGCCATTGTCGGCTGGGAGTTTTGAGCAGACAATATCTGGAGCCGGCTGAGCAAGGTAGTACCTTGTGGTTGATCTTAAATCAGGAGAAACACTGCAGCTGGCCTTACTGGCTCATACTTAGCAAGTGATATCCAAACCACTAACAAAAATGTTCGCTCAAGCGCCATCACATTCAGTGCTACTTTAAGCAATGAAGCTTTGATATAACTATAAAGTTGTGTGGAAGTCCACTCAGCTCCATCTTCTTCACTCATTATTTTATGGTAACATAAATTTGAAGGCTACCCAGTGTTTAGTTTCAATAGGGGGGTTCCTTACAAGGCGGACTTTTTCACTCATCTACTACTCTGTTACTTGCTCGTGTTAAGATGTGCCCAGTGTGATCTCCATTCTTAGCTTACTGAGATTGTGGTGATGGCTTCCCTTGACTATGAGCAGCTGTATTTTCAGTTTAAGGCAGAGCTAATGGAAGCTAGAAGAGAGATTCAGTGACTGAAAGGTATGCGCCAAGATTATCCCAGGAAGAACGCCGTCGAGAACAGCCGAGTCAAAGCTCGGACCAACTCCTGGATACTGAACATTAAAATGGTATAAAATACCGACAGGTTGTTAGGTAAGACACATATGCAACAGTTAGGTATCTTTATTTCTGTAGTCTTCCCTGGCTCTCACCTGTCTGTATTCTTCTCATTATTTTCTAATCATCCATAAACATGGCTTCCACTGATTTTATATCTTCCATCACATTACTCATGTATGTATGACATTGGGACTAACAATTAATAAACCATCATTTAGGCCTCATACATCAACAACCCTCATACTCTAACTCCTTCACCTCTAAGAGATGGGGAAATCAATGTACAATTACCATATTTTGATAAGCGAGTGCAAAAATTAATATACAAATGACATCCTTTGGTTAGTGTATGCTTCTGCTGCTGTTTGAAACACTAATCCAAATTTATCTGTTCTAGTTCTCTGTGGGATAGAATGACACATACACCATTATTATGCATCTTATTTTGTTTTTTTCTACTTGCATGTAGTTTCTCTCCAAAGTGACTCCATGTAGAATTTCAGCTCACATTATGTTTTGTCGTGTACTAACGAGTTCCAACAAGTTTATGCATTAGTGATATTGAACAGTACTCAACCTCATTAATGCATCACTGTGAACTCTCAAAGAAAAACAAAGAAATTGGCTGAAATACAGCTCATTAGCAAGTGTTCAAATACATTTTTTTTTCTTTGCAGAATTTTTTTTTAGTCGAATGGCATGGTTAAATAAAAAAAAATTCATAAGCACGACCTCATTTTTTTTAACCTCCTGTGGAATGTGAAGATTTGGGACCAGACCTCCAAGTATCTACAAAGCACTAACCTTCAAATGTTCTGTATTACTGCCTCACTACAAATAATGTTCTGGAATGTCTCATTTTCAATTATCTCCATATTCTTAAAATTATTTTTACTTACTGAATGCTTTTTGTATTTCCTGTTTGGTGTTGCTTACTTTTGTTGGTACTGTTTAGCAGTTTTGAGGAGAGATGTTGCTGTCAGGATGTTAGTTGAGAGTGACAACTCATGTGGTGGTTTGGTCCAACTGTCCCTTCGCAAACTCCAGCTCCTGAGTTGACGTTCGAGTCTGGTGAAGCCTTCAACACCCACACATTGACTATCCATGTAAGTATTAGTGCTACCTAAGACCACTTTTTTTACGCCTCAGTATTTTCCCGCAAAATTTCTGTTTATTTGCGAAGTTTTCCACACGGATTCTTCTGTAAATACTTTGCGCTAAGCGAGTCAGACAAAATATAATCATTATAACTAGGCTTAGGAATTCGAATATAAACAACTCATAAGGCGTAAACTTTATCTACACCACCAAATAATATGAGAAGAGTATTCCCTGTAGAGATAATTGTAGGCGGAAGTGATCGCACATTAAACATCAAGTTAACTTCGTCCCATGGGGAGTTATAGTAGTTAGTTCTTAACACATAAATACTTATTGGTTTCTTTCTGTTAAATCATTACAGGAAGGATGCGAGGAACAATTAGTAAATTAGTTTATTTTATACAAAGTTCCTCCACGAAACTTTTCTAAAATCTCATTTACATAAAGCTCACCACCATTGTGTGGTTTACAAAGAACACTTTGGACTGTATATTTGCATATTATTCATTCTTTAATGCTCTGGTAACATTTCAGACAGTTTTATCTACGATTGGAAATAACTCACTCTATGTTTTAGCAAATTGAGTATCGTCACACATAATTTTTCTTGATTGAACTTGGAAATTAGTTAATACGAACAAATAACATAAGAAAAGAAGAAGACTGCAACCGCCTACTGACCGCATGCGGAGCAGGGTCCATGTCTCACCCAGGATTAACCCAATGAACCCACCCCCCCGGAATTAGCCCCAATGGACCCAGCCCGTCTGGCCACCTCCACTCAAGAAGGAGCACGGCAAACAGACCCAGCACAGCACGATAAGGAATTTACAAGCTAGTCCGTCCAACTCACACCCGACTTTCGCACCACTCATGTATTTATCTAACCTAATTATTAAAACTACAACAACGTTTTTGCCTGAATAACTGTACTTGGTAGTTTGTTCCACTAATCCGCAACTCTATTATACCAAACCAGTGCTTTTCCTATATCCTCCTGAATCTGAATATTTCAGCTTGAAACCATTGTTGCGAGTCCTGTAATGGGATAACACTTTGAATTTGATAAAGCCCAGTGACATTTACCTATATGATGTATGCTAACCAGAATTTTTCTAACATTTCCTCTGATAATTTTCTAACATACCTAGAAATATGTTAAACAAGCTAATGGTGAACTGTGTGATATTCAACCTGGCTTGTCTTTAACTGATTTGATCCATTCCAGTGTGTGCACATCTGGTACACATCATGAACTAGCTGCAGGGATATGGTTCACTATGATAACGAATGACTAACAAAAAGGAGCACACAATACCGTGACTGGAACCAAGTCTAAAAGGTAAACTGATAATAAATATTTTTCCCTTTCTTTTTCCAGGTACTTGTAAAGTCTGGTATAAACCTGGTAATAAATACCGACAAGTTGTTTAGAAAGACTACTTAAGAAACACTTATGACATATTTATTAGAAAACGTGTTCGGTCCTGGACCTTGATTCACTATAGCATACAGAGGGGAGAAAGAGCATTACATATATAGGCGGAGAGGAGATGTGAGTGACGACGTTACCTGGAGGAATGTCATGATGGTGATGAGGAAGGGTAGACCATGAAATCATGTGACTCCTGTGTTTGTTGGGTTGGTGTTCTTAAGTATCAGTATGGCATGTTTTTGAAATTTTGTAGTTTTCCATTGTTGCTTCTGTATGTCGGTGACTGCGAAAAGTGGAGGCTTCGAGGCACCGTCGGCGTCTGAGGTCCGTTCTGTGAGAACGAGTTGTGCCCTCATTCCATTCCATCAAATGCCCCGTGGAGTCTCTGTGGAGAACCAGGCGTACCTTACATCGTCTCTGGTAAGGCATTTCGATGACTCATCGTCAGGCGGACTGCAAGATCTCTGCCATCTCTCCTAATATCTTCTTGGACAAGAATCCACAGGGTAGTGTAACGCCTGCTGTAGAATTTTAGGTGTGGGGCTGCGTTTCGGTATGATCTTTGATAATGATGTGTTTATGGTGGAAACGTTGAAGTTTACTCACTAGCAAGTTGCCGGCGAGTATTCGTGGCAACATCACCACATGGGAGTACTAGAACTGCTTAGGGGGCTGTTTCCATGGTCGGTTTGTTGGGATTACTTGTGCCTTGAGTCTGCAATCTCGGATGAAGAAAGATTGGAACTGAAGACGTGTAAAGTCTTGTGTTATGTAATGGCATTCTTCTTCTAGAAACAATGTCTGGAGACGCGAAGAGCACTCAAAAGAAGCGAATGAACTCCTCTCTTAGTGCGTGTCTTGGTGTTAATAAAATTTATAAGAACGTCCTTGTTGGTAGGTTTTCTATACATTTAAGAGAAGTTTGTCACTGTCGGAGATCTGCACATGAAACGTGCGAGGAATGGAAGTTTTCCATCGATTTCGCGAGTTCAAGGTGTAAACTTTATTATGATGGTTCAACTGCATTGATCTTGTTGAGAAGGGCCGGATATTGGACGTCTCTGATAGAAAACCAATATATCATCAAACGTATCTAGCCATGTAACGGTGTTGGGGATGAGGGTGCGAAATTCTCCTGTCTCTATGTTTTCCTTGAAGAGGTTGGCAACTGCACAGCACTGAGCGGGCTGTCCATTACCATCTCAAAGCACTGTTGTAACAGTTGCCTGATACTTGAAGAAGTTGAAATAACACGGGGAAAATAAAGATCCTACTAGACTGATGAAATCTAGAAGAGGTAAAGGGAGTCGTGTTTCCAGTGAGCCTCCGTCTCAGATGTTGATTTGCAGCGCAGTAGGAACGTTGTAAAGAAGGCTGTGACATCGAAGGAAGAGCATGCTTTGTTTTTAACAGAATACGTTGATGATATATTGGTTTTCTATCCGAAGACGGTCTCATATCCAGGCCCTTCTCAAACAAGACAATGCAGATGAACCATCAATAAAGTTTAACACTTAACTCAGAAAACGAGGTGGAAACTTCCTTTCCAACGACTCCCCTGTGCCAGATCTCCCCGACAGTGACAAACTTCTCTTCAAAGTGTATAGAAAACCTACCAACAGGACGATCTTATACACTTTTATTCACACCAAGACACCCGCACTAAGAGAGGAGTCCTCATTGGCTTCTTCTTGAGAGCTCTTCGCATCTTCAGACCTTGTTTTCTAGAAGAATGCACTTACCATAACACAAGCCTTTACACGTCTTCAGTTCCATCTTTCTTCATCCGAGATTGCAGACTCAAGGCACAAGCTATCCTCAACAAACCGCCCATGGAACAGCCCCCTAAGCAGTTCATAGTACTCCCATGTGGTGAGGTTGCCACGAATACTCGCCTGGCACTTGCTATGAGTAACATCAACGTTTCCACCATAAACACATCTAACTTTTACAACAGGCGTCTACACTATCCCCTGTGGATTCTGTCCCAAGAAATATGTAGGCTAGATCTTGCAGTCCGCCTGAATGAGCATCGAAATGCCTCTAACAGAGACGATGTAAGGTACGCCTGTGTCCTCCACAGAGACTCCACGGGGCATTTGATGAACCTGGAAAGTGAGGCACAACTCGTTCCTCTACAGAACCAACCTCAGACCGTGGGCCGACGGTGGCCTAAACCTCTCTAATCGCCGTCACCGACACTATAGAACGCAACACTGGAAACTACAAAATTTCAAAAACATTGGCATACATGATACTTAAGCACCACCAACCCAACAACACAGTTGAGTCACATGATTTCATCGTCAAGAACCGTCCTCATCCGAAACAACATGACATTCCTCTCTAGGTCCACGTGGGTCACTCACATCTCACTCTTCCGCCTATATATGTAATGTCTTCCACATCTGTATGTAGAAGTGATCAAGGTCCCCAGGACCGAAACGTTATCTAATAAATATGTCATAGTGTTTGCTTAAGTGTCTTTCAATCCACACTTGTAATCTATATGCTTGGCGAATGGACGAGTGCTTGGCATGGACAGCTTACAGAATGAAGGCAAATGGGAGTGTCTTCCACCCAGGTTTGGTCCTTCACCTTCCTTTCAACCTCACTATTGGACTCCACTCGGTCTAACGGCTACTTTGAAAGGTGAATTAAAAATCGTATAAAAAACCACGACAGGTTGATAAGTATCTACTCATCTACATTGAAGGTACACACATATGTTGAATAAATTTTGAGAACTCAAACCAGCGATATATTAATTTACAAGCTTACTATTTAATGTTCCATCCATCACCCCTCACTCTCCCTTTTTCCCACAAAAAGGGAAGTTGCAAGCATTAGGAGCAAATTACTGACTGGCGCTGAAATTATATTCTACTCAAATTTGCAGCTTGAAACTGACCGCAATAAGTTTAATTCTACTATTCATCTCCATACTCATTTTACTAAACAGTGCTAGAATGTGATAATTGATGTGCATTTATAGATCATATTGTGACAGAACACAGCATCTCTCCTGTTTCCCGCTCGATACTCCCGACTGTGTTTCCCACAACATTTACTAAAATTTCCATTGACTTGTTTCCATTCATATATAACTGTGTTAAGTAAAAGGACACAACTGCAACTAATGTGACATTTTATTATGGCAACGTTCGCTCTCCAGGCTTGACAAGCTCCATGAGAGCGAAACGTTGCCAATACAAAACATGTGTCATCATTAGTTGCATTTGTTCCTTTTACCTTAATATATTGTCGGTAAATTATATATATATATATTTATATAATATATATATATATAATAATATATATATATATATATATATATATATATATATATATATAATATATAAATAATTTTATGAGGGGAAAAGGTGAGTGGTGCACTTAGGAGTCTGTGGAGACAAAGAACTTTGTCCTTGGAGGCAAAGAGGGGAATGTATGAGAGTATAGTTTTATCAACGCTCTTATATGGGTGTGAAGCATCAACCAATCCAAAATTGCCCAATGCGAGTAAAATAACTGGAAGAGGGAGAGTGGTCTCTCACGTATAGACATCGTCGCCAACTAAGTGTGTTTAATGGGGCACAGTACAGACATGTTTACAGACAACGTACAGACATGTTACAGATCATGGCACTGCACAAGACATGTTACAGGACACGGTACAGACATGTTACAGGGCACGGTACAGACATGTTACAGATCACGGTACAGACATGTTACAGATCACGGCACAGAAATGTTACAGGACACGGTACAGACATGTTACAGGACACGGTACAGACATGTTACAGGACACGGTACAGATATGTTACAGGACACGGTACAGACATGTTACAGGACGACGGTACATACATGGTAACCATATGGAAAGAAAGTAACGGAGCTTCATGAATGATACATATTATGGGTTGAATACAGTGTTATCGCCGAATATACTGAAGTCATATATTCCGTAGCATTTTGAAAACTTAGTTGGGCTGGGGCCGCCTGTGAATTTAGCTTAATTAAAGATGGGGCACGATGGGCGTCTCGCGCTATGCTTTCTTTGAAAAAGACAGTTGGATTTGCAGGCATTGTCCTCAGTGGTTATGGATACGGGTGCGCATGTTAATCTTTCTGTCAACTCTACATTATGGTTGTGATGTGACTTCTGCTTTTCATTTACTTTTAACGTTATTGAGCGCTTAGCAAAAATTCTCTTATTGGATTCAACTGGTGAATTACTGTCTGGCTAATATCAAGTAGGGGTGTAGATCATCCAGGGGTTCCAGACCACAGGAGTAAGCCCAGAAATAGCGCTGCAAATGAAATTAAGGCCTTCCGCCTTCTTCTATCTAGGCAACTTCATCCGGCAATAGGGTCTGAGACGGCCTTTGAGCATGGGGAAAGTGGGCTCTAAAGTTCCTGAATGGTAAAGAGAGCTGGGTGAAAAACTCATCATATGAAACATCAAGGACCACAAAGGGTGGGCCAGCTATCGGCTCTTTCCAGAGACTCAGGCAGTGTTGCGATCGCAGAGGGAAATAGCGCTGCAAGCATTCTGGGCCGTGGCGCCACCGCGCCGGGGAGGCTCCCTATTGTATTTTTGTCATTAGTATTTTAGTCAGTTGTGATTTTGTCAAATGTATTTTTGTCTAAATAAAAAGTATATATGATAATATAGGGGGTAGTAGGAATAAAACAATTTTTCTAAACAGGTCTTCAGGAGAACCTTGAGTGCTTCCAATATTGCTGTAGGAGGATAAAAAAACAGAAAAGATTTAAAATTATGGTAAAAGATGTTTTCTCTTGACAAAAAATAGTGGCAATAATTTTGGTAACATGTTGATGTAATTGGCCTGTTTCTATCAATATTTCTAAGTATGTTTTTCAAAAATGTAATGTTTTTTGGTTCTTAGACTTTCATCAAAAGGATCATGATGGCAATATCGTGTTTTTTTACGGGCGCAAAAATTAATAACGGAGTTTTATGATTTTTTCATTCTAAAATACACAGGCGAATTGCGCAATTCTCTGAGATACCTCCATTCAAATTCAGGGAATGATGAGAATAGGCGTCTAGTCGCCTGTGTGTTGTCACGAGGCATGTGTTGAGGTGTCTAACATACTGAAATTGGCGTGCGCATTGACCGGGTAGAGTTTTACAGAAAACGTAATACATATGTGTAACTCAGGAATAAGTTATTGACATTATTTTCCATTTTTGGCAAAAAGTATTTGTAGGGGTGTCATGATTTTTACACAGGTTATTGAGGAATGATGAATCTACTAGCATGTAAAGGGGATTTTGCGATATTTTTTACCGCTTTGCTTTTATTGATTTTTTTCCTCACAAAAAAAAATAAATAAAAAAAATTTATTATGCAATCTATTGACATTTTCACTCAAACAGCGTTGGTGCCAAGATTATCTAGCTCTTATCTTTCATCTGATGTCAAGTAGAGCATGGTATGTCTTACCAATTTTGAAGAAAAGGGAGAGTTTTATGCCATGTAGGATAAGTTACTATTTATTTTTTCTATCTCTCTTTTAAGACAATAAGTCACTACAAACAGTGTGTAGGCTTCAAACGCTGCTTAAATCACAGTAAATTGGACCAAAAATATAATAGAAATTATTTCGCTATCACGCTCCTTGAGCTTTCCCTGAAGCAAGTTTATTCTTTTCTCTGATGATGAGGGCCCCCAGGACAGTTCAAGAGGTACCTCCCTATATATATATATATATTATATATATATATATATATATATATATATAATATATATATATATATATATATATATATATTATATATATAAGAAAAAAGAGCACTGCAACAGGCCTACTGACCCATGTGGAGCATGTCTATGTCCCCCCCCGGATTAGCCCAATCACCCACTCAGTCTGGTCACCTCCACTCAAGGAAGGAGCACGGCACCAGACCCAGCAGCAAAAGCTAGTCAGGTCCAACTCACACCCACCCACACCCGCTCATGTATTTATCTAACCTATTTTTAAAACTACACAACGTTTTAGCCTCAATAACTGTACTCGGGAGTTTGTTCCACTCATCCACAACTCTATTACTAAACCAGTGCTTTCCTATGTCCTTCCTGAATCTGAACTTTTCCAATTTAAAGCCATTGCTGCGAGTCCTGTCTACGTTAGATATTTTTAACACGCTATTTACATCCCCTTTATTAATACCTGTTTTCCATTTATACACCTTAATCATATTCCCTCTAATTCTATGCCTTTCTAGAGAGTGCAGATTCAAGGGATCATAGGGAAGATTTCTGATACATGGGATCGACTTTGTCATCCTCCTTTGTACGTTTCCAGTGCATTTATATCCATTCTGTAATACGGTGACCAAAACCGTGAAGCATAATCTAAATGAGGCCTAACCAAAGATGTATTGACTTGAAAAGCAACCTGAGCACTTCTATTATTTATACTTCTTGCTATGAAGCCAAGGATTCTGTTAGCTTTATTTCGAACACTAATGCACTGTTGCCTTGGTTTTAGACTACTAATAACCAGAACTTCTAAATCTTTTTCACAATCCGTAATATTAAGATCTACATTATTTAGTTTATATGTGGCGTGGCTAGTTTCCTGTCCAACATTTAGAACTTTACATTTGTCTATATTAAACTGCATCTGCCACTTCTCCGACCACTGCTCTAATGTCCTCATTAGAATGAATTGGGCGGCCTATTTTGGTCTCATCAGCAAATTTACTTATGTCGCTATTTATTGCCTCATCTATATCGTTCATGTAGATTGTAAACAGCAAAGGGCCCAACACTGACCCCTGTGGAACACCGTTTGTGACGTGCCCCCATTCTGATTTCTCCACATTTATGCAAACTCTCTGCTGCCATATACACAATATCACATTCAATACCATGATCTACCTCCTCAAATACCTGGTCTATAGTTTGAAGCTAAGGACCTGTCACCTGCCTTGTAAATAGGTATTACATTTGCCATTTTCCATTTATCAGGCACTATGCCAGTTTGCAGCGATATGTTGAAAAGATTCCTTTAGCACCCTTGAGAACAGTTCATCAGGGCCTGGGGATTTGTTAGATTTTAATTTCTCTATTTGTCTGAAGACCATGTCACTAGTTACCGCAATCGTGCATAGTTTATTATCGTCCTTTTCTACATAATCTATTATTTCTGGAATTTCGCTAGTATCTCCCTGGGTAAAAACTGAGAGAAAGTAAGGATTGATCTGACCAGAGTTACTCTTAAGTGGGCCTATCTTGTCCCTAATCTTACTTCTGTATACCTGAAAGAACCCTTTTGGGTTAGTCTTTGAATCCCTTGCGACCTTAGCATCATAATCCCTTTTTGATCTTATTCCTTTTTTTTTATTTCTCTCTTTAATTGAATATATTGATTTCTTAACTGCCCATCCCCTATTTTGATACTCCTATATACGCCTCTCTTTTGACCAATGAAATGTTTTAATCTATTGTCCATCCATTTGGGATCATTTTTGTTTGATCTAGTTTCCCTAATCGGAACAAAAGTTGTCTGCGCAGTTAGAAATATGCTCTGAAAAACGTCATGTTGGCAACCAAGATCACCTACCTGACCCATACTCATTACATCCTAATTTATCCCACCCAGGTAATTTTTCAGTCCCATGAAATCGACCAAGGGAAAGTCTGGGACAGAGATTTGGCTGCAGTTATCCTGCTAACTCCATGATATATTGAAACTAAGTGATTTGTGAACACTTTCCCCAAGTTCATTGTGAGGGAAAAGTTCAACAGATAGGAGTTGCGAGCGAGTATATAGTGACGATAGTTTGATTGCCCGTCTGCTTGTTAAGGTAGGGTCAGTCTAGCTCCCGCCATCATCACCTTTTTTCTCCACCCGGAAAGGTGACGTGTGGGGCTCCGACCAAATGGTAATCACTTGACTCACAGCTCCCATCACAACTGTAAGTAAAAGCCTCTGCTCCTGTTTTTAATGGATATATTGGTTAAAAGCTTCACTTTTAACCAATTTTAAGATGTAGTTCATTCTGCCTTGATTTCCATGCGCTTTTAGATAATCACCATGTTTTTTAAATATTTTACTTATCATGGAGAGCGATTTCTTAGGCAGTGACCTTGTCTCTTTCTAGCTTGGAATGTCAGCTCGGGTCATCTAACAACCAAAGAAACAGTGTTGAAGGAGACTAACACAAGCTCTGGGACGTCACCATTTTATCTGCATACCTAAGTGTAGTCAACCCCAGGCAACTACCTCTCATCTTTGCAGTGGTGAAAGACCTGCGTTCCTATCATCTTGACGGACTATTCAAGGCTAGAGACTCTGTGAAGAACTAGTCGTTGGGGTGTCACTCAACATCTGTGACTCCCCCCCCCCTCACCATCATCAGCAACAGCTACAATTTCTACAATACACGGTGTGAACAACATCAACCAGACACCCCAGTCTAACTGTACATATTAGCGTTGAATTCAGATATTATTTTTATATTTCATTTTTCATTTCTCTTTCAAGTAAGATAAAAATTCATATTTAATTGTTTTATATTTTCTTTTCTAAATAATAAAGTGTTTATATTTGACTGTTATCGTTCTTTTTCTATTTATTAATTTTCCTGAGGAGGAACCAGCCTTGGTAATACTGAAGTTGTTACAGGGCTGAATAAACCTTCACACTCATCATTAACCTCAAGATTATTAACTAGTGATTCTTTGTTGGCAAGAACCAAGTCAAGTAGATTATTTCCTCTAGTTGGTTCTGTCACAAACTGTTTTATAAAACAATCTTGAACCGTATCAAGTAAGTCCTGGAGAAGAGAGAATAGATTTCCTACCTTCACATCTTCTCTATTAACCTTCCTTATCATCCTTCCTCCTGAATTGTGAACCACTTGCCACTTAGAGCGGCTGCCACTCTCCAAATCACTGCTGGTAACTTTTTCCTTCTCACCAGCTACCACCATTTCACACTCACTCCCAAACCCGTCTAGACGAAGCTTCAGCCTCCTATTTTCCTCCTGAAGAAGTAGAATCTCCTTCTTCAAAACCATTTAAAAAAAAAAACCTGAGTTTTTTAAAAACCACTAAAAAACAACCCTTTGGTGCTGGGTTTAACCCCCAAACCAAATGAAAATAAAATTTTTCCGGGAATATTTAAGGGGGTTAAAATTTCCAGGGGGAACCATTCAAACAGGACATTAGTTTGATGGGGTTTTTGCACGCGCTTGCTTTAATTTTTTCGGGGCAGCTTTTGGGGTTTTGCCCTGGAAGCATTTATATCCATCAAATAATAAAAAATGACCCCTTTTTTCCCAAAATTTTTACATAATTTTTTTACACACCACACCCCCCTTTCCTCCCTGGGTACATTTTTTCCCCCAGGGCACTGTGTAAGAGGGTTCCAAATTTTTATTTTTTTTTTTTTTTTTTTCTCATGGCCCCCTTCAAACACAAAGTGAAAAAGGGTTTTCCCTAAACCATTTGTTGGGATAACATTTTTTCCCAAAACCTTAGGGGGTGCCCTTTGATGACAATTTTTATGCACATGAAATTTTTGAAAAAAATAGAAAAATTTATCATTTCCGGGGTGACATGTAGGAAAAGCCTTTTGGCCTAAAAACCCACTTAATGTTTGGGAAACGGTTTGGGCCCTGGTTTCCAAAATGAAAAAATTTAAATTTGGACACGGAGCTTAAAAGGTTTTGGACTTTTTTTAAGGCTAAAAAAGTTTCTCCCTTTTTTCCAAATTTGAAAACTTTTTGTCCCCGTTTTTTTCCCCGCAAAAACCTTGAGCCCCAGGTATACCCGGGTTTTTTCCCTTCTGATGTTAAAAAGCTGATTTGACAGAGAAACCCCCGTGATAAATGTTTAAAAAGACTGTCCCCTGGGGCGAAAAAGGGGTTTTAAAAAAAAACATCATACTCCTCCGGGAGGGGGAACACAGTAAAAAAAATTTTAATAAAAAGGGGCAGTATAATGCGAGCCTTTATTAATTACAAAAATTGGCCCCAAAACAGGGGACTTTTTTAAAAATTTTTAAACAACCAGTTTGTGACTTGAAAAGCAAAATTTGTGTGGGGGAGACAAAAGCAAAAAAGGGAAACGCATTAAAATGGAAAGTTAGTAAGTTTAAATTCGGGTTATACACAAAGGGCTTTTTACAAAATTTTAATAAAAACAGGGCCCAGCATATGGTAGAGAACCTTGGGTAACCCAAAAAATTTTAGACAGGGGTGCCCTTTTTTTTCCCAATTGGGCGAATGCCTATTTTTTAAATAGTGTCGGTTTTCCCTAAAACCATTTATCTCCGGGAGTGAAAACAGGTTACTCCTCCCGTTTCACGGAATGTTTTAAACAAACATTTTAAAATGTTGAGACATTAAATTTCGGGAATCACAAAACGAACTGTGGGGGAAATTTTCCCCCGGGTTCCATAATCTGGTTTTGTTTCCCCTCACCAAGTGCACCAGTGGCCCCTCTGACATTCCCCCCCCTGTAGAAACTTTGGAATTGGCCCTGCATAATGAGCAAAATCACGATTGGGAAAAGGATCCCTGTTTCCAGTAAAATTATAAATATTTTTCCAAACAATAAAAGTGGTGAAAATAAAATGACCTAGGCCCGGACATACTGACATGATGCAGTGAGGTATTAAAAACATGGGCGTTTGGGCATTTTGTGTGGTGTGTGTGTGGGGTGTGGTGTGTGTGGGGTGGGGTGTTGTGTGGTGTGTGGAACCCTTTTTTTTTAAATTTAATGCCAGGGGAGTGAGTATTTTAATCAGGGAAAGCCCCCCGAGGTCGGGCTCCCCATCTAAAGGGAAAAAAAAAAAAAATTGAAAAAAATAGAAATCAAAAGAAAACCCCTTTCATATAGAAAATAAAATTTAAATGAAAACGAAAATTTTAATCACCCCTAGCAAAAAAAAAATAAAAAAACGTGTAGACGAGGGAAAAACCCAAAACAAACGGAAAACAGAAAAATTTTTCCCGGGTTTAAAAACCCCGGGAATTAAAAGGGGAATCTCAGATTTTCCCCGTGTATTTTCCCTTTTTAAATACAGTGGATTTTTAAAAAACCCCTTTCGGACTAAATCACCAATATAAAAAGGGGAGGGAGTGATGTGGGTTGGTAACAAGTGGGGGCATTTTAAGGGATGGGGGGGCTAGGTCCCCCTGAAAATGAACAAGGGTGGCTGGGTTTTCCAACGAAATGAAAAATTTGGTGGCAAGGCCCCACGAAAATGAAAAATTGGGGGCCTAGGTCACTGAAAATAAAACAATGGTGGAAGGCCCCACTGTAAAAAAAAAGGTGGCTTTTTTCACTGTAGAAAAATTTGGTGGCGGGCCCACTGAAATGAACAAGGGTTGACTGGGCCCATTTTAAATGAAAAAGGGTGGCTGGGTCCCCTGTATGAACAATGGGGGGCTAGGCCACTTTTAAGAACCAATAAAGGCTAGGCCCAACTGTATGAAAAAAGTGGCAAAGGCCACTGTATGAACAATGATGGCTAGGTCACTTTTAGGGAAAAAAAAATGGGGGGCTGGGCCCATTTTAAAATGAATAATGGTGGCTGGGCACGAATAACAATGGTGGCTAGGTCATTTGTATGAAAAAAAAGGGTTTCCCTTAGGCCACTGTATGAACAATGAGGGGCAAGTCATTGTATGAAAAAAGGGTGGCAAAAATTTTTTTGTAGAAAAAAGGGGCAAGGTCCCTGTATAACAATGGGGGCTAGGCCCCATTGCATAAAACAAGGGTTTGGCCAGGCCCACTGTATAAAAAAAGGGGTGGCTAGGCCCCCTGTATGAACAATGATGGCTGGGTTCGCTTGTATGAAAAAAGGGGGGCTAGATCTTTGTATGAAAAAAGGTTTTAAAAAGGCATTGTATAAACAATGGGGCTGGGGTTCTTTTGAAATGAACAAATGGGGGGCCCAGGCCCACTGTATGAAAAAATGGGGGGTTTAGGCCACTGTATGAACAAGGGAGGGCCCTTAAGGTCCCCCTTTTAATGAAAATGGGGGCCCTAAAATCATTGAAATAAACAAGGGTTTGGAAAAGGTCACTGAATGAACAATGGTGGCTGGGGCCCCATTGAAATAAAAAATGGTGGCAAACCCCCACTGAAATGAAAAATTTGGTTTGGCTGGGGCCCACTGAAATAACAATGGTGGCTTAAGGCCCACGTAAGAAAAAGGGGTTTGGCTGGGGGTCGCGTTTTGAACAATGCGGTTTGGGGGTCGCTGTATAAAACAATGGGGGCTAAAAATAATTGTTTTGGAACAATGGTGGCAAAGGCCACTGAAATGAACAATGTTTGGCAAGGCCCGCTGAAAGAAAAATTTGGCTGGATCAAAAAAATGAAAAAAAATGGGGGGTTTAGGCCCCACTTTTATAAACCCAATTTGGGGGCTAGGTCACTGTATAAACAATGGGGTGGGGTCCCTTTTTATAAAAAATTTGGGGGCTGGGGCCCAACTGTATGAAAAAAGGGTGGCTAGGCCCACTGTATAAACCCAAATGCGGCTGGGGCCCGCTGAAATGAACAAGGTGCCTAGATCACTGAAAAAACAAAAACTGGCTGGGCCCAGGGGTATGAAAAAAATGGGGCTATTATTTTGTATGAAAAATCCCCTGGCTAGGTCACTGTATAAACCCAAGGGGTGGCTAGGTCACTGTAAAAAATACTGGCTGGGTCATGAAAATTTAACAAGGGGTGGTTTAGGCCCACTTTTAAAACCCAATGGGGGCTAGATCACTGTATGAAACAAAACTCCCTAGGTCACTTTATAAAAAATGGTGGCTAGGCCCCAACTGTATAACAATGGTGGTTTAGGTCACTTTTTTGAAAAAAATGGTGGCTAGGCCCACGGGGAAATGAAAAATGGGGCTAGGTCACTGCATAAAAAATTTGGTGGCTAGGTCCCTGCAAAAACAATGGGGGCTAGGTCATGAAATTGAAAATGGTGGCTAGGTCATCCCCAGAAAAACAATGGTGAAAAAGTCACGCATGAACAATGGGGGCTGGGTTTCACTCCCTGAAAAAATTGGGGCTGGGGCCCACTGAAAGAACAATACGGGCTAGGCCCCCTGTATGAACAAGGGGGCCCTTAGGTCACTGTTTTGGGAACAATGGTGGCTGGGGCCCACTGTATAAAAAATTTGGTGGCTATTCCCGTATGAAAAAAAGGGGGATAGGCCCAACTGGTTTATGAAAAATTTGGGGGCCCAAGGCCATTTAAAAATAACAAGGGTGGCTTAGGCCACTGTATAACCAAGGGTTTTTTTGGGTCACTATATGAACAATGGTGGCTTAGGTCACTGTATAAAAACAAGGGTGGCTAGGCCCCACTATAAAAAAATGGTGGTAGGCCCCACGTTTTGAAAAAGGGTGGTTGGGGTCACTATTTTGAAAAGGGGTGGCAAATTTTAAATGAAAGGGAACAAGGGGGTTTAAGGTCACTATATAAAAAATTGGAGGCAAAATTAACTGTAAAAAACAAATGGGGGCTAGGTCACTGAAATGAAAAATTTGGTGGTTGGGGTCCCTATATAAAACAAGGGTGGCTAGGTCACTGTTTTAACAATGGGGCCTTAGGTCACTGTATGAACAATGGGTTTAAGGTTTATTATATATGAAAATTTTTGGTTAGGCCCACTAAATAAAACAAGGGTTGGTGGGGGCCCACTTAGAACAATGGTGGTTTAGGTCATTTAAATAAAACAAGGGTGGTTTGGGGCCCACGTATGAACAATGGGGGTTTTGGGTTTCCACTGTGTGAACAATGTGGCGGGGGTAAACAAATAAAAACCCAATTTGGTGGTTGGGTCACAAATTTAACAAGGGTTGGCTATTCCACAAATATGAAAAAATTTTGGTTTTGGGTTAAACTGTTTAAAAAAATGGTGGGCTAGGTCACTATATGAAAAATTTGGGGTTGGGTTCATTTAAAATGAAAAAAATTTTTGGGCCTATTTCACGGTATAAAAAAAACCCGACGGCAGTGCACCCACCCGGGTTTAACCCAAAAGAAAAGGGAGGGGGGGTGTCAAAAAACAACGGGCCGTAAGTAGACACTAGCCCACTATAATGGTGCCAAAACAAAATTTGAACCTGAAAAAAAATTGTGAGGGCCCTGTGAGGGGCGTAAAGGGGTTTTTCCTCAAAGGGACTTATTGAAAGGGGAAAAGATGGGGGGATTTGGGGTTTTCCCCCACTCAGTACCAACATATGAGCGGGGGAATAAAAATTTAACTACAAGAATGGGGGTTTAACCATTTTTTAAACGATTACGCCGTTTCATATAACTGAAATAAATTGGTTTAAAAAGGGCAACAGGGGTTTTTCACAAAGGGAAATAACCCCTAGGGGGCAAAACTTTGGGACACACCCCTTAAAAATTTCTGAGGGGCGCAAAAAAATACTGAAAACCCACTAAAAAAAACGAGGGAACCTAAAACACCAAAAAACTTGGGGTGGACGGGAAAGGGGAAACAAAAGGGTAAAGGGACGGGGGCGCTCCGGAAAACACTGGAGGGGAAAACCAGAGAAAAATAGATTTTTGGGGCTGAAAGGGGAAAGGAACAAAAAATTGAAAGGGCGTTTCTATTTTTCGGGCCCTACAGAGGGCGCTGCAGGAAAACCTAGGGGAAAAAAATTTTGGGGAAAAACCCTGCTTTTAATAAAAAATTATGTAAGAAAACAATTAATGCTTTGGAATTAGGATGAATCCTCAAAAGAGGGGATTAATTTTTTAAATTTTCCCCTTTTTCAGAGAACATTAAGGCCCTCTGAAAAAACCCAGTGCCAAAACCGTATGAATTGCTAAAGGTTTTTTAAACCGTAAAAACAGAAGAACAATACAATGTTTTTAAGGTTCCAAAAAAACGCAAAACTTTTTTAGTTATTTAAATCTTGTTCAAAAAACAAAATCTTAGATACATTTAAAATGGAAAATGTTTTCTTTTGTTAAATTGGGTCAGTGGGGGTTTTACTTCTGGGCCTTTTGGAAGACGTTTGTTGGAAATCCTTTGGGCGAAAATTTTAAAATTTCGTACGGGATTTTAGAAGCAAATCCCCTTTTTTTAAAATTAACACTGGAAATTTTTAAAATTTGAAAGTTTAAATTTTATCCAATGTATAAAAAAATTTCCAAAGTCAGATTTTTTTCAATATCAATAAAAACAAACCCTTACATAAATGATTCCCCTACAGGGCTTAGGGTTTTTAAAAAGTATTATATCTTTTTTATTGAAACGGAAAGTAAAATAAGAACTTTAAACACCTTCGTCCAAAAATTTTCCAAAAAAAAATTTTTTTTCCCCATCCCAAAAAATTTTTTTTTTGCAAGGGGTTCCCCCTGAAAAATCCCAAGAGGGAAAAAATAAATATTTTTAACCCCCAGGATCACACAGATCCCCCGACCCAAAGTTTTTTTTTTTAGAGCGAAAAAGGTTTCCCCCTAGCCCAAAACGGTTCCCCTAAAAAACAATTTTATTTTGGGGAAAACCCACAAAAACCTAGTCCCTTTTTTTTTGCTTAACAAATAAAAGCACAAAGTAAAATTTTTCCGCCCAATTTATTTATCTCTAACCTACACAATTTTTTTTTAATTTTCGCTATAAAAATGACACTCAATTCCCCTTTCTAAAATAACACCCCCGGAAAGGGAAAGGATCGTGAATGAGGGCTTATGAAAAAAAATTTCGTTAAACCTGAACGAGGGCCCAAAATGAATTTTTGCTCCGGGATTCCAAATCTGTAAACTAAAGAACAAAGCCCCTTTTGCAAGTTTAATAAAAATTAAAGAACTATAGGAAAATATTTGGGTTTTGGAAAAAGGGGGTTTTATGATTGGAACATTCCCCACACCTATTAAAGGTTTTAAAGAAGCAAAAAAACCCTTGGGGGTTTTTTTAGATTTAAGGGTTTGGGTAAATACATGGGTGAGAGGGGTTGGGTTTGGGGGTGACTTTCACATGAGTAAATATAATTTAAAACCCAAAACTTTTTTTTTTGGGGACATTTTGAAAATTGGGGGGTTGGGGCCAAAAATTTTGTATGGGGGCGGATTGTGGAAAAACCCCCCTAGTAGGGCCATCAGGCCTCAAACAGTGGGTTTCCCCCCTTTCCCTTTTATTCCCCTTTTGTTTAAAGGTACCGGGTTTAAAATTTTAAAAAGAAATTAAAACCCCCACATAAGAACTGAAACTTTTGACGAAAAATTTTTCCCTTTTCCCAATTTTGGGAACCCCAAAAACCCCCCAACTGAAGCAACTCAGACGTCCCCGGTATTCAAAACAACCCTCAGAGATTATAAATTAGACACAAAGGCCCAAATCTTTGGGGGATCTTTTTTTGGGAAACGTTTTTCCCCCACACGTGGTTCAAACCAGTCCATAAATTTGGGAAACTTTTAAGAACAGGGGGAGAATAGATAATCAGGGCCCTCCAAACCCTTTAGTCGGGTTTTGTTCAGTCCCCCTCAACCTTGGGTCGAAAGTGTTCATTTCCCAAAAAAAACTTGATGGACCCGAACACACCGACCCCAAAGGGTTTAGGGACAATTTAAACCCCAATTTTCCCCCCCGTTCTTTAAGTTTCCCTACGTTTTGGACTGATGAAGCCAAAACCCCCTGTTTCGAAACGTTCCCCCAATTAAAAAATACCCCAAAAGTTCACATGTGTCTAATTTTTTTCAACAAGTCGTTTCCCCCTGAACCATTTCATCTACACACCCTTCAGGAGAATTTTTTGAGTTACTCCCCGGCCCCTCCCGATCGCTGCCCGAGGGGCAGGTTTTTGGTCAAATGGAGCCCAAAACTCCGGAAGTTGAGTCTCGTAAAACCCGCTAGAACCCAGCATTTGATACCAATTTTAACCCCCAAAACTTTTCTTTCCCCCCCAAACCCAAAGGGGATCGAAAGATGTTTGTTTAAATAAAATGCTACAATACCCTTTTGCTGAAGGCCCCCCTCGCCCCTTTTTTCCCTTTTCTAGGGCTTCCCCCGTCCCTAACGGGTGGAAATGGTAAATTCTCCAAACCCACTTTAAGAAGAACCCCCACCGTGGCCCCCCCCATTGGGCTGTAAACTATACTCCCACTTTGCAAAAAAGGGAAAAAAATTTCCGACAAAATGAAAGTTTTAAAACCCATGTGGGGAACACCCGGGTATCTTTATTGAAAACGTTTCCCCCATCCATGGCTTTTAAAACAATAAAAGGGGTTTTTAGGGCCCAAATTTGGAAAAACAGTAGAACTATATACAAAAATTGTCAAGGGCAAAAGCAAAAAACATGGAATCTTGGTTTTCAAGAGGGCATCTACAAACCTTCTTTTTAAAGGCTACTGCAACTAACCCCATCCCCTTTGGGAAGGACCTACCCTTTCCAAATGGGGGAAACCCCCCCAAACCCGTGACAAGGGCCCCCGTCCTGCCCGCCCGTCCCCCCCCTTTCCCCGACGCCAAAAAAAAAAGCCAATCCTTCTTTTCCTTTGCTCCAGACTCCCCTCCACCACGAAAGCTGGAACAACAAACCCCCAAGGCCGAGGGACTGATTACCTCCCTCTTTTTTTTAAATATTTTTTAAATGTTTTTCCCCCCATTATGTCCTAGAATTTTGTAGGGAAAAACCACTGGATGGCGAAAAGTCACAATAAAAATATCCCGATTTTTTGGGACAATGTGTCCTTTAAATTTCATATTGTCGGTAATTTTTTTTTTACCTTTTCCCTTTCCAACCTTTTTTAAAAAATGCAACATCATGGAATCTTTGGGTTTGAGGACATCTACAAGACCTTCTTTTACGGCTACTGCAACCCAAACCCATTTTCTTTTGGGGGGACCACTTCCACCCGGGGAATCCCCCCCCCTTCCATGCTGCCCTCCCTCTGCTGGGCCCCCCCTTCCCCAAATGACGCCCCATAAAAAAAAAGCCAGTCTTTTTTGCCTTTTTTCCTCCAACCCTCCTTTCCCCCACGATGGGTGGGAAAACCCTAACCCCCAAGGCCGAGGGACTGATTACCTCCCTCCCTTTTTTTATATAGTTTTTTAAATGTCTTCCCATTAAAGGGCCCAGAATCTGTAAATTTAAAAAACCACTGGGTGGCCCCAAACTTCCACAATAAAATATCCGAAAGTTTTTCACATGTGGTTCCCCTTAAAAATTTTTTTAAAAACCACTTAAAAACCAAAAAAAAATTTCCCCAAAATCCTTTTTGTAGCAACTGCCGGGGGCACCCACAAAGGAGAAGAAAAACCCGGCCAGGAAAACCCTCCCGGGAAAACCCACCTGAACCTGAACCTGAACCTTTTGTGTTTCTGTGGGAAAAATTTTTATGATCCCGCCCAAAAACGGAACATCTTAAGGTCAGTTTTTTCCCTGTGTTCAGGGTAATTTTTTTTTTTATTTTTTTTCCCTACCGGTTTTAAAAATTTTAAAGGGTTTAATTTTTTTAAGGGTTTCAAAGGCCCCGAGCTTTGCCCCAGACCTCGCAACACAATTTTTCCCAAAGATTCGTTAAGAAAACCCCTGAAAAAAAGAAACACCCAGACTTCCCCCTTTACGAAAAAAAACCCCAAAACAAATGCGGGAGTAAATTTTGAAAAAAAGTAATTTTACAAAGGGAAAAAAAACATGTTTAAAAAACGAAAGGAAAATTTTTTGGGGTGCCCAAAAAGGAAGCCAAAAACCCCGAATGCAAAGGGAAAGGGAAAACCAATTAAAATTGGGGGAAGGGTTTCCAAACATTTAAAACCCAAACAATCCCGGGCCCCCAGCGCTTAGGAAGTAGGAAAACAAGTAAGTTTCGCAGCTGCTTGAAGGAAAAAGGCAGCAATATTTATTTCATAAATTTTTTTTAAAATTTTTTCCCTTTCTTTTAAAAAAATTTTGGAATGCTTTACACTGGGGAGCACACGTAAAACAAGGGGAAAACTTAAAATAAGGCATTGGCCCAAAATTTTAAAGACGGTTTTTCCCGGGACCCGAGAAAAAATTTTTTGTCACAAAAAGTGATTTTAAAGATCTTTTTAAAAATTTTTTTTCTAGACAGATAAAATTTTTAAAATTTTAAAAAACCCCAATTCCCCACATTTTTTTTTTATTTTTTAAAAAGAAATTTTACGAATATATAATATTTTTTTTTTTTCGTGGGATTTTTTATTTTTTTTTTTTATTGGGGGTAGTAAAAAAAAAAAAAATTGCCCTTTTAAAATAGGGTTTTAATATGGAAAAATTTAAAAAATATTGCCAAAAAAAATATTGTAATTTTTTTTAATAAAAAGTAAATTTTTTGGGGGCATCAAAGAATTTCCTTGGGTTTTCTTTTTTTAAAAGAGTTTTTAAAAAAATTCTACCCCCAAGTTTTTTTTCACCCCCCAACCACTAAAAACCCCCAAAAAAATAAAAAAAAACCACAAAAATTTGGTTATTAGGGGAAAATTTAAACTGTCCCCTTGGGCCCCGAGAGAGCCAGCAGCAATTTTAAACAAGGGATAAATGTGTCAGCCAAACCTTAAAAACCCTTTCCTTTTTTTCCCCGTACCCCCCCCCCGTAAATTTTAAAGGTGTTTTTCCCCCGGAAGACTTGAAGGTTTTTCCAAAGTTATACATCGTAAAGCCCCCAAGAAAATATTTTTTCTACGTAAGGGGGGCAAAAATTTGGTGGACCTCCCCGAAGAATAAAGGTGGTTTTTTTTAGGAATGTTAAATAAAAGGGAAGGGGAAAAATGAATTTTATACAGTGGATATATATATTTATAAAATTAAAAAAATATATATAAAAATATTTATATAAATATTATATATATATATATATATATATAATTAAAAAAATTTTTTAAAGGGGTTTTTTTTAGATAAAACAAAAACCCCCCCACATAAAAAGGGGAAAACTTAAAACGGACGGTTTTCGGGGCCCAAAATTTGGGCCCCCTTTTACAAAGTCAAAACTAAAAGGTGGAGCAAGGGCGGGTATATATTTGGCAGGGAAAAGGGGAGGTAGAATAAATAAATAAAAAAAAATTTTTAAAAATAATTAAACCCAACCCGGGGTGAAATTAAGACACATGCACAACACCCCCAAACATCCCCATCTAAAAACGTTTTTTGGGCCTCCAGCCAGCTTTTCTGGAAAGGGGAAACGTCCCAAAAACAAAGGGCAAACCCAAAAGGGCCCCACCAAAGGGTCCCCAATTTCATCAGTAGTTTTTAGTAGAAGAAAAAAAAGGTAGTGGTATTGGGAAAGTGGGGAAAAAAAGGGAAAAGACGGCCAGTCCCAAAAACAAAGGGGGGGAGCACTGCAAGAGAGCTAGGGTACCCACAGGGGAGAGCAAAAACGCACAGGGGGCGGGAAAGGGAAGTGGGGGAAAAAAAAAAAATGAAGAAGAAAAAAAGAAAAAACGAACAGGAGAGAGAAAGACAACCCAGAGGAGAAAAGGAGAGAGGAAAGGGGGGGAGGAAAAAAAGAAAAAAGAAAAAGAAAAAAAAAAGGATTCAGGTTAATCCCCCGGGGGTTTCCGAAGTTTGGGGGCATTTTTTTAATGTAGTGGGAAAAGAAGCATTTTTCAGAGACGAAGCCAGGGGTAAAAGGGTTTATAAAAAGGAAAGTTGTGTATTAGAGAGGGTTTAAAATAAAAAACGGGCCCACTGTTTGAGTTTTGGGGAAGGGAGGGAAAAACCGGGTTTTTAGCAGAAAGAAACCCCCTCAATTTTGGGCGGCTTAAGATCTCTTGGCGTGACCCGAAAAGAGCATTTTTTAGTGTCGGGAAGCCAACACTATTTTTGTGCCCCCCCTAAAGGGCTGTTTAGAAAAAGATCGACCCCCTTTTCTCCCAAGTATTGAAGAGGACAGGAGGAGCAAGAAAAAATGGGGAAAACCAGGAACATCTGTTTAAGGGGGGAAAAGGTATGAACGAGATTAGTGCTAAAAGTGTTAGTCCCGGCGGAAGGTAAAAACTTGATGTCCCAAGGGAAAAGGAAGAATTGGTTTTTAGGTTTTGAAAGACCCCGGAAAAAGTAGGGAACAGAGGGATAAAGAGTTCCCATGAAAAAAGATTTTTGGGGGGGGAAGAAAAATTTCGTTTAACAACGTTAAGGGCAAAAGTCAATGAAAAAGGGGAAAGGGGAGGCCCCGACCCGGGGGAACGAATTATGAAAGGGGGAAATTTTTTTGCCCGGAAAGGGGAAATTTTAGGAACACAGATTCGGAGGATGGGGAGAAAAAGGGGAAAGAACCTTTTTTTTTTGACAGGGGAAGCGATAGGGAAAAAAATAGTGAATGTACAAAGCCACCTGCATAGGTTTTAAAAAGGTAAACGGAAAAAAGGGAAAAACCTGTATCAGACGGTTGGGCAAGGACATCAAAAGGGAAAAGGGAAATAAGGAAATTTGATTTCCCCCTTCACTTTTAAAAATTTAAAGGGAAGGGGCAAGAAAATTAAAAGCTTCAAGAAAAATTTTGGAAATGACCCGGAGGGGCATGGGGGCCCAAAAGGCAAAGATGCATCCACATAGCGGAGCCCGAAATGGGGACGTGTTAAAATAGCTCTGTGAAGAAATTTTTTTGGTGCTTTTTAGTTTGGGGACCTTTTACTTTGGTGCTACCTATACTTAAATCTGTGAAGAATGTCTTGTTTTCTTTCCCGGACTGAAAACCCAAAATGCCCCTCCATCGAGCAAATTTAAAAACCCGCAACTTTAAAGGGAAAAATTTTTGGGGGGAAACGAAAAATGGAGAAAAAGGCGATTGACCGGGAAAAAAAAAGAGGGTTTTGTAGTAGGGCCCCCTGTTTTTTCGAGTCCCCCAGGTCAAAAGGGATCGTGGGCCCGTTTTGGGTGGGGCAGCAGGGGAACCCACGAAGTTTTACGATCAAGAAACGAATGGAAAAACCAGAAAAAGATGAAGAAAAAAAAAGAACTGCGTGGAAAACCCCCCCCTGGAAACCTCCAACGCATTTTCCCCCCGGTGCTTAAAACCCCACGAATGTGAATCTTTCTACGGGGAATCGTCCCCGAAAGAACGACAACAAAAAGGAAAAGGGAAGAATTTGTTGTTTTTTTGGGGATAGCCAGGTTTTGATTTCATGGAAAAAGGGGATTCTGCTTGAAGGACAGGAGTAGGGGACAAAGGGGGTGCTTTCCTGGGCTGGGGATGGAGGACATTGTTAGCCGGCTTGACAACATCATGAACGGTAATGGGATCAATCCTATTATTTGCCTCAGTGCTGGAGGCAATGATGTAAGGCAAGCGTAGAAGTGAGGATTTAGTTAGAAAGTTCAGGACAGCTATAGACATGATTGGGAAAAGGGGGGCGCCCTGTTTATATGTGGCATTTTGCCAAGAAGAGGTTTTTTGGTAATGAATGGTTGTCCAGAGCAATTGGTATTAATTTGTTGGCTGATAAACACGTAAGATAATGCAGTACCATTCATTGACAACTGGGACAACTTCTATGGCCGAAATGACATTATGCCAGGGATGGGTTCACTTATCCAGGGCAGTGTGGGTTTTCTTTCTAACTCATTTTAGGGGGTTTTTTTTAGGACTTTAAACTAGGATTAGTTAGAGGTATGGGTTTTGAAATGATTAATAATGAGTACGGATACATTGACTTTTTGCTCTGATATTAAAATCTTAATAGTAACTGTCCTGGAGTAACTCTGGGGAATGATAATTCAGAAATTGTGTAAAAAAACAAAGATGAATAGGAAAAATGTGCAGAAGAAAAAACATATGATGGGATTTTATGCTAACAGTCGAAGTGCAAGAAATAAAATTAATGAACTACGTTGGTAGCATGTGCTGGGAACTTTGATATCATTGCATTAACTGAAACGTGGTATGATTAAAGAGTCGGGATATGAAAGCTGAGGTAATATTCAGGATTTAAGTTATTCAATGTGGATAGATGTAATGGGAAGGGGGGGAGTTTTCATTGTATGTTCGAGAAAATATTAATTGTTGCATAAAAAAAGGTATAAAAATAGATAGGAGCAGTAACAGAGTCTGTTTGGGTAAGTTCGTGGAGGGTCAAGAAAAAACTAATTCTAGGTGTAAATATACCGACCTCCAGGCTTGGATCACGATAGAGGGAGACTTCTTTGGGACGAAATTGTTAGGGCTTCTGGACACAGTAACGTAGTCATAGTAGGGGACTTTAACTTTAGCCAAATTGACTGGAATTCTTTTGACAGGTAATCTAGAGTCCAGTGACTTCATGGAAACAGTTCAGGTACTGTTTTCTGAAACAGAGTGTAACTGAACCTACCAGGGGTAATAATTTGCTAGACCTAGTCTTGTCAAATAAGGAAACACTCGTGAATAATCTGGAGATCACTGAAGAGCTTGGCGCAAGTGATCACAAATCCATCACCTTAGCATTAATTGGGAATGCAAGAATAATGATAATACAGTAAAAATCCCCGATTTTCGTTCGGGCCGATTATAATGGACTTAGGGAACATCTGTCTAATCTTGATTGGGGTTATCTAGCTAATGATTTTATTGACGATAATCATACTTATGAATATGAAGGGATCTGCTTTTTTATGATTGTTTTCTTAATAATGTACACAGTGCCCAGAGTATATACATTCCCCAGAGAGAAATTAGGTCTAATAATAACGATCCCAAATGGGTTAACAGAGGCTAAAGCATCTATTAGGGGAGAAAAGGGAATTGATAGGCGCATCAGAAGAGGAGAGGTTAACCTTACTGACCAATAATGTTCAGCTTAAAAGAGAAGTAAAAAAGGCGATTAGAAAGGCTAAACGTGACTATGAAATTAGAGTTGCTAATGAATCAAAGACTAATCCAAAGGGATTCTTTCAAGTGTATAGGACGAAGGTGAAGGAAAAAGTAGGACCTCTGAAATCTGGGAATGGACAGCTGACGGATAATGAACTGGAAATGTGTTCCTTATTTAATGACTATTTTTTGTCAGTTTTTACACAGGAAGATGTAAATGAGATTCCAGTAATTAACAATTATTTAGTTCCTGATGAATTTAAGTTAACTAATATTACTGTCACGAGGGACATGGTTTATTAAACAGATAGACAAACTGAAACAAAATAAGTCCCCCGGGACCCCCATGAGTTTTTTTCCAAGGGTACTTAAGGAATGCAAGATGGAAACTTAGTCAGCCCCTTAACGAGTGTATTCAATGCGTCCACCTTACCAGTGTTGGCCAGAGATGTGGAAGATGGCTAATGTGGTTCCTATATTTAAATCCAGGGGGAAAATCCAATAAGCCACTCTATAGTGGCAAGTTTTTAGAAACAATTAAGTGCATTTTTCCAAGTCACCTTAAGAGCATTAACTTGATAAAGAAAACCACATGGATTACGAGAGGTCGTTTCCCGCCGACAAAACTAAAAAGGGCGGATACCATTTTTTTAGCGCCAAACAGGGGCTGGTCACTGGAATAAAAAAACTCCATTTTGGGGGTAGGCCCTCTCAAATCCAGCCTTTCTCACTTGGTTTTTTTAAAAAAGTTTATTGTATCTTTCCAAGATCCCCTTGGTGCTGTCTGAAGGTTAACATTAAAATTTTAAGGTGATGGACTGATTCATCGCTTAAGTACCCCTCTGCTTCTAAAAACTTTTCTGTACTGACTGAAGAAGCCTACTGTGTAGGCGAAACGTTTAAAAAAAAGATACCTAATGTTCATATTGTCTTCCTAAAACCTGTCGGTATTTTATAATTTTAAGTTTTAAAAGTGGGAGCTCTGGTAAGAAGTAAATTTTTTCAATTAGCATCTTCTAAAAAAGGGATTCCAAAAAGGAAAACGAAGGGTTTTAAAACCCCTTCCCCAAGGTCAGTTTTAGGGGGTTTCCTTTTTTTAATTTTTTTCCTTTGGGGGGAAAAAGATAATTTTTATGTAAAAGATAGGGGTAAACCTTTTTTTTAATCCCAAAAATTTGAAAAATTTTTTTCTGGAAATAAATTTTTTTTTGGATAAAGGGGAATACTTGTTAATGAAAAAAATAAGTAAAAAAAATTAATAATTGTAACAAAAATTGGTTGGGGGTTTGGAACAAAATTCCCCCCCAAAACCCCCCCCCAAACCCCCGGGGGGAACGTTCTTTTTTAAAAAACAAAGCATAAGAAAAGGAAAATTTAGAAAACCCCCTGGCCCTGGGGGGTTTTCAAAAGACCAACCCAAAAAAAAAACAATCCCCCACCCCCCCCCAAATAAAACCCCCCCCCCCGCCATTTTTGCCCCTTTTTAAAAAATTTTTTTGGGGGGAAATTACCCTTAAACTTTTTAAAAAAAATATAGTAAAAATAAAAGTATTTTAATTAAAAAATTTCATTTTAAAATTTAATTTTTGTTTATACAAAATAACCAAAAAAAAAAAAGAAAGCTTGATTTATGAAAACCTCCCTTTAAAAACAGAAAACCTAAAACCCCCCCGGGGGGGGTAAAAGAGGGGAAAAAGAATGTAAAAAACGGGATAAAAAGGGGAATTAAAAAAGGGGGTTTAAAAGTGAACCAGTAAAAGGAAAATTTAAAAAGAAAAAGACTTTTTTCTTTTTTTCAAGGGGAAAGGGTGATTTAGGGGGAAAGGGTAGGATTTGGGTTTTTAAAAAAAGACTGGACAATATATATGAGTGGGAGGGGCTGGGTTTGATTGGTGGTCAAGGACGGGAGTTTATTTTCTTGAGTAGCTTAGGTAAGGGAAGTCGTTATGATAAGGACACGTGCCCGTATGGGCCAGTAGGCCTTCTGCAGTGTTCCTACATTCTTATGTTCTTAAGGTTGCACATCGAGGGTAGGAAGAAGAACAGTCTCGAAGTATTCATTTTTTCTTTTTCTTTGTCTTCTTCCTCTTCCCCTTTCCTCTCTCCTTTTCTCCTCTGGGTTGTCTTTCTATCTCCTGTCTCGTGTTTCTGTTCCTTCTTCATTTATTTTATTTCACCACTTCCCCTTTCACGCACCTCTGTGCGCTTGCTCTCCCTCTGTGGGTATCTAGCTCTCTTGCAGTGCTCCCCTTCCTTTGTATTTGACTGGTTCGTCATCCTTATTTCCCACTTCTACCACTACCACTACTACTACCTCTTCTTCTTCTACTACAACTACTGATGAAATTGAGACACATGTGCGGCGTCTGGTTGTCTTTGTTGTGGACGTTTCGCCATCCAGTGGCTGGCTGGATGGCGAAACGTCTACGATGGGGATGCCTGGGTGTTGTGCATGTGTCTTAATTTCATCCTGTCGGTATTATATACAATTCTTGTACTACTACTACTACCTCCACCTCTTCCTGCCTATATATAGCCGTCCTGCTCCACCTCTGTTAATGTGACTTTGTCAATGGTCCAAGTCGGACCGAAACGTCGTCGTAAGCTTCTCTCTTTTATGTGCGGGTTATTTGTGTATCGTTCCAGTCACGGTATTGTGCCTTTTTGTTATTTATTTTGTATTTTTAGGGTCTGAAACGGAATAATCTAATTTATATTGTATATTATTAACATCGGGGGCCTTCTCCCACCATTTAGGGTAGTCCGAAAAAGAAAAAAAATCTTTGAAAGCAAAAGACTCGACAGGAGATGCAACATTTCCCCAATGAAAAACTGGGGAGCCATGAGTATACTGAGAGACAATGCAGCGTCAGGGGCCCAAGACTGTTTGACTGCCTCCCAGCATACATATGGAGGATTACCAATAGACCCCTGTCTGTCTTCAAGAAGGCAATGGACAGCCACCTAAAGACAGGACTTGACCAGCCGGGCTGTGGTTCATATGTCAGTTTGCGTGAGGCCAGCAGTAACAGCCTGGTTAAGCAGACCCTAATCCATCACGAGGCCTGGTTTCAGACCGGGTCAAGTGGGCGTTGATCCCCGAAACCCTCTCCAGGTATATTCCAGGTACAGCAGAACTTCTGGTCACGAACGCTTCTGAACATGAACAAATCGGTTCACGACCAAAAAAATCGGTAAATTTTTGCATCTGGTCACGAACACATAATCGGGTGCCGAACAAACACAGCCGCGCCAATTTCCACATTCTGCGTCATTTTTTTTCCAAGCGCCAATTTTCCCCACTTTCTGTTGTTTGTGTACACATAACAAAGACCTCCTCGCCTTGTAATCGGTCTCGGTCATGTGTGTGTTCATTCGCTATAAACTCGAGGATATGGACAAAGTACCATTCTCTAATCCCATCTTGTGTACTTATATTAGAGAAAACGTAGTGTAGTACAGTGCTAACTTTGATATACACTCGTAAGGCACCATAAAGCTAAGTAAGTTTATTCAGGTATACACAAATACAGTTACATAGATTATCATACATAGCAGCATATGTATAGAGAACCTAGGATAACCCAAAAAAAGTCAGTGACTTATTTTCTCGATTTTTTGGAGATTATCTCAGATGTTTGTTGGACTGTCTCATTGAAAATTGGACAATGTATGATGGAAAAATGCCTCTTAACTCACACCAAATATTAAAGAAATCGGATGATAAATGACGGAGTTCACTTCTCAGCCATTAGACGTCTCATAAAACTTAGAAAAACTGTTTAAAGTAAACGGTTCGTTGGGTTCTAGAACGGACTCGTGTAATGTTAGTTTTCTCTGTTGTTCATTTTCACAGTGTTATTCAAGGTTTTTACATTTAGTTTACTATTTCACTGTGCATTCTATAGTATAATTAACTATTCTTGCGCTTACAAATCTTAAAAAACAATATTTACATACAGTTCGTAGGGGTCTGGAACGGATTAATTGTATTTACATACAATCCGATGGGGGAAAATTTGGCTCGGGTCACGACCAAATCGGGTTTGCGATCAAGTTTTGGAATAAATTATGGTCGTGACCAGAGGTTCCACTGTATCATCATTCACTTCATCACTGTCTTTCCAGAGGCGTCCACGACTCTGGGGCCCCTTCGCATCTACTCCAAGGTTGAGGGACTGATTACCTCATCTTCTGTATAAGTTCTTCTGTCTTCAAGTTATGTCCGGGGTTGTATTTTATAAAGCCACTGGG
>NC_069424.1:48563005-48583367 GCF_026875155.1 Cherax quadricarinatus
AAAGGGTGGGAAAAAAGGTGATGATAGCGGGACAGATGCCTACCTTAACAAGCAGACGGGCAATCAAACTATCGTCACTACATACTCGCTCGCAACTCCTATCTGTTGAACTTTTCCCTCACAATGAACTTGGGGAAAGTGTTCACAAATCACTTAGTTTCAATATATCATGGAGTTAGCCGGATAACTGCAGCCAAATCTCTGTCCCAGACTTTCCCTTGGTCGATTTCATGGGACTGAAAAATTACCTGGGTGGGATAAATTAGGATGTAATGACTATGGGTGAGGTAGGTGATCTTGGTTGCCAACATGACGTTTTTCAGAGCATATTTCTAACTGCGCAGACAACTTTTGTTCCGATTAGGGAAACTAGATCAAACAAAAATGATCCCAAATGGATGGACAATAGATTAAAACATTTCATTGGTCAAAAGAGAGGCGTATATAGGAGTATCAAAATAGGGGATGGGCAGTTAAGAAATCAATATATTCAATTAAAGAGAGAAATAAAAAAAAAAGGAATAAGATCAAAAAGGGATTATGATGCTAAGGTCGCAAGGGATTCAAAGACTAACCCAAAAGGGTTCTTTCAGGTATACAGAAGTAAGATTAGGGACAAGATAGGCCCACTTAAGAGTAACTCTGGTCAGATCACTGACAGTGATAAGTTCATATGTAAAATTTTCAATCCTTACTTTCTCTCAGTTTTTACCCAGGGAGATACTAGCGAAATTCCAGAAATAATAGATTATGTAGAACAGGACGATAATAAACTATGCACGATTGCGGTAACTAGTGACATGGTCTCAGACAAATAGAGAAATTAAAATCTAACAAATCCCCAGGCCCTGATGAACTGTTCTCAAGGGTGCTAAGGAATCTTTTCAACATATCGCTGCAAACTGGCATAGTGCCTGATAAATGGAAAATGGCAAATGTAATACCTATTTACAAGGCAGGTGACAGGTCCTTAGCTTCAAACTATAGACCAGGTATTTGAGGAGGTAGATCATGGTATTGAATGTGATATTGTGTATATGGCTCAGAAAGGGTTGTACATAGAGATGGGAGGAAAATGGAGGAATGGTGGGCAGGTTACAAAAAACGGTGTTCCAAAGGGGTCAGTGGGGCCCCTAGCGGTGTTACAATTTCTCTGAACGACATAGAATGATGGGGAATAAATAGCGACATAAGTAAATTTGCTGATGGACCAAAATAGGCCGCCCAATTCATTCTAATGAGGACATTAGAGCAGTGGTCGGAGAAGTGGCAGATGCAGTTTAATATAGACAAATGTAAAGTTCTAAATGTTGGACAGGAAACTAGCCACGCCACATATAAACTAAATAATGTAGATCTTAATATTACGGATTGTGAAAAAGATTTAGAAGTTCTGGTTATTAGTAGTCTAAAACCAAGGCAACAGTGCATTAGTGTTCGAAATAAAGCTAACAGAATCCTTGGCTTCATAGCAAGAAGTATAAATAATAGAAGTGCTCAGGTTGCTTTTCAAGTCAATATCTTTGGTTAGGCCTCATTTAGATTATGCTTCACGGTTTTGGTCACCGTATTACAGAATGGATATAAATGCACTGGAAAACGTACAAAGGAGGATGACAAAGTCGATCCCATGTATCAGAAATCTTCCCTATGAGGATAGACTGAGGGCCTTGAATCTGCACTCTCTAGAAAGGCATAGAATTAGAGGGAATATGATTAAGGTGTATAAATGGAAAACAGGTATTAATAAAGGGGATGTAAATAGCGTGTTAAAAATATCTAACGTAGACAGGACTCGCAGCAATGGCTTTAAATTGGAAAAGTTCAGATTCAGGAAGGACATAGGAAAGCACTGGTTTAGTAATAGAGTTGTGGATGAGTGGAACAAACTCCCGAGTACAGTTTGAGGCTAAAACGTTGTGTAGTTTTAAAAATAGGTTAGATAAATACATGAGCGGGTGTGGGTGGGTGTGAGTTGGACCTGACTAGCTTGTGCTGCTGGGTCTGGTGCCGTGCTCCTTCCTTGAGTGGAGGTGACCAGACTGAGTGGGTCATTGGGCTAATCCGGGGGGGGGACATAGACCTGCTCCACATGGGTCAGTAGGCCTGTTGCAGTGCTCTTTCTTTCTTATGTTCTTATTTTATATATTATATTATATATATATATATATATATATATATTATATATATATATTATATATATATATATATATATATATATATATATATATAGGGAGGTACCTCTTGAACTGTCCTTGGGACCCTCATCATAAGAGAAAAGAATAAACTTGCTTCAGGGAAAGCTCAAGGAGCGTGATAGCGAAATAATTTCTATTATATTTTTGGTCCAATTTCAATGAAAAATTTACTGTGATTTAAGCAGCGTTTTGAAGCCTACACACTGTGTTTGTAGTGACTTATTGTCTTAAAAGAGAGATAGAAAAAATAAATAGTGCCTTATCCTACATGGCATAAAACTCTCCCTTTTCTTCAAAATTGGTAAGACATACAATGCTCTACTTGACATCAGATGAAAGATAAGAGCTAGATAATCTTGGCACCAACGCTGTTTGGATTGAAATGTCATAGATTGCATAATAATTTTTTTTTTTTTTTTTTTTTTTTGTGAGGAAAAAAATCAATAAAAGCAAAGCGGTAAAAAATATCGCAAAATCCCCTTACATGCTAGTAGACCTTCATCATTAACTCAATAACCTGTGTAAAAAAATCATGAACCACTACAAATACTTTTTTGCCAAAAATGGAAAATAATGTCAATTAACTTATTCCCGGTTATACATATGTATTAGTTTTCTGTTTAAAAAACTCTACGTTCATGGCCCACGCCACATTTCAGTATTGTTAGACACCTCAACACATGTTGACAACACAGAGGGCGACTGAGCTATTATCATCATTTCCCTGAATTTGAATGGATTTCTCAGAGAAATTGCAATGCTAGTGTATTTAGAATGAAAACAATCATAAAACTCATAATTTTTGGAGTAAAAAAAAAACACGAAATTGCCATCCATGTCCTTTCTTTTGATGAAGTAAGAACCAAAAAAATTACATTTTTGGAAAAAACATACTTAAAATATGATAGAAACAAGCTAATTACATCAACATGGTTGCCAAAATCATGCCACTATTTTTGCCAAGAAAACATTTTTACATAATTTTTCATTTTTTCTTTTTTTTATCACTCCTAAAACAATTCGAGGCATCCTTCAAGGTTCTCCCTGAAGGCTGTTTTGAAAATTGTTTTCTCATACTTACCCCCTATATTTTATATGTACTTTATTTAAAGACAAAGTACATTGACAAATTACACTGACAAAAATACCCAATGACAAAAAATCAATAGGGAGTATTATAACAGCATAGACAACTCAGAGCTACATCTCGGAAAACTTCGTTCAGTTCCCGGCGGTGGGCCACGTGCCCAGAATGTTGTAGGCATTTCCTCTCTGGATCGCAACATGAGTCTCTGAAGAGGAAGCTGGCCACTCTTGTGGTCTTGGTTTCTATGATGAGTTTTTCCACCCAGCTCTTTGAGGGGAACTTTATAGCACACTTTCCCCATGCTCAAAGGGGTCTCAGACTATTGGGATTATGTTGTAGGGGGAAAAGGGGGAAGGCCTTAATATTTGCGGGTATTCTGGGTCTCCCTGTGGCTGGCTGATCTACCCCCTTCTTGATTAGGCCAGGTAATTCTCCAGATTATGAATCCAATAGGAGATTTTTGGTCAAATAGTTAAAAGTAAAAATGAAAGCCGAGTCCATCACAACATAATAGATTTGACAGGAAAGACTAAACATGGGTATATAACCACGATGACATGTGCAAATCCACTGTCCTTCTTGCAAAGAAGATAGCGCGGACGCATCGACTTCCTTTAATTAAGCTAAAGGCGGAGCAACTATGTTTTAATGTACGGAATATATGCTTCAGTTCTTATTTGGGTAAACTGTATTCAACCATATTTGTATCATTCATGAAGGTTACTTCTTTCCATATGGTTAAACCATGTATGTACAGTGTCCTGTAACATGGTCTGTTCCTGTGTCCTGTAAACATGTCTTGTTACCCGGTGTCCGTAAATGTTTGTACCGTGTTCCTGTAAACATGTCTGTTACGTGTTCCTGTTAACATATCTGTACGTGTCCTGTAACATGTATGTACCGTGTCCTGTAACATGTCTGTGCCGTGATTCTGTAACATGTCTGTACCGTGTCCTGTTTGTCCATGTAACATGGTCTGTACTGTGCCCCATAACACACCCTAGTTGGCGACGAGTTATACTGAGAGGACAACTCTCCCTCTTCCAGTTATTGTACTCGCATTGGGCATTTGGATTGGCTGAGTTACCATAATATTGAAGTCGGCAGGTGCTGTGTGTCATAATTGCATCAACAGTCATGGTAATCACCTTGACTGGGACTTCACTCCTAAAAATATTATCAATTCAGTCTGTTTTCCTTTGTGTTTAAATTTACATTCCATGTTAAAATACGTACGTGCATTTCAGTTGTCTTCCTCTTCCTAAATGATCTATGCCTATGAAAACTAAAACCTCGTCAGTTGACATTATGATAGTTAAGTACTATGATAATTAAAAAAATAATAACTGAATTCGCTGTTTAAACGGGATGTTCAAAGGCTGCAAAAGCAACTTTCACCTCTAAATCTGATTTATAAAAATTTATGTCTATGAAAACTACAGGTCAACAAGGTTGTAAACTGGAAATGATAATCAAAAAATTGGAAATGAAAATCATTGCAACAAAACGCCCATTCAGTATCTAAGTCACGTTAATTTATATACGAACATTAAACTTCTAATAAATAGAGGGACACAGAAACATACCGGAAATTTAATTTTTCAACCAGGTCACCATCTCCGTTACTTAATTCATTCATGAAAATAGTCTGTATCCTCTGTTTACTATGTCTGGGTTTTGCCATTATATCAATTTCTCCCCTGCCAGAGGTGTGTCAGGAAACTTTTCATCCCCAAACTATATACATCCTAAGGACTAGCAGACACCATGAATCCGTTCTTTAACATGGATGGGATAGTAGAAAGGAAGGAGTTTTAAGAATTATTGAAAATAAGTCTTGAGAATTCCATGAAAATGAATGAACAAATTTGCCAATATTCTTGAAGAGTTAAGAGTTACACAGAAAGTAAAATTGCAGGGGAACTAGAGGAGGAAGGGTTTTGTAAGGGTAGCATATTGAGGTTAGAGTGTTTACAGTGGATTGGATGTAAAGTGAACAATTCTTATAAGGTATGGAGCGACCTTGTTGCATTTATGGCTTTCATGAAGAAGAGGCATTGACTTGGATAAACTGGGAAGCAATGCAGACAGATTTATAAATTGTATGGAATAAAGAGAAGGTTGTTAGAACCAGTCAAGAATTTTATTCCAGATAGTGTGGTCGGAGAGAGAGGAACTATTTTTCCAGAAAAAAGTAGGACTGAGTACCTCAGCTGTGTATGTTCACAATGGTGAGTTTTTTTTTTTAAGCATGTTTGTAGAAGGGGTTGTGTTAGAAGCGAATACTAGGATTCAGGGAAAAAGATGTGGAATTTGAAAAGATAAAATACCTGATTACAAAGTCTGCGTTGTAATTTTAGAAGAATATTTGAAGTTGATGGATGAATTTAGGGAGCATATGTAAATTAAGAAATTTAAAAGAAAAATATTGAAAACTGATAGGTGACAGGAATAACTAAGAAATCTAGTCTACGAAAAATTGGATTATCAGATTGGAAGAAGGTTGCATGGAGGGAACTGAATGTATTCTGTATTTGGAAGTGAGACATGTTGTGAATGGGTCTTTGAAAATACAAGGTGAGCCATAGAATAGGTGAGTGGGGAAATAGTAGGTGGAGTGTTGAGGCATATATGGAAAACAAGAAGTTTTATTTCTAACAAAAATAGTAATGTACCTGAGGCACAGAGAAAACAAACACTTTTATATAGGTATAGTCATAAGGTTTTAAATATTACCAATAAGGGTGGAAGGGACTAGAGATGTCATGGTATGAGCAGTGGGTTGGTGGAATATTTGCAGAAATTCGGAGCACAGAAATAGAAGGACGGTGTTTGATTCCACGAACCAAACGTATAATTCAGAGCGCTGAAGGAGGGGTTGATGAGAGTTATGGAAATTTTAGAAAGGATGGAAAAAAAAATAGAATGAATAAAAGGGAAATATAAAGCAGAGGTGGAAGAAATCAGAAAAAAGTGGGTGTTCCAGGTGAAATGAATGGAGAGAGTTGAGGGTATAAAGGAGCGTTTTCACTGATGGGGTTTGAAGCAACATATAAACAGGCTATTGTGAGTGCGTTTAGATCGGAGTGATGTAGACTATGGTTTATGACATAAAACGGTGTAACTGGAGAGTGAGTAAGAGTAAACATTTTCTAAAAAATTCAGGGGAAACCGAATAGCAAGAGTTGGTCCTGAAAAGGAGGGAGGGATCATCTGAAATGGGAGTCTCCACATCTTCTGGTAAAAACAGATATTTAAAAAAAATTTTGATAATTAATTTATGAATGTGTTTCCTTTCTCTTCATAAACCAAACCTGGGGGAGGGGGGGCAGAGAAAACCAAAGTGATAAAAAAATCAAGGATGTAAATAGCTTTGTCGTTTACTGTGTAAATTATAATAATCGGACTCTTAGTCGTTGCATTTACTAAAACTAACATGTCAATAGTTTAAATGCAAAATCCTGAGATTTTCAGTACATTTATGTCTAAAGGGAAGGAACAAAAACTCGTAAGGGTAATTTCAGGGTCTGGGGAACGTAAGATCCTCCAGGTTTGGATCGAGTGTTTGCCCGCATCAAGGAAACCTCTTCGTAAGAGAAATGGACTCGTAAACCACGAAAGAATTAAAGTTATAACTCAGTCACTAACTGTTTGGGACAGAATACCTTTACATACCAAGTTTCCCGGTGAAAGTCTTTATGGGACAGCAGCAAAAAAAAAAAATGTTTGCTCAGTATTACTTTACAATGTTTTGCTATTTAATTCACTTAGGAACCTGTTTAGATTTTCTACGCATCGACAACCCGTGTAATAACACTCTACAAACATATTCTTAATATTTTTGATATCTTTAATACCCATAATACACCCAAAACTCACTGGATGTCTTTAATATGCTTTTTAAAACATATAAATCAAATTATATCTCTCTACAGAAAAGTTTAACAGCGAGAAAAGTCAAGCTGTGTTATTGCAGATACAGGCATTTAATTTGGGTCCGCGACAAGCAATGAGATCTTGATGAGGAAAGACCTGATAGCGTGTTTGCTGCACTCATTAAAATGCCACGCTGATTCAGCGGGTTCGTTGGGCCAGCGTTGGTGTTGGTCTAGGTTTATCACGCTTGCTTCAGTTTATGCTGAAGCCGGGTTCCACTAGCGCACTCCTTCATCAATGGCTGCTAGTTCACCCACACTCTTCTATGTTTGATTATTAAATTTACGGTGTCTTCAGGGACACTGGTCAACTTGTGTACTGGTTATAAGTACATGCTACGTCTCACCACTTTCTGGGTTTAAACATGTGTGTTGGGACTCGCTAGCACAGCGCTGCTTCAGCGGATGATGGGTCCAGTCATATGAACTGGCTCCCCCACTAACACGCCACACTTAATGGGGTCAGCGTAGTGTTTAGGATTTATACTTTACCTCAAAGCATACTTCAGTGGTAATCCGTGGACACACTAATAACGACCATTGTTTTCACTGAAAACAATTAGGGACAGTGTATGATGGACTTCATAGCACACTAGGTTCAGCGTGTGTTAGATTAATGACATACACTTACTTTAGCTCTGTCATTAAGGTAATGTAGGAAGGAAAATGTTAGGGAATGTAGGATCTGGAACCAATCCCTGTTTATAATACAACTACAAACTTCTCCATTTAAGGAATTACCTGTAACTCCTAAACCCAATCTTAAACACCCTAGGATGACCCTTCAGGGATATCTGGGTGAAGATGAAATTGTGTCTTTGGAAAATCTACCTCCAGTGCAATTGATGATGCAGTCAGGTCCCTGCACACAATCGAATAAATGAAGTACCAATGCAACTTTGCCAATTGCTTCCACAAATGATACCAACAATATAAACCAACTAGCAGAAATTAGAGACACTTTAAGAAATTATCCAAGCAGAATGTCGAAGGCATCTTCAAACGCGACAACACCAGTAGCTACACTGCACCGGATTAAGACGATTAATTACATGATTAGGTCAACACAAACGATGAACATATGGAAATTTCTAGTTCTTCAATCTAATCAATTAAACGGAAACAGCCAAAATTTTTGAGGTAAGACGACACAAACTTTTAGAGGGGCAAAGCACAGGGCTCCTAACTACCTAGTTCATACCTTCACTCTGATGAGGATGATGAGGATGTTGAATTAAACTTGGACGATCCACAGGACCAGGCTAATTGATGGGTGATGTATGGGAGAATATTCTCTCTCACAATAACAGTCGTCAATTTATTAATATAATCATTATCAGTTAGTAAATGAAATTGGAGAGTATGAGAACTTTGGGCATGATCATTACAACCACCTACCTTCCATCGATACTTCAACTCTGGAAGATACCCACCCGCTACTTGACCTATTACATTACTAGAGGATAAGTCAGGTTTATTGGATGATGAATGAGAAATAGAGCCCCTGGCCTCTCTGGAATAACAATGAAACAATAAAAGTACCTACCTAGAAATTGCAACAGGTCCTTGGTAAATTCTTTAATGCCATCTTGGCCTCAGGACATTTTCCAGTTGTTTTTAAGATGTAGAATGATCTTTTGCTAAACCAATAAAGACATCCACCAACCTGGGAACTATAGACCTATTATCTTTACTTTGAAGTCACTGGAAAATTTCTTGAGTAAAAGTTCATCTCCAACAGATTGAATCTCTATTGGAGTTTAATCCATTGTTTACTGAAAAACATTTGGCTTTAGAAAACATTAGCATGGTACAATCATGCAATAAATGTTATTTTTGACACTGTAGCAAGTCTTTAAAACAGCAGGGCTTGCAAAGGCCCAAATCTTGCCTTAATTGCCACAGAGATGTTCATAAATCTTTTGATAGCTTATGGCATTGATGGCCTTATTATATACAACACTCATTGACCTACCAGGACCATAACTGGACTTTTCTCAGTGTAATTATAATTTCTTAACTAAAGAAAAAATCTTCCCACCTTTTCATGGCAAGTCGACAGAACCTTTTATACCGACGGCTGTGTCCCACAAGGTTCTTGTCTCCGTCCACTTCTGTTTAACATTTATGTGAATGACCTTCCTAAACCAGGAGTTTAATGACACATTTGTGACACAGTTTGCAGATGTGATGTTAATTCATGTCGTCTCAATCAACTCCAGTAACAGGGAAATTAAAGTATGAGCGAGTCATAGAAAAAATGAATATTGAACTACGTGAACATTAATTGGGAGAAGAAATGGAGCATTCGACTAATCCTGACAGGTCCTTGTTAGCACGATAGGATGTTTTGCATCAACCATCGAAGATAAAAGGGGGGGGTATCTCATCAGGAGGTACACCTGTAGCCTTAGGAAAACCTAACAAGATTTGGGATAGGAAATAGACAGGCTGCTTCCACTCAACATCCTCATGTAACAAAAAGATCAACACAGCCAAATGTCGGTCTTTAGCAGACTGTCTTTCGATTCAATCAAGGCCCCTCAACTGTCAAAAAACATTCTGTATAAAATGAATAATATGACCTATACTTGAATACCCTTGTGTCCAATGTCATTAACAACAAAGACCAACATGCTAACGGTTACCAAAGGGTCCAGGAATAGGCTTCTTCGCATTTATTACCGATACCAGGAGGAGAGACAGAGTTCAAAATGGCAGATTTACACACACAAACAAGACATTACTGCATAAATGTACGGCCTTGACACTCCTAAAAAAGAAACAACTTTATACAATGCAAGAACTATACACGCCGATAGAGAAAAACCTATACAAGGATAATACTCCGATTACACCATCAATACTCCACTCAAGGATCAAAGAATGACTCTCCCACAGAGGGTTCGTCGTTTTATTCATAAAGATAGATGATTACCCTCGACCCATTGATGTTGTGTAAACTTACCATGACGAAGGAAGATTGGATACCACCAGACCCTTCTATGTATATGAGAAATCATCGCCCCCAATTAGGGAAACATACTTAAATAAACTTTCTATGTAAAATTATGCTATTGACTATTGTTGACACACCATTAAGAAGCTGTTGTCACGAGCTTATAAAACCGGCCTGAAATTATTGCCTTTCTTGTTGTATAAATATCCGTTGTGCAATCGCGAAAAAAAAAAAAAAAAAAAAAAAACAAAAAAAAAAAAAAAAAAAGCAATTGCAACTTTTATAATTACTACCAATTCAGAGTCATTGTACTTATATACCTATATATCTATGTGACTCTGTGGGTTAGTATTATACCCCTTAAAAGAATATATTATCAATTTACATACACTTTTTACTTACACCAAAGTGGATGGGCCACTTACCTTTTATATCCTACACTCTTCACCCTCCCTCCATCCCGTTTCCATTATTTCCATCCTTACCCATCCTTCTTCCTTACCCATCTTACCAAAGCTCTGGTCAATTAGAACTCAGAGAACTCAGAGCATAGAGAAGTTGTAAGTGATTAATGGAGGGTTTTTATGTCTGGAAACACGCTTGAGCAATAATATACATGAAGGAGTGTTATACCCATAGAGGCTATTTAGCGGGGGACAAATGCGGCAGAAAATTAGGCTTCCTACAAGAAGGAGTGGACAGTTCCATTTCTCTAGATCAAGAACAATTTACTAGCTTCAAAACAACATCGTCTAGAAGAGCTAAAGTAATTTGATTAGGTAAAAATTGAAGATTCCAAACGTAATGAGTAGGATTTTTGGGAAAAAACTGGTTCAGGATACAAATGGGTCGATTAGAAAAAGGCATCTATATAGTTGATATACATGCAAAGAGGTCGCTTCTCTACTCGTTTCAAAATCCTAGTCCTGTCTCAGTCGTGCTAATAATCCCCCATGTCAAGAAAACATACAAATGAACATGGACAACTTGTTGTAATACGACTCGTCTTATCTGGGAATCGTTCCGGGCCCCTTTGGGGTGGGATACCGATCATTCCACATTCAATTACAGATTACTTTTGATGGCTTGCATCCTACTACCATTAACTGCGAAAAAAAGAACAAAGACAAGTGTTCGAGCTATGATGAATGATATATATATATATATATATATATATTTATATATATATATATATATATATGTATATATATATTATATATATATATATATATGTCGTGCGAATATGGTAATACTGGTCAATTAGCAAGAACTATTTAAGATTAAGTCCTTTCTAAAATTTTCTCCTTTTTTTTTTTATTTTATTTCTATTATATACCCTTTATAAATTAAAAGGCCCCTTACATTCCTGGAAAAACACAATTTAAAGTTTCCTTTTAATTTCCCCCCCCTTATTTTTTTTTTTTTTTTTTTTTTTTTTTTTTTTTTTTTTTTTTTTTTTTTTTTTTTTTTTTTTTTTTTTTTTTTATGGCTCCTATTCTTCTATTTTATCATCCCTTGAAAATCTTAAATCTTCAGTTTGCTATTCATCGTTGCCTCCAGAAGTTTACACGATTATATAACCCACTTCTGCTTCCAGTCTTAATACTTTCAATCCACTAAAGTCTTGAAATTACACATTAATATTCTCTTTATCTACCTTCATTAACTGATCTTTATATTTACTGCACCCTTAAAAGATTTTCATTTACTCTACCTGATACTTACCATGATTATAATCCATTTATTTCCAAAAACCCCTCTAACACCTCCTAACCCTCTTCACTTTTTCATCCTTGAGCCAGGACATCAACTTCCTCTTATCCCCTTCTAACTCACAATCTCTGGTTCTTGCAACTCCGCAACTATCATCCAGAAAAATTTAAAGATATTTAATGATTTCTTCTTCTAACTTTTTAGTAAATGATAACAGAAGGGTTATAACTAGCAATTGCTCAACGGCAGTTAGACGCTCATCATACGACACGCATGGACTTCCACTCTGATGAAAAGATTCTTTGTTCAACACTTCGTCATGTACAAAGAGAGTAAAATGAAATTCAAGTTAGGATTTTTAGGGGAAAAACAAAACAAACTTAGATGGATTATATATATATTATGCAAAGTGTTGTGTCTCGTAAAACAACTGTGTGTACATATCAAAGTTAAGGGAAGGTAAAGGTCTAGGTAGCATAAATATTCCCTTTAATCTGAAAGGTGTTTATATGACAAAAAAGTAAACAACATATATAATATATTATATATATATATATATATATATATATATATATATATATAATAATTAAAATATATATATATATAATAATTATGTCTCAATTATGTTAATAACTGTCATTAGCAAGAACTATTTAAAAATTAAGTCCTTTCAAAATTTCTCTTATACTTTAAAGATATATTTTTTCATTAATGTTAATGAAAAATTTTTTAATTTTCACCAAAAAATCTTAGAAAATTACCTAACTATATAATAACAAGAACAATTTAATTTAGCCTAACCAACTTAAAATTTTAGATTTGTTTACAAAGTTAATACTAAACAAACACAGGGGAAAATATATTATTTCGTTAGGTCCAAAGCATTTTGCAATTATGCATACAAATAGTTTCACATGTCCCATATGGCAAGATGATCGTTTGCTATTTAAGCAAGATCGCAAGTTCTGCTATCCGGCAACCACATATATATAAATATATATTTATATATTTATTAATATTATATAGTATTATAATATATAATGTCGTGCCGTATGTAAACACTAGTCAATTAAACAAGAACTCATCTGAAAATAAGTCCTTTCAGAAATTTTATTTATTTCGTTTAAAGATATATAATTTTTCTTAAGGGTTAATGAAAAAAATTTTTTTAATTTTGAAACCAAAAAGAATTTTAAAAAACTTCCCTAATTTTATTATAACAAAAGCAATTTATTTTAGCCTAACCCAACAAAATATATTTTAGATTTGTTTACAGAATTTTAAATTTTACTAAACAAACACAGTGAAATATATTTTTTTCTTTAAAGGTTTTTCAAAAATGATTTTGGCGTTTGTTACTCCCATAAAAAAATTTTCCTTATTTATGAGATTTGGGTTTTTTTAAGCCAAGAAAAGCAAGTTCTCCCTATTGGGCACGCCCATAGTCATATATATATATATATAAAAATTATTAATATATATATAAATTTTTATTAAAATAATATATATATATATATATATTATATATATATATATACATAAAATATATATATATATAAAATTATATTATATATAAAAATTAAAATATATATATATAAAAATAAAAAATTATATATTTTAAAAAAAAATAAAATTTTAAAATACGCCTTTTGATCCATTTTAAGAAAAATCCAATTAGGGGAACATCACCACTTGCAATTTAATCGGGTTTAGTTACCATTTTTTAATAATTTTTATAAATATTTAATGAAGCTAAAAACCCCCATTAGGGTTTTCATTCATTAAACTGTGGGGGAAGACAAACTGTGACTCCGTCTTTTAAAGTGGAGACAGAGAAAAACTTATTATACTGTCTATTTTCGTAGTCTCCAATAGCCCTCAAAGAAATTGAATAAATAAAAAAAATTTTCAAGATTTTTTTTTTCCAAACATGTGTGTGGTTGTTTTGTGTGTGTGTGTGGGGTGTGTGTTGTGGGTGTGTGTGTGTGTGGGTTTCTAACATAGTTTTTAACCACCTAGTTGTACTCACCATTTTTGAGGTTGAGGGGTCGAGTCCTATATTTATATGTTTTTATGTGTGTGTTTTTTGGCCCTTTTTCCCATTCCGAAAAAGAAAATTTTTAAAATACATTTTACGGTTACTCAGGGCCTGGAAAAGAAGAAAAGGTCCGCTATGATCACCTAAAAAAATAACTTATATATAAAGAGACCCCGGGGTTATTTCCCGGGTTTAAATTACACGTTCATGAAAAATCTAACGGGTCTCTTTAAAAAATCAAAGAGAAAAATGAGGAAATTTTAAAGGTGATGACGAAAAATATGTGGGGGAAAGACACTTTTTTAAAGTTCGGGACATTTTTTAAAAGGGAAATGTTTGGCCCGAGTTATTTCTACCGCCTTTAATACTTGTAAAATTAATTTGGTTTTTTGGAAAACCGAAAGGGGTTGAAGATTGATACATTTATCCAACTTTAGGGGAATCTTTATAAGGCTAAAGGGAACCCAAACTCGTGGCAAACGTTTCCTTCAATAAATATCCTGAAATATAAAAGTGCCTTTTTCCCCACAAAGAACAAATATTGTTAGAGAATTCAAAACCCGGGCCCCAAACATTGGGGAAGCTTTGGACACGTGAAAAAAAAATTTGTTTTTTTAAAAGTTCATCATATCTTTTTATATAAAATTTTAACAAAATATATTGCAAAAGAAAAAAAAAAAAAATGGGGGTTTTCCCTAAAAAAACTTGTCCTCCCTTTTATTGCAATTCTTTTATACCCCATAAGATGAAAATAAAGTTGAATAGGGTTTTCCCGGTACCCCCAAATTTCTTATTAAATTAAATTCGGGAGTCAAAAAAAAAGAGAAAAAAAAAAAAACTAAAGAAAAATGACGAAAAAAAGCTCAACACTGAAATGATTTTTCCCAAGCAGAAAAAGGGGAACGCCCCCGGCTCATGGGGGAAAGAATACATCGAAGATACTCTAGGGGGGGGTTAAAAAATTTCAGTGCTGTTGTATCTTGGTACGCTTCCGAAAGTAACTGAGTTACTTGCAGGTATGTTTTTTTTATGCAGTTGGTGACAAAAATCCCCCAAACCTTTTGTGTTTTTTATCCCAATACATTATAAACCCTCAACATATGTTTTAAATGGGTTTTGTACCAAATTACGTAAGCCCCTAACATTAAATTTACTTATAAAAAAAAAAGGGCTAAGCCAGAGAAAACCCGGGAAAATTTTAAAAGGCCCCCCAGGAGAAATTAAAATATTTTTTTTTAAACATCCTCGTTATATATAATATTTATATTTTATATATAAATATATTAAAAATATATATATATATATAATAAATAATTTTTTATATATTTTATATTTATATAAACCCCAAAAATTATTTTAAAAAAAATGCATGAAGAATTTGTTTTAATAAAAGTAAACTATATTTTTTTGGAATTACCCTTTGCTCACCATATAAAAGTGGTTATGTTCAATGAAAAATTTCCCTGTACCACTGGGTAATTAAGTTTATTCAAAGTTAATTAAAATTTCAATTACCTTCCCGGGGGTTTTAAAACACAATTTAATCTTTAAATTAAATTAACGAAAAATTAAAAAAAAATAATTATTCTGCATTTTAATTTTTAAATTTTTTTATTATGAAATAATCACTAATAAACACAAAAATTTTTTTTTCCCTATAATTAAAAAAAAAGACTCTGAAAATAAAAACTTAAAAAGAAGTGTTGTTTTTCCCAAAAGTTGTAAGTAAAAATAAGCTATTTAACAAGGTGCACAATGGGGGAAAATAAAACTTACTCAAGGTCCCCAACAACTTACGTAAGTTTCCCCATTTTCAAATGAAAAAAATTCATTTTGAAACCAGTCCCTGGAAAGGGACTCCTAAATTTCTCGGTTCGTTAATCAAAGTTCCCGGAAGATTGCAGGTTCTACCTGCGCTATATTAAGAATAAAATGAATTTTTGGCTATGGTTTAAAACCTGTGCAAGGGGTTGGTTTTTCCCAAACCAACATTTTTCTTTCCTGTTCTTCAGAGGGGAGCCCTTCGAAGGAGGGAAACCCCCCAAAAGAGAAGGATTTACGTCAAATAGAGCACAATCCCCCTACGCCCTTATAAATTTTCAAAAAAAAAGGGGCCCCAAAAACCCCCAGAGTAATACAGCACATTTGGGGGCTTCTTTACGGTAAGGGTTTTTTTGTAGATTCAAGAAGCAACTTGAGGTTTTTTTTTTAGGTGAAAAAATTTAAAAAATTTTTAAAATTTAACTATTTAAAAGGGCATAGGGAAATGAAATTTGTTGGGTGTACTGGCTATTATTGGAAAAATTTTTTAGATTGTTTACGAATAAGCCCACCCGGTGAGGGTTTTGGGCCCAAATTTGGCAGGGTTTTGCCCCCCCTGCCAATAAGCATAATTTAAAATTTGTTTTTAAACCCTAAATTTTCGAAAATCCCAAACTGACCATAATGAAAAAAATAAAATATATTTAAATTTTTTTAAAAACAATATTAATCCCTTTTTAAATTTTCCCTTTTTTACGTATAGAAAAACTAGCTAAAAAAAAAAACGTTTTTGTTTGAGTTTGGTTTTTAAATGAGATTTTTAAATTAGTTTTGATCCAAAAAATAAAAATTCCCCTATCATTTGTCAACAAAAAAAAACATATATCATTATGAAATTTTTTTTTTTTTTTTGAAAAGTCTCATTTTTAAGGAAGTTCGACCTTTTCGAGAGCAAGTTCGGATCACCAGGTCCAAACTACACACTCACCAGGTCGACACTACACTCTCACCAGGTCCAAACTATACTCACTAGTTCCACACTACACTCTCACCAGGTCCACACTACACTCTCACCAGGTCCACACTACACACTCACCAGGTCCAAACTACACTATCACCTGGTCCAGACTACTCTCTCACCAGGTTCAGACTACACTCTCACCAGGTCCACACTGCACTCTCACCAGGTCCAGACTACACTCTCACCAGGTCCACACTACACTCTCACCAGGCCCAACTACACTCTCACCAGGCCCAACTACACTCTCACCAGGTACAAACTACACTATCACCTGGTCCACACTACTCTCTCACCAGGTCCACACTACACTCTCACCAGGTCCACACTACACTCTCACCAGGTCCACACTACACTCTCACCAGGCCCAACTACACTCTCACCAGGTACAAACTACACTATCACCTGGTCCACACTACTCTCTCACCAGGTCCACACTACACTCTCACCAGGTCCAGACTACACACTCACAAGGTCTACACTACACCCTCACCAGATCCAGACTACACTCTCGCCAGGTCCAGACTACACTCTCACCAGGTCCAGACTACACTCACCAGGTCCACACTACACTCTTACCAGGTCCGAACTACACTCTCACCAGGTCCTTACTACACTATCACCAGGTCCTTACTACACTATCACCAGGTCCAGACTACACTCTCACCAGGTCGACACTACACTCTCACCAGGTCCAGACTACACTCACCAGGCCCAGACTACACTCTCACCATGTCCACACTACACTCTCACCAGGTCCAGACTACACTCACCTGGTCCAGACTACACTCTCACCAGGTCCAGAGTACACTCTCACCAGGTCCAGAGTACACTCTCACCAGGTCCACACTACACTCTCATCAGGTCTACACTACACTCTCACCAGGTCCACACTACACTCTCACGAGGTCGACACTAGACTCTCACCAGATCGACTCTACCCTCTCACCAGGTCCAGACTACACTCTCACCTGGTCCAGAATGCACTCTCACCAGGTCCACACTACACTCTCACCAGGTTCAGGCTACACTTTCACCAGGTCCAGATTACACTCTAACCAGGTCCACACTACACTCCCGCCAGGTCCACACTACACTCACCAGGTCCACACTACACTCTCACGAGGTCCACACTACACTCACCAGGTCCAAACTACACTCTCACCAGGTCCTCACTACATTCTCACTAGGTCCACACTACACTCACCAGGTCCAAACTACATCCTTACCAGGTCCACACTACACTCTCACCAGGTGCACACTACACTATCACCAGGTCCACACTACACTCTCACCAGGTCCAGACTACACTTTCACCAGGTTCAATGTACACTGTCACCAGGTCCACATTACACTCTCACCAGGTCCACACTACACTCACCAGGTCCACACTACACTCTCACCAGGTCCACACTACACTCTCACCATGTCCAGACTACACTCTCACCAGGTTCAATCTACACTATCACCAGGTCCACATTACACTCTCACCAGGTCCACACTACACTCTCACCAGGTCCAGACTACTCACCAGGTCCAAATTACACTCTCACCAGGTCCACACTACACTCTCACCAGGTCCGCACTACACACTCACCAGGTCCACACTACACACTCACCAGGTCCGCACTACACATTCACCAGGTCCACACTACACACTCACCAGGTCCACACTACACACTCACCAGGTCCACACTACAACACTCACCAGGTCCACCCCTACACACTCACCAGTATCCACACTAACACTCTCACCAGGTCCACACTACACTCTCACCAGGTCCACACTACACTCTCACCAGGTCCACACTACACTCTCACCAGGTCCACACTACACTCTCACCAGGTCCACACTACACTCTCACCAGGTCCACACTACACTCTCACCAGGTCCACACTACACACTCACCAGGTCCACACTACACTCTCACCAGGTCCACACTACACACTCACCAGGTCCACACTACACACTCACCAGGTCCACACTACACACTCACCAGGTCCACACTACACACTCACCAGGTCCACACTACACTCTCACCAGGTCCACACTACACTCTCACCAGGTCCACACTACACTCTCACCAGGTCCACACTACACTCTCACCAGGTCCACACTACACTCTCACCAGGTCCACACTACACTCTCACCAGGTCCACACTACACTCTCACCAGGTCCACACTACACTCTCTTCATTCCTTTCTGCTGTTTTTAACTAGCTATTCCCTTTTTGCTCTGATTAAAATAACAAAAATTAAAAATGGGATTTATAACAAAAATTTCTGTAAGTTTGATGAAGATCTCGACTATTTACGATTAGCGATCCTCTCTCTTCCTTGCAGGAATATCTCAACCAAATTCACCCAGTTAGGTGAAAAATACACAGAAGACTTAGTTTATGTTATTAATCCCGTGCGGAGGATGGCGACAAAGATAACATGCCCAGACATGTTCTGCATACATCAAAAATTAAAAATTAAGCAAAATCATGATCTTTAATATTCTTTGAAGATAGCGTGACCATAGTGTTGGTATTGTAACCTTACCTCAACTCTCCAGACTGAATAGGTAGTTGAAATTAAGTTAAAATTCTTAATGTATCCTCTGATACAATGAAAAAATGATAAGCCTTGATATATAAAAAAATATCTTAAAAGGTTTTAGATGGTATGTAGATGAATGGTTCAGAGAACCGACATGTTGATAAATTAGACACATGTGCAACTCTTGGGTATCATTTCTGAGGAAACTTCTCGCGACACAGTGGCTTCATCAGTCCATATAAAGGAGAATTGTGAAGAACAGGCGGAGAATGAGGTAATCAGTCCCTCAACCTTGAGTCGATGTGGTCAGTCCATCAATCTTGAATAGAATACAGCATATGAGCGAAAAGTGGCTTATATACTGTAGGCAGGAGAGGTGCAGCAGTCGTAGGTGGAGTCACATTTGTCCAATGTGGAAGTAGGTCGTGCCCAAGGGTTAGACAAGAATTCCCAAGTATTAAGATCTCAAGAAGTTGCAGTATCTGATAGGAATGTAGATGAATGGTTCAGAGAACCGAGACGTTGATAAACGACCTGCTTCCACATGGACAAATGTGACACCACCTACGACTGCTGCACCTCTCCTGCCTACAGTATATAAGCCACTTTTCCGCTCATATGCTGTATTCTATTCAAGACTGATGGACTGACCACATCGACTCAAGGTTGAGGGACTGATTACCTCATTCTCCTCCTGTTCTTCACAATTCTCCTTTACATGGACTGATGAAGCCACTGTGTGGCGAAACGTTTCCTCAATAAAGATACCCAAGAGTTGCACATGTGTCTAATTTAGATAGTAGTATAAGAAAGTCGCATAATTGATGGTGATGATGTGTTTGATGATGATGTGATTGATGGTGATGATATGTGTGAACGACATCATCCAATGAATGGTTCTGAAAACCGACAAGTTGAAGAATTGAGACATGAAACGTATGGGAATCTTAACTGAGTGGGAATCTTAACACAGTGGCTTCATCAGTCTAATACAAAGCAGGAAGGTATAAGGAGAGGAGGGGTTTGAGGTAATCAGTCCCTCAACATGGAGTTGATGTGTTCAGTTCATCAATCTTGTAGGAAGTGCAGCATAGGGCCACAGAGGTGA
>NC_069424.1:48583867-48599395 GCF_026875155.1 Cherax quadricarinatus
GTTTCAAAATCTGTCAGACACGCAACATCAGGGGGTTTGATCGGGAAAATTTTTCAACACTTGTCCAACCTTTGGACGAAGACCTACTTACACTAGTGACAGGTCCCACTGTGATCTTGCCTCCTCCTGCTTGGTCTAACGTGACTGCAGTATATAAGTCACCTCTCTGGCCCTATGCTGCACTTCCTACAAGATTGATGAACTGAACACATCAACTCCAGGTTGAGGGACTGATTACCTCAAACCCCTCCTCTCCTTATACCTTCCTGCTTTGTATTAGACTGATGAAGCCACTGTGTGGCGAAACGTTTCCTCAGTAAAGATTCCCATACGTTTCATGTCTCAATTCTTCAACTTGTCGGTTTTCAGAACCATTCATTGGATGATGTCGTTCACACATATCATCACCATCAATCACATCATCATCAAACACATCATCACCATCAATTATGCGACTTTCTTATACTACCATCTAAATTAGACACATGTGCAACTCTTGGGTATCTTTATTGAGGAAACGTTTCGCTACACAGTGGCTTCATCAGTCCATGTAAAGGAGAATTGTGAAGAACAGGAGGAGAATGAGGTAATCAGTCCCTCAACCTTGAGTCGATGTGGTCAGTCCATCAATCTTGAATAGAATACAGCATATGAGCGGAAAAGTGGCTTATATACTGTAGGCAGGAGAGGTGCAGCAGTCGTAGGTGGTGTCACATTTGTCCATGTGGAAGCAGGTCGTTTATCAACGTCTCGGTTCTCTGAACCATTCATCTACATTCCTGTCGGATACTGCAACTTCTTGAGATCTTAATACTTGGGAATTCTTGCCTAACCCTTGGGCACGACCTACTTCCACATGGACAAATGTGACACCACCTACGAATGCTGCACCTCTCCTGCCTACAGTATATAAGCCACCTTTCCGCTCATATGCTGTATTCTATTCAATATTGATGGACTGACCACATCGACTCAAGGTTGAGGGACTGATTACCTCATTCTCCTCCTGTTCTTCACAATTCTCCTTTACATGGACTGATGAAGCCACTGTGTGGCGAAACGTTTCCTCAATAAAGATACCCAAGAGTTGCACATGTGTCTAATTTATCAACATGTCGGTTCTCTGAACCATTCATCTACACACCATCTAAAACCTTTTTAGATATTTTTATATATATCAAGGCTTATCATTTTATCATTGTATCAGAGGATACATTAAGAATTTTAACTTAATTTCAACTACCTATTCTTCAGCCTGGAGAGTTTAGACAAGGTTACAATACCAACACTATGGTCAGTCTGGAGAGTTTAGACAAGGTTACAATACCAACACTATGGTCAGTCTGGATAGTTTAGACAAGGTTACAATACCAACACTATGGTCAGTCTGGAGAGTTTAGACAAGGTTACAATACCAACACTATGGTCAGTATGGAGAGTTTAGACAAGGTTACAATACCAACACTATGGTCAGTCTGGAGAGTTTAGACAAGGTTACAATACCAACACTATGGTCAGTCTGGAGAGTTTAGACAAGGTTACAATACCAACACTATGGTCAGTCTGGAGAGTTTAGACAAGGTTACAATACCAACACTATGGTCAGTCTGGATAGTTTAGACAAGGTTACAATACCAACACTATGGTCACGCTATCATCAAAGAATATTAAAGATCATGATTTTGCTTAATTTTTAATTTTTGATGTATGCAGAACATGTCTGGGCATGTTATCTTTGTCGCCATCCTCCGCACGGGATTAATAACATAAACTTAGTCTTCTGTGTATTTTTCACCTCACTGGGTGAATTTGGTTGAGATATTCCTGCAAGGAATAGAGAGGATCGCTAATTGTAAATAGTCGAGATCTTCATCAAACTTACAGAAATTTTTGTTATAAATCCATTTTTAATTCTTTTGTTATTTTAATCAGAGCTTAAAAGGGAATAGCTACTAAAACAGCAGAAAAGGAATGAAAGAGTGATGTATGTTGGACCTTGTGCGAGTGTAGTGTGGCACGCTGGTGAGGTGTAGTTGTGGACCTGGTGAGTGTAGTGTGGACACTGGTGGGGAGAAGTGTAGTGTGGACCTGGGAGATGTGTATGTGGACTTGGTGAGTGTAGTGTGGACCGGATGGAGAGTGTAGTTGTGGACCTGGAGATTGTAGTGTGGACTTGGGTGAGTGTATGTGGACTGCTGGTGAGAGTGTAGTGTGGACTGGTGAGGTGTGTAGTGTGGACCTGGTGAGTGTGTAGTGTGGACTTGGTGAGTGTAGTGTGGACGCTGGTGCGAAGTGTAGTGTGGACCAGGTGAGGTTATGTGGACTTTGGTGAAGTGTAGTGTGGGACCTTGGTGAGAGTGTAGTGTGGACCTGGTGAGTGTGTAGTTTGGACTTGGTGAGTGTAGTGTTGGACTGGTGAGAGTGTAGTGTGGACCATGTGATTGTGTGTGGACCTGTGAGATAGAGTGTGGATCCCTGGTGAGTTAGTGGTGGGACTCTGTGTGAGAGTGTAAGTGTGGACCTGGTGAGTGTAGTGTGGACTTGGTGAGTTAGTTTGGACCTGGTGATGTGTAGTGTGGACTGGTGAATGTAGTTGTGTGGAGACCTGTGAGAGTGTAGTGTATGGACCTGGTGATAAGTGTAGTGTGGACCTGGTGAGAGTGTATGGGACCTGGTGAGTGTAGTGTGGGACCTGTAGATGTAGTGTGGACCTGTGTGAGAGTGTAGTGGTGGACCTGGTGAGAGTGTAGTGTGGACCTGGAGATGTAGTGTGTGACCTGGTGCGAGTCTGTAGGTGAGTGGACCTGGGAGTGTATGTGTGGACCTGGTGAGTGTAGTGTGGAACCTAGTGCTGAGTGTAGTGTGGACCTGGTGAGTGTGTATATGGACCTGGAGAGTGTGTAGTATGGACCTGGTGAGAGTGTCGTGTGGACCTTGTGAGAGTGTAGTGTGGACCCTGGAGTGAGTGTAGTGTGGACCTGGTGACGAGTGTAAGTGTGGACGCAGGTGAGTGTGTAGTTGGGACCCTGGTGAGTGTAGTGTAGGACCTGGTAGCGAGTGTAGTGTGGGACCTGGTGAGTGATGTGGACCTTGTGCGAGTGTAGTGTGGACCTGGTAGATTGTGTATTATGGACCTGTGTGGAGTGTGTAGTATGGGACTCTGGTGAGAGTGTAGTGTGGACCTGGTGAGATGTGTGTAGTGTGGACCTGGTGAGAGTGTAGTGTGGACCTGGTGAGTGTTGTAGTGCCGGACCGTGGTGGAGTGTGTAGTGGTGGACGCTGGTGAGTGTGGTAGTGCGGACCTGGTGAGTGGTAGTGTGGAAGCACTGGTGAGTGTAGTATTGACTCTGGTGAGTGTGTAGTATGGACCTGGTGATGAGGTAGTGTGGACCTGGTTAGAGTGTAGTGTGGACCTGGTGAGTGTGTAGTATGAACGCTGGTTGAGAGTGTAGTGTGGACCTGGTGAGTGGTAGTGCGACCTGGTGAAGAGTGTAGTGGTGGACCTGTGAGAGTGTAGTGGTGGACCTGGTGGGAGTGTAATTTGGACTGGTGAGTAGTCTGGACCGTGAGAGTGGTATGTGGACCTGTGAGAGGTGTAATACACGGACCTGGTGATAGTGGTAGATTAGAAGCCTGGTGAGAGTGTAGTCTGAAACATGGTAAGTGTAGTCTGGACCAGTTGAGAGTGTAGTGTAGACCTCTGCTGAGTGTAGTGGTGACCTGGTGAGTAGTAGTAATGTGGACCTGGGTGACAGTGTACATTTGGAACCATGTGAAAGTGTATCTTGACCTGGTGAGGAGTGTAGGTGACCTTGTGAGAGTGGTAGTGTGCACCAGGGGGGGGGGGGGCTGTAAGAGTGTAGGTGGTGGACCTGGTTAAGGATGGTAGAGTGAGGACCTAGGTAGAGTGTAGTTTTTGACCTGGTGAGTGTAAGTGTGGACCTCGTGAGAGTGTATTGTGGACCTGGGTGGTGTAGTGTGGTGGGACCTAGGGGCGGGAGTGTAGTCTGGACTCTGGTTAGAGTGTAGTCTGGACCTGGTGAAATGTTGCCTGAAGTCCTGGTGAGAGTGTAGTGTGGACCTGTGAGAGTGCATTCTGGATCAGGTGAGAGTGTAGTCCTGGACCCTGGTGAGAGGGTAGAGGTCGATCTGGGTGAGGAGTCTAGTGTCGACCTCGTGAGTAGTTAGTGTTGGACCTGGTGAGAGTGTAATAGTGTAGACCTATGAGAGTGTAGTGTGGACCAGAAGAGAGTGTAGTGTGTACCTGTGAGATTGTAACTCTGGACCTGGTGAGAGTGTAGTCTGGACCTGGTGGAGTAGAGTATCTGGACCTAGGAGTGTAGTGTGACCTGAGTGAGAGTGTAGTGTGGACATGTTGAAGTGTAGTCCTGGGCCTGGTGGTTTTTAGTCTGGACCCTGGTGAGAGTGTAGTGTCGACCTGGGTGAGAGTGAAAGTCTGGACCTGTGATAGTGTAAGTAAAGGACCTGGTATAGTGTAGTAAGGACCTGGTGAGAGTGTAGTTCGGACCTGGTAAGAGTGTAGTGTGGACCTGGTGAGTGTAGTCTGGACCTGGCTAACGCGACGGGCTGGAGTTTTGAGACTCTATGACCGCGGGTTCAATCCCGGCCGGGGGTATGGTCTGGTGAGAGTGTAGTCTGGACCTGGTGAGAGTGTAGTCTGGACCTGGTGAGGGTGTGGTGTTGACCTGGTGAGTGTGTATCTGGTCCTGGTGAAGAGTGTAAGTGTTGACCTGTGTAGGAGAGTAGTGTGGACCAGGTGATAGTGTAGTATTGTACCTGGTGAGAGTGTAAGGATGAGTCTGGTGAGAGTGTGATGTGGACCTGGTGAGAGTGCAGGTGGGACCTGGTGAGAGTGTAGTCTGAACCTTGGTGAGAGAGTAGTCTGGACCAGGTGATAAGTGTAGTTGGACCACTGGTAGAGTGTAGTTGTGTACCTGGTGAGTGTAGTGTTGGACCTTGTGAGTGTGTAGTGATGACTCTGTGGAGTGTAGTGCTGGACCTAGTGAGCTGTATTTTGGACCTGGTGAGAGTGTAGTGTGGACCTGGTAGTGTGTAGTGTGGACCTGGTGAGAGGTAGTGTGGACCTAGTGAGTGTAGTTTGGACCTGGTGAGTAGGTATGTGGGACCTGGTGAGAGAGTGTGTGGACCTAGTGAGTGTAGTTTTGACCTGGTGAGATGTAGTGTGGACCTGGTGGAAGTGTAGTGTGGACCTAGTGAGAGTGTAGTGTGGACCTGGTGAGAGTGTAGTTGGACCTAGTGAGTGTAGTTTGGAACCTGGTGAAGTGTAGTGTGGGACCTAGTGAAGTGGTAGTGTGGACCTGGTGAGAGTGTAGTGTGACCTAGTGAGATTGATAGTGTGGACCTGGTGAGGTGTAGTGTGGACCTAGTGAGTGTAGTTTGGACCTGGTGAGAGTGTAGTATGTGGAACCAGGTGAGAGTGTAGTGTGGACCTGGTGAGAGGAGTGTAGTGTGGACCTGTGGTTTAGAGGTGTAAGTGTGGACCTGGTGAGAGTGTAGTGTGGACCTAGTGATGTAGTTGGACCTGGTGAGAGTGTAGTGTGGACCTGGTGAAGTGTAGTGTGACCTGGTGAGAGTGTATTGTGGACCGTGATGTAGTCTTGGACCGGTGAGTGTGTAATCTGACCTGGCTGATCCGAACTTGCTCTCGATAAGTCGAACTTCCTTTAAAAAAATAGACTTTTCAAAAAAAAAAAAAATTACATATTGATATTTGATTTTTTTGTTGACAATGATAGTGATTTTTTACTTTTGGATCAAAAACTAACTTAGAAACCTCACTTAAACCAAACTTAAACAAACGTAATTTTTTTAGCTAGATTTTACTATACGTTATCAAAGGTAATTAAAATGTACTTAATATTGCTTAAAATAAATAAGTAGATATATATATATTTTTTTCATTATGGTGTCAGATTGATTTTCTCTTCGCAAATTTATGGTAAAAACAAATTTTTCATTATGCTTGATTCGCACCTAGAAGGGGGGCCTCCAAAGAAAAAATAAATTGCGCGACTTGGCCAAACACACCTGATTCCGGACTTATTCGCACACAATCAGAAAGTGTTCAATAATAAGCCAGTACATCACGAATTAACGTTTACCTGTTTCCGTTATAATAGTCTGGAATTAAATAATTTGGTTAATTTCACCTAAAAAGAACTCTATCAATGTTGCTTCTTGAATCTACAGCAAATTAGCTTACCGTCAGAAGCTCCATATGTGCTGTATTACTCTCAAGGGTTTAGCCCCTTTCTTGAAAGAAGTATATACGGGCAGTAGAGGATTGGTGCACTATTCGCCGTATATCCTCTTGCTCAATTGGAGGATTCTCATTCTAAGGCGCTCCCTCTGAAGAACAGAAGCAAGAGAAATGATGATTGTGAACAATCCCTTCCACACAGAGTATAAACCGATAAGCCAAAATTCATTTTATTCTTTAATATAGCGCAGGTAGAACCTGCAATCTTCCGGAACTTCTGATTGAACGTAACCGAGAAATTTATGAGTACCTTCCATGGTTGGACTAATGAAACTTTATCATTTTGAAAATTGAAGTTAACTTAAGTAAGTTTTTGTGTACTATAAGAGTTAAGTTTTATTTTCACCATTGTGCACCTTGTTAAATAGCTTTTTATACTTACAACATTTGATAACAAAACTTGCATTCTTAAGATTTTAGGTTTCAGAGTCATTGTTTTATAATTATAGTGTAAAGAATATATTAGTTATATATTAGTGATTATTAATCATAATTAAAATAATTTTAATTCCAAAATGAACTGAAAATTATTTTGCTTTAATAATTTCTGTTCAAGTAATGAGATTGAAATTGTGATTAAACTCCAGAAGAGTAAAGTGAAACTGTAATTAACTTTGAATCACGTAATTACTCCATTGGCTACAGGGAAATATTAATCTGGAACATAACCACTCTATATGGTAGCATAAGTAAAATCCGTAAATGTATAGTATTACTGTTTATTGGACAGAATTCTCATAGCAAATTTATTACAATAATTATTGGTTATTCTTGTTTATGGAATAACTTATTAGATTATATATATATAAATATTATATATAATATATATATATATATATATATATATATATATATATATAAATATATATATATATATTATATATAAATAATATATATATATAGTTAATATACAGGTTATCGTCTTGCTACTTCTACTTACACTTAGGTCACACTACACATACATGTACACGTTATTTATTAACACACTAATCTGAGTTTTCTTTTGATTTTTAATCTTTAATATTTCTGGTCCTTATTTACGTTTCCCTTTTTATATCCCATGGGGAAGCTGAGAAATAAGAATCTTTCCGTCCGTAAGCCATGCTGATGTAAAAGGTCGACTAAAATGGCCGGGAACAATGGCTAGTAACCCCTTTTTACCCTGTAAAGATTACTAAAAAGAATAAGAAGAAGAAAATTTTCAAAGTTGGAAGTTCTGAATGTGCGTGGAATGTGTGCAAATGATAAGAAAGATATGATTTGTGGGTATTTATGAATGATGGAAGAAGCTGGATGTCCTGGGCTTTAAGTGAAACAAAGCTGAAGGTGGTGGAGAGTTAACAATGGAGACAATAAATGGTGATTAGGATCCGGGTTTTTCAAGTAGAGGATAGAGCTAAGAAGGAGTAGAATAATTGAAGGTAGTAGGCTTAGAGCTAGGCAGAAAAGAGGGACTACAAAAGCATAAATTCCAAGGATATATGTGGAGGTAATAAGATTGGATGTGAAAAGTTGGGTATAGTAAGCGTGTGTGCACCTGGAGAAACGAGAGAAGTGTAGAAGGAGAGAAGAGAGATTCTGGGAAATGTATGGATTGCGAATGCGTGGGGAGTTTTTTGAATCAAGTGTGAGAGTAAGGTGGTTGTGGATTTCAATGCTAAAGTGGGTAAAAATGTTATGGAGGGAGTATTAGGTAAATTTGGGGTGCCAGGGGTAAATGTAAATGGGGAGCCTTTAAATGAGCTATGTGTACAAAGAAATTTGTTAATTAAGTATACATTTTTTATGAAAAAGAGGATAAATATAATATACAATGGTATGATGTAGCACGTATGAAAGTAGTTTTCAAGATATTATTGTTGGATAAAAGGTTGATGGTAGGAGCTCCAGGATTTATACATGTTTATAGAGGGGGCAACATATATAACAGATCATTATTTTATGTTAGTAAAGCTACAGTTAAGTAAGAGGTAGATGGGAAAAGAGGAAGGTGTGCACAACAAGTAAGAGGGGAGGCGAAAAGTTTGTAATAAACTGAAGGGAGGATGAAGTATCGGGCGAGATTATAAGCGACTGATTGCAAGAAAGTGTGGCCAGTGCAAAGATGATGTAGTGGAGGGTTGAAGAGGGTTGAATAGTTTTTAAAAATGCAGTATTAGAATGTTGGGGCAAAGTTTTTGTGGTTATAGAGGGTGGGGGCAGTAATGGAAAAGATGATTGGGTGAATGATGAGTAAAGTGTGTGATAAAAGAGAAAAAGGTAGCTAACGAGAGGTTTTTAACAAAGCTAGAATGTTATAAGAAGAGCATATAATAAGGAGAGAGTAAAAGAAAGGTGATGAAGAGAGTGGTGAGAGATGAGCAAAAGGAGAGATATAAAGAGTGGGAGAGGCACTGTCAAGAAATTTTAATGAAAATAAGAAAAAAATTTTTGGAGTGAGTTTAAACAAGTTATCAAGAAATCCTAGGGAAAGTATGGATTTTGTCCGTTAAAAACGAGTAGGGAGTTAGTAAGATGGTGGAGGGGAGGGATTAGGTGAGTAAGATGGCGTAGAAAAATTATTGAGGTAACCTTTTAAATGTTGAGGAAAGAAGGGAGCGTAATTTGCCCCATGCACTGGCCCAGGGGGTATTATACCATCTTTAGGATGAAGAAGAGCAAATGTAAGTGTGGTGGAGGTACGTGATGCATTATCGTAGAATGAAAGGGGGTAAAGCAGCTTGTGAATGATGGATCATGACAGAAAGTATAAAATCAGGGGGGGATATAGTGTTGAGAGAGAGTGTTGGTACTTTTTGTTAAATAAATGTATGAAAGAGGGAAGGGAACCTAGGTTTGGCGGAGAGCATGTATACAGTCCCTTTATATAAAGGAAAAGGGGCCAAAAGAGATGTAAAAATTAAAGAGGGAATAATTTAAACTGGAGTATACCAGGAAAAGTGATAACGGAGAGTTATAATTTGAAAGAATTAGAGGTAAACAAATGTAAACTTGCGGATGGAGCCAAGGAGGCTTCAGAGTGGGGTAGGTGGATGTGTAGTATCAAGTGTTTACAGTTGAAGCATATATTGTGAACAGGTATTTAGATAAAGTGTAGGGAAGTTTTTATTTTGCTTTATAAATTGGATTTGAGAAAAGGCATCTTATAAGTCTATCATCTCTCTATAGGTAGCAATGTGGCAGATGTTGCAAAGTTTATGGAATGGTGGTAAGTTACTAAATGCTGTAAAGAGCTTTTATGAGGATAGTGAGGCTCAGGTTAGGGTATGTAGAAGAGAGGGAGAATACTTCCCGGTAAAAGTAGGTCTTAGACAGGGATGTGAAATGTCACCATGGTTGTTTTATATATTATAGATGGGGTTGTAAAAGAAGTAAATGCTAGGGTGTTCGGGAGAGGGGTGGGATTAAATTGTGGGGAATCAAATTCAAATGGGAATTGACACAGTTACTTTTTGCTGATGATACTGTGCTTATGGGAGATTCTAAAGAAAAATTGCAAAGGTTAGTGGATGAGTTTGAGAATGTGTGTAAAGGTAGAAAGTTGAAAGTGAACATAGAAAAGAGTAAGGTGATGAGGGTATCAAATGATTTAGATAAAGAAAAATTGGATATCAAATTGGGGAGGAGGAGTATGGAAGAAGTGAATGTTTTCAGATACTTGGGAGTTGACGTGTCGGCGGATGGATTTATGAAGGATGAGGTTAATCATAGAATTGATGAGGGAAAAAAGGTGAGTGGTGCGTTGAGGTATATGTGGAGTCAAAAAACGTTATCTATGGAGGCAAAGAAGGGAATGTATGAAAGTATAGTAGTACCAACACTCTTATATGGATGTGAAGCTTGGGTGGTAAATGCAGCAGCGAGGAGACGGTTGGAGGCAGTGGAGATGTCCTGTTTAAGGGCAATGTGTGGTGTAAATATTATGCAGAAAATTCGGAGTGTGGAAATTAGGAGAAAGTGTGGAATTAATAAAAGCATTAGTCAGAGGGCAGAAGAGGGGTTGTTGAGGTGGTTTGGTCATTTAGAGAGAATGGATCAAAGTAGAATGACATGGAAAGCATATAATTCTATAGGGGAAGGAAAGAGGGGTAGGGGTCGTCCTCGAAAGGGTTGGAAAGAGGGGGTAAAGGAGGTTATGTGGGCGAGGGGCTTGGACTTCCAGCAAGCGTGCATGAGCGTGTTAGATAGGAGTGAATGGATACGAATGATATATGGGGACCTACAGAACTGTTGGAGTGTGAGCAGGGTAATATTTAGTGAAGGGAGAACAGGGAAACCGGGTTCTTTTCATATAGTCGGACTTGAGTCCTGGAAACGGAAGTAACAATGCCTGCACATTAAAGGAGGCGTTTGGGAAATTGGCAATTGGAGGATATGATTGTGTATCTTTATCGTATATGGCTTCAAAACTGTTGTATTCTGACACCTCAGCAAAAGCGTGATACTGTGTGAGTTGGTGAAAGTTGAATGAGATGAAGGATTTCTTTTTGGGGAATTTCTTTTTTTTGGGTCACCCTGCCTGCGGTGGGGAGACAACCAACAAGTTGAAAAAAAAAAAAAATATATAAATATATAACAACACTGAGGACCTATGTCCTCATTAGATAAGAGGATGCAGGGAAAAATATTTTAATTTCTATCCTGAGGAGCCGTTTGAATTTTCCGGTTCTCTGCTTAGCCCATTTTTTTTATAAGTATAACTAATGTGTATGGCTTAACGTAATTTTGGTACACAACATTTAAAAACATATGTTGATGGTAAAAGATATTGGGATATAAAAGACTTAAGGTTTGGTGGATGTTTGTCAACAACTGCATATAAAACATACCTGCAATAACTCCGTGCTGGGAAGCGTAACCATGAACAACAAGCCACTGAATCTTTTACCCGACCTCCTAGAGTATCTTCGATATATTCTTCTCCATGCGCCGGGGCTCCTTGATTCTTCTGCTGGAACAATCTGCAGTGTAGACTTGTCGGTCATTGTCTTTAGTTTTTTTTTTTTAACTCCTTTTTATTGACTGCCAGAATTAATGAATCAAAAATTGTGTACTGAAAACCATATCAAAACGTAAATCTCAATCTCATGGAAATAAAAGAATTGCAGATAAAGCAGGACAAATGTTTTTATTGAGAAAAAGAGCACATTTTTTTTTTTACTTTGTGCAATATAATTTTGTTAATTTCATATATACATATATGATGAAGCTTTTAAGCACATTAATAATCAGTGTCCAAAGCTTTCACCAATGTTTCCGGATAGTATTACACTACAATATTTGTTCATTGTGGAAAAAGGAACACTTATGTATATTTCAGTGAATTTATTGAAGGAAACGTTTCGCCACGAGTGCATCTTCATCCCTTAAAAGATCCCATATGTTGGATAAATTATCAATCTTTCAACGTTTCGGTTTTTCAAACCATTCATCACAATCGTATTAGGAGTAGAAGTAACTCGTTGGCCAAACATTTACTTTAAAAAATGTCGCCTGACAGGAAAAAAGTGTCCTTTCTCCACACTTGTCGCATCACCAGAACAGTCCTCATTTGCTCTTTGATTTTTCAAAGAGACTGTTAGATTGTTGATGAACGTGAGAGTAACCTAATGTAAAGAACCTAGATCTCATTATATAGTAAGTTAGTATATTTTAGGTCAACATAGCGGACCTTCTCTTCTTTTCCAGGCCCTCATTTGACTGTAAAGTGGATTCAAAGTTTTCTTTACGGAACTTGGGAAAGGAACCAAACACACGACACACACACACACACACACATACACGCACACACACACACACACACACACCACACACATACACATATATATAATATAGGACTCGAACCCCTGCAACCTCAAAACTAGGGGTGAGTACAACTAGATGATACCCCACAGCACACACACACACACACACACACACACACACACACACCAGACCAACACAAACACACACATGTATTGGAAAACTGACTTGAAAAGTTTTTTTCATTATTTATGCTAATCTATGAGACATTAACAAACTAGCGACTAGACTAGTATAACTAAGTAAGAAAAGTTCTCGTCTCCAGTAACAGACGGAGTCAACAGTCTTCCTTCCACTCATTCCACGGAAAGAACCATAATGGGTTTTTTGAGCTTCTCATACATATGTATATAAAATATTAAACTGGCTAACTAACCAGAAAAAATAGCAAGTTTTTGAGGCTCCTCCTCTAACTTGGATTTGCTTAATAAGGATCAAAAGGCGTAATAATGATATATATATATAGATATATATATATAGAATATATATAGTATATAAATAAAATATATATATAAAAAAAAAATATATAAATATAATATAATATATAGTATATATGGACAAATGTCTGTCCGAATAGGCAGAACTTGCTATCTTGGGCTGTAAATACCAACGCTTCATCTGCCATTATAGGATAGTGAAAAATTGTGGATTGGCAGTAAATCGCCAAAACATTCTGAACCTAACGAAAAAACAATATATTTCACCTGTGTTATGTTAGTAGTATTAAAGTACTGTAAACAAATCTAAATATATTTAGTTGGTTAGGCACAAATAAAATGCTCTTGTTATAATAAGATTAGGTAAGTTTTCTAAGAATCTTTTGGTGCAAAAATTAAAAAATTTTACATAACATTAAATGAAAAAAAATATATCTTATTAAACGTATTAAATGAAAATATCAGAAAGGCTTTAATTTTAAATTAGTTCTTTGTAAATTGACTAGTTTTTACAAATTCGGCACGACATATATATATAAATATATAAATATATATAAATATGTATATAAGATAGATTATATATATTATAGATATATATATATAATATATATATACAAATCATATAAATAAATATATACTATATATAAATATATATATATATATATATATATAAATATATATAAATATAACTATAATATATACATCAAATGCTCGAACACTTTCATCGTTTCTTTTTTCCTTCAGTTAATGGAATAGGTATGCAACCACAAATGTAACTTGTAATTGAATGTGGAGTGATCCGATCCCACCATCCCACCCAAGGGGTCCGAATCGATTTCCCGATAAGGCGAGTCCGTATTACACAAGTATTCATTTTCACTTTGTATGTTACTCTGACATGGGGATTTTTACACACCTGAGACAGGACTAGATTTGAAACGAGTAGAGGAAGCGACCTCTTTGCATGTAATATCCAACTATAAGTTGCCTTTCTAATCGATCCATTTTGATTTTCCCTGAACCAGTTTTCCCCAATAATCTTACTCATAAACGTTTGAAATCTTCAATTTTTCTAATCCAATTACATTTAGTCTCTTCTAGACGATTGTGCTTTGAGGCTAGTAAATTGTTCTGATCTAGAGAAATAGATCTATCCTCTCCTTCCTTGAATGAAGCCTAATTTTCTGGCCATTTGCCCCCCCGCTAATTAGCCCCTTTAGGGTATAACACTCCTCATGTATCTTTTTTCACTAAGCTGTTTCCACACATAAAAACCCTCCATTAATCACTCACACACTATCTCTATGCCTATTTTATCAGGAAAAAAACAAGCTTACCTTAATGACAGCATAAAGTAAGTTTATTCATTAAGTTTCAACACACGTTTGCCCTATTGTGCTAGTGAGTCCATCATTACACTGTCTAATTGTTCAGTGAAACAAGCGTATATTAGTGTGTCACGGATATCCACTGAAGTAAGCTTTGAGTAGTGTATCCAAAAAACAACTGACCCAATAATTGCGTTAGTGAGCCAGTCATATGAGCTGACCCATCATCCCGCTGCAAGCAGGTCTGTGCTAGCGAGTTCTACACACATTTAACCCAGAAAGTGGTGAGACGTAGCATGTCTTATACCAGTACAAACAAGTTGAACCAGTGATCCCTGAAGCAACCGTAATTTAATAAGTCAAAACATAATAAAGTGGTGGTTGAACTAGCAACCATTGATGAAGGAGTGCGCTAGTGAACCCGCTCAGCGATAACTGAAGCCAGCGTGATATACCTAGACCAACAAACGCTGACCCAAATGACCCGCTGAATCAAGCGTGCATTTTAATGAGTGCAGCAAACACGCTATCAGGTCGTCCTCATCAAGAATCATTGCTGTCCGGGAACCCAAATTGAATGCCGGTATCAGCAATAACACAGCTGACGATCTCGCATGTTAACTTTTCTGAGAGAGATATAATTGATTTTATATGTTTTACAGCATATTAAAGACATCCATGAGTTTTGGGTGTATAATGATGGGGTAAAAAGATATCTAAATATTAAAGAATATGCTGTAGAGTGTTATTACACAGGTGTTCATGCGAAATCAAACAGGTTCCTAAGTGAATTAAATAGCATTAACATGTAAAGTAATACAGAGCAAACATTTGTTTGCTTTATTGCCCCCCCCTTGGGGGTCATGAAAGACTTCATCCGGGAACTGGTATTGTAAGTATTCTGTCCAACAGTTAGTGACTGAGTGGATAACTTTAATTCTTCGTGTTTTCGAGTCCTTCTCTTACGATAGGTGCCTTGATGCTGGGGCCAAACACTCGGATCAAACCAGAGATAACTTACGTTCCCCCAGGAGCTGAAATTACCGCTTACGAGTTTTGCTCTTTCCCTATAGACCTAACATCTTACTGAAAATCACAGGATTTTGCATTTTAAACTATTGACATGTTGTTTTAGTAAAGGCAACGACTAGTCTATTAATGTATAAATTAACCAGAAACGACAACGCCTATTTACATCCATTGATTATTTTATCACATTGTTTTCTCTCCCCCCCCCCGCCCCCCTTCCCCCAGGTTGGTTTGATGAAGAAAGGAAAACACATTCATTATTATTCAGTAAATATCTGTTTAAACTAGAAGATGTGGAGACATCCCATTTCAGATGATCCTACCTCCCTCCTCAGACTCAACTATTGCTATTTCGGTTTCCCTGAAATGTTTTCAGAAATGATTACTTTACTCCACGTCCAGTTCACGATATGTTATAAAACCAGTAGATCCTACATCACTCCGAATCTAACGCACTCTCATAGCCTGTTATATGTGCTCAATCCTCCATCAGTGTAAAACCACCTTTACGCCTCACTCTCTCCATTCATTCCTTGAAGAACCATTTTTTTCTTATTTCTATTCTTCCACCTCTGGCTTTATAATCTCTTTTTTATTCATCCTATTTTTCCATCCTTCTAAATATACCAGA
>NC_069424.1:48599895-48626844 GCF_026875155.1 Cherax quadricarinatus
TCTGCCCATCAGTCTATTCAAATCATCCTAGAGTGATCTAGTGTCCTCATTAAGAATAAATTTTAAACCAGCCTATTTTGGTGTCATCAGCAAATTTGCTTATGTCGCTATTTACTCCCTCATCTATGTGGTTTATGTAAATTGCGAACAACAACGGTCCAACACTGACCTTTGTGAAACACCGCTTGTGACGTGCCCCCACTTTGGTTTCTCCCCGTTTATGCAAACTCTCTGCTGCCTATTTGTTTTACCCAGGAAAACATTTCTCCTCCTATTCCATGTGCCTTAAGTTTCCTCAATAGCCTCTGATGTGGAACTCTATGGAAAGCCTTACTGAAGTCCATATACACAATATCATATTCATTACCATGATCTACCTCCTCAAAAACCTTAGTGAAAACAGTTAGTAAATTCGTAAGACAGGAATGCACCTTTGTAAAACCGTGTTAAGATTCATTAATCAATTTATGCCTATCATGATGGCTACGAATTGCTTCGGCAATTATTGATTCCATAAATTTTCCCACTATAGAGGTAAGGCTTATTGGTCTATAATTCGAAGCTAAGGACCTGTCACCTGCTTTGAAATAGATATTACATTTGCCATTTTCCACGTATCAGGCACTATGCCAGTTTGTAGCGATATGTTGAAAAGATTCCTTTAACACCATTGCAAACAGTTCATCAGAGCCTGGGAATTTGTTAGGTTTTAATTTCTCTATTTGCCTAAGGACCGTATCACTAGTTACTGCAATAGTGCATAGTTTATCATCCTGTTCTACATTATCTATTATTTCAGGAATTTCGCTAGTATTTTCCTGGGTAAAAACTGAGAGGAAGTAAGTATTGAAAATTTCACACATATCCTTATCACTATCAGTGATCTGACCTGAGTTATTCTTAAGTGGGCCAATCTTGTCCCTAATCTTACTTCTGTATACCTGAAAGAACCCTTTTGGGTTACTCTTTAAATCCTTTGCAACCTTAGCCTCATAATCCCTTTTTGCCTTTCTTATTCCTCTCTTTAATTAATTTCTTAACTGCCCATCCCCTCTTTTGATACGCCTATATATGCCTCTCTTTTGATCAATGAGATGTTTTAATATATTGTTCATCCATTTGGGATCATTTTTGTTAGATCTAATGTCCCTACTTCGAACAAAAGTTGTATGGGCAGCTAGAACTATGCTCTGAAAAACGTTATATTGGGAACCAAGATCACCTCCCTGACCCATATTCAGGTCATCCCAATTTAGCCCACCCAGGTAATTTCTCAGTCCCATGAAATCGGTCAAGTGAAAGTCTGGGATACAGATTTGATTGCAGTTATCTGGGTAATTCCATGATATATTTAAACTAAGTGATTTGTGATCACTTTCCCCAAGCTCATCATTAACCTCAAGGTTATTAATTAGTGATTCTTTGTTGGCAAGAACCAAGTCAAGCAGATTGTTTCCTCTAGTTGGTTCTGTCACAAACTGTTCTAAAAAGCAGTCCTGAACCGTATCAAGAAAGTCACTAGACTCAAGATTTCCTGTTGTATTGTTTCATTCAATTTGTCTAAAGTTAAAATCTCCCATTATCACAACATTTTCATATCTAGATGCCTTATGAATTTCGTCCCGTAACAGCTTACTGCTCTCCCTATCAAGGTTTAGGGGCCTATAAATCACACCCAAAATTAATTTGTCACGAACCTCGAGAAACTGTGTCCGATGTTTCTAGTCTTATATTACATCTAAGACAATAATTTAAATTATCTCTGACACACATCGCCACTCCACCACCCTTCTTGTTGACCCTATCAGTGTGGAATAGAAGGCATTTCTCTATCTTTCAGGTTGAACCAGGCCTCTGTTATAGCAATAATAACTATTACCTGTATTTGCAAGTAATCTTAGCTCATCTATCTTATTTCTTAGACTCCTACTATTTGTATAGTAAACCTTAAAGGAGCTAGTCAGTCGTTGCCCTCTACTACCTCTCTTTGTTGATCAATTGATTTGCCTTTACTAGCAACTTTATTTTGAATATTGTCTTTTAAACATATCCCTGAGGTATCCCGGTAATATCTGCTGTTTTCAACTCTAATACTGCAGCCTGATTGTTTCCCACACCCATACCTTTATAATCTATCAGTTTAAAGCCCTAGACAAGTCATCAATTACCCCCTCAATCGAACTGGCTAATACAACCACTCCAGCCCCAGAGAGATGAACCCCATCCCCTGCATACATATCACGTTTGCCATAGAATTTGTCCCAGTTATCAATGAATGGGATTGCAAGTTCCTTGCAGTACCTGTGTAGCCAGCAATTTATACCAATTGCCCTAGACATCAATTCATTGCCCACTCCCTTTCTTGGCAAGATGCTATGTATGGCGACTTCTATGGCTGACCTGTACTTATCCAGCAGCTCCTGTCTCCTGCCCTTCCCAATGTCATTACCCCCAGCACTAAGACAGATAATGGGCTTGTTCCCATTACCTGCCATAATATTATCCAACCTGCTGACTATGTCACCAACACCAGCTCCTGGGAGGCAAACTTTGTCTGAACTTTCTATCTCTGTTACCTGAGAATCTCCTACAATTAGAATATTCTTACCTTGATTAGCAGGGGAATCAGTGGTACCTTCAACTTCACTAACCACTGACGTACACTCGTCCTGGAGAAGAGAGAATCGATTTCCTACCTTCACATCTTCTCTATTAACCCTCCTTTTCTTCCTTCTTCCTGAACTGTGAGCCACTTGCCACTTGAAGTGGCTGCCACTCTCACTGCTGGTGACCATTTCCTCCTTACCAGCTAAATCCATCTTATTCTTACTCCCAAACCCATCAAGGCAAAGCTTTAGCCTCCTATTTTCCTCCTGAAGAAGTAAAGCCTCCTCCTTCAACAACTTGAACCTGAGATTCTAAAACACTACAAAAAGCCATGGTGCTTGGTAACACCCCACGCTAACTCCCAGAGGGCTTAGGCAGGTATGACCACGCGTGACCACTGACCTCAGCGTACTGTGATTGACCTCATCATATTTCCTATAAGGAGAGGTTAAGGGAAATCGACCTGACGACACTGAAAGACAGGAGAGATAGGAGGTTATGATAACATATAAAATACTGAGAGGAATCGACAAGGTGAACAGAAACTGGGATGTTCCAGAGATAGGACACATCAACAAGGGGTCACAGTTGGAAGTTGAAGACTAAGATGGATCACAGGGATGTTAGGAAATATTTCTTCAGTCACAGAGTTGTCAGGAAGTGGAATAGTCTATGAAGTGATGTAATGGAGGCAGGATCTATACATAACTTTAAGAAGAGGTATGATAAAGCTCATGACCGGGAAGAGTGACCGAGTAGCGGCCAGTGAAGAGGCGGGGCCAAGGTCACTAAAAAGCTAAGATCACTAAAAAAAATTACGACCACTAAAAAACTAAGATCAGTATTAAGATCACATTTCACAAAAATCATTTTCCCCAAACCAATAAGATGATTACCAAAAATCTAACCTCACTCAAATAAAAACCACTAAGATTGTTAAAACTAAGATCAACATCAACTAACGCATGAAGACCTCTGATCACTATTACTAAGATCACAGAACACTCTCATTTTTATACGCATCTCCTCAGAACTAAAACTACGATCACTAGAAAACTATGATCATAAAAAACTATGATCACTAAAAAACTAAGATCAGTATTAATTAGATAGTTTTTCAAAAAAAAATCATGACCACCAAATCCATTAGATGATTACCAAAATCTAATCTCACTTAGTATAGAACAGTAGATCGCTATAACTTTAATCACTTAGGACAAGACCACTAAAACTAGGATCACACAACACAAATTTTTATACACATACCGTCACAATATTGTAATCAAGATCTCTTTTTCTTTTTTTTTTTTCTTTTTTTTTTGCATTTATTTTTGGATGTAAGTGAACATGTCATAGATGTTAGTGAGCATAGTTCATAGTGCTCTTAGTTTTTTAGTGGACTTCATATTAGTGTTCTTCAGTGATCTTAGTTATTAGTAATCTTAGTTTCAGTAATCTTAGTTTTAGTGATCTTAGTAAAAATATTCATAGTTTTAGTAATATTGATATAGTAGTAAGTGATCTTAATAATAGTGTTCTTGGGTCTTCATGTGTTAGTTGATGATCTTACTTTTGGTGATCTTAGTGGTTTTGCGATGAGTGATCTTAGATTTTGTAGGTCATCTTATGGATTTGGAAGTTATGATTTTGTGTTCTGATATGTGTATAAAATGAGTGTGTACTGGGATCTTAGTAAAAGTGAGCTTAGTTTTTTAGTGATCATAGTTATAGTGTTCTCATGAGATGTGTATAAAAATGAGTGTGTTCTGTGATCTTAGTAATTGCTGTTGTTAGTTGATATGTTAGTTGACGTTGATCTAAGTTAAAGTGATCTTAGTGGTCTTGACTTAAGAAAACGTTGATTTTGGTAAACATATTATGGGTGATAGTGATAGTGGCAGCCGCTTTAAGTGGCAAGTGGTTCACAGTTCTGGAAGAAGGAAGATGAGAGTTAACAGAGAAGATGTGAAGGTAGGAAATCGATTTTATGTTCACCAAAACGAGTGTACTTCAGTGCTTAGGGAGGTTGAAGGTACCACTGATTCCCCTGCTAATCAAGTTAAGAATATTTTAATAGTAGGCGATTTTCAGGTAAGATATATGGACTGTGCTTTTTTGTAACAGAGACAGAAAAGTCAGACAGAGTGTGTGCTTTCCTGGAGCTGGTGTTGGTGACATAGTCAGCAGGCTGGAAAATATTATGGCAGGTAATGGGAACAAGCCCATTATCTGTCTTAGTGCTGGGGGTAATGACACTGGGAAGGGCAGGAGAGAGGAGCTGCTGGATAAGTACAGGTCAGCCATAGAAGTAGTTAGGTCTAAGGGAGGGATCCCAGTCATATGTAGCATCTTGCCTTGAAAAGGAGTGGACATTGAATATCTAGTGCAATTGGTATAAATTACTGGCTACACAGGTACTGCAAGGAACTTACAATCCCATTCATTGATAACTGGGACCTATCCTTTGGCAAACGTGATATGTATGCAAGGGATGGGGTTGATCTCTCTGAGGATGGAGTGGTTGCATTAGCCAATTCGATTGAGAGGGTAACTGATGACTTATCTAGGAATTTAAATTGATAGACTATAGAGGTATAGGTGTTTGTGGGAAACAATCAAGCTGCAGCATTAGGGTTAAAAACAGCATTTATTACCGGGATACCTCAGGGATATGTTTAAAAAAGGAAAAAATTTTCAGAACAAAGTTCTAGTAATGGCAAATAAATTGATCAACTTTAGAAAGGGATAGTAAGGGAAACGAGTCATCTCCCTTAAGGTTTACTATACAAATGTAGGAGTCTAAGAAATAAGTAACAGCTAAGATACTTCCCAGGTAGGTAATATAAAATTTTTTGGGTTAACAAGCCCTGGTTAACCGAAAGAGAGAAAAATCCTTCTGATGCAACTACAGGGTTATAAACTATTTCACATTGATGGGGTAAACAGGGGGGTGGAGGGCGACGTAAGTCAGAGAAAACTTAAATTGGTCTTAGACATGATATAAGATTAAAAACACGAACACAGAATCGTTCGGCTACATTTTTTCTCGGGGGAATGTGCAAATTCTTTTTGCTGATAATTTTTGATAATTTTTGATAATGTTGTAAAAGGGGGAGTTTTAACTTTAGACAACATTGAAACAATATGACGCAAATTTTGATCCATTACTTTCTTAATAGGGTTTTCGGATTGCTTTTTAAACAGGATGTACACAACCAATAGAGAAAACAATCTGCTTGACTTGGTTCTTGCCAACAAAGAATCACAATTAATAATCCGGGGTTTAAACGATGAGCTTGGGGAAAGTGATCAAAAATCACTTAGTTTCAATATACATGGACTTCCCCAGAAAAAAGCTATCAAATCTCGCCCCTTTTTCGGTTTTGGTGATTTCAGGGGACTGAAAAATTACCTGGGGGGCTAATTGGGATGATCTTGGAGGTGATTTTGGGTTTGCCAATATGCTTTTTTTCGAGCATGTTCTAGCTCCCCAGAAACTTCGTTCGGTAGGGAAAATTAGATCTAAAAAAAATGACCCCCAAAGGGATAAACAATGGTTTAAAAACATCTCTTTAGTCAAAAGAGAGGCATATATGGGCGTCAAAAGGGGGGATGGGCATTAAGAAATCAATATATTCATTTAAAAAAGAGAAATAAAGAAAGAAAAGAAAAAGCAAAAAGGATTTGAGGCAAGGGTTGCAATGATTCAAAGACTAACCCAAAAGGGTTTTTCGGATACGGAAGTAAGATTAGGGCAAGATTGGGCCCCCTTAAGAGTAACTTGGTCAGATCATGCATTGATAAGGATAGTGTGAAATTCTCAAAACCCACTCCTCTCATTTTCACCCCGGAAAATACTAGCGTGTTCCTGAATAAAGATTATGTAAACAGGACGATAATAAATTTTGACAATTGCGGTAACTATGGCATGGCCTCAGAAAATAAAACCTAACAAATCCCCCCGGGCCCCGATGAACTGCCGAAAGTGTTAAAAAAAAAAGTAAAAAGGAACTTAGCATACCTTTGGCTAATCTTTTTAAAATTCACTAAAACTGGCTAGTGCCTGATAAGTGGAAAATGGCAAAAGTAATACCCTTTTACAAGGGATTGACAGGTCCTTGGCCTCGAATATACCAATAACCTTACCTCCTAGTGGGGGAAATTTATTTAATCAAAAAGCCCCAAGCAATTCCCCTAAACCATCTTGATAGGACAGATTGATTATTGAATCTCAACACGGTTTTACAAAGGGGGGTTCCTGCTTAGAATTTACTAAATTTTTTCACTAAAGGGTTTAGGAGATAGATATGGTAATGAAAATGATATTGTTATATGGGGGTTCGTAAGGCTTTCGATAGGGTTCCCACCCAAGGGATTGAGGAAATTAAGGGACACGGGAAAAGGGGGAGAATTTTTTTCCTGGGAAAAAGGGAGGGTGACAAATGGCAGCAAGGTTTGCTAAAAGGGGGAGAAATCAAATGGGGGGAACCCCCAAGGGTGTTCCCGGGTTAGTGTTGGGGGGCCCGTTTTTTTGTTCACAATTTACAAAAAAACATAGAGGGGAATAAAAAGAGACAAAGCAAATTTTCTGAGACACCAAAAAAGGCCGTCCAGTTCATTCTAATGAGGACACTAACCACCCAGGGTTTATTTGAATAGACTTATCAATGTTGGAGAAAGGGGAGATGCAGTTTTAATTTGACAAAAAGCAAAGTTCTAAAGTTGGACAGTAAAAAGCCATGCCCCATTAAAATAAAAAATGTAGATCTTAATACTACTGATTGCGAAAAGGATTTAGGATTCGGGTTTGCAGTAATCTAAAACCAAGACAAAGTGCATTAGTGTTTTGCAATAAAAACTAAAAGAATAATTGGGTTCATATCTAAAAGTATAAATAATAGAAGTCCTCAGGTTGTTCTTCAACTCTATATATCCTTGGTTAGGCCTCATTTAGACTATGCTGCTCAGTTCTGGTCACCGTATTAAAGAATGGATATAAATGCTCTGGAAAATGTACAGAGGAGGATGACAAAGATGATCCCATGTATCAGAAATCTTCCCTATGAGGATAGACTGAGGGCCCTGAATCTGCACTCTCTCGAAAGGCGTAGAATTAGGGCGGATATGATCGAGGTGTATAAATGAAAAACAGGAATAAATAAAGGGTATGTAAATAGTGTGCTGAAATTTCCAGCCAAGACAGGGCTCGCAGCAATGGTTTCAAGTTGGAAAAATTTAGATTCAGGAAGGATATAGGAAAGCACTGGTTTGGTAATAGAGTTGTGGATGAGTGGAACAAACTCCCGAGTACAGTTATTCAGGCTAAAACGTTGTGTAGTTTTAAAAATAGGTTAGATAAATACATGAGTGGGTGTGGGTAGGTGTGAGTGTGACCTGTCTAGCTTGTGCTGCTGGGTCTGATGCAGTGCTCCTTCCTTGAGTGGAGGTGACCAGACTGGGTGGGTCATTGGGCTAATCGCGGGGAAGGGTCATTGGGCTAATCCGGGGGAGGGGGATATGGACCTGCTCCGCATGGGTCAGTAGGCCTGCGCCGTGTTCCTTCTTTCTTATGCTCTTATGTTCTTATGTTTTGTAAACTTGATTTTTGTGTGAATCAGTTCTTAGCTCTTTAGTGACCTCAAATAGTGCTTAAGGACATGCGTATAAAAATTATTGTGTTCTGTGATCATAGTATTAGTGATCTTGTCCTAAGTGATTATTGTTTTAGTGATCTTACTGTCTTGTCCTAAGTGTTCTTAGATATTGGATATCGTGATATGGAGTTGGTGAACATGATTTTTGTGAAAATGTGATGTTAATAATATTGATCTTTGTTTTCAGTGATCTTAGATTTTTAGTGAGTTTAGTAATTTAGTGATTATGGTTCAAGTGTTTTAAGGGTATTTGTATAAAAGATGAGTATGTTCTGTGATCATAGTTTTAGTGACCTTGTCCTAAGTGATTCAAGTTACAGCGATCTTAAAGATCTGTCTTAACTGAACATAGATTCTGGTAATCATCTTACGGATTTGGTGCTCATGATTTTTTTCTGAGGAGATGTGTATAAAAATAAGAGTGTTCTGTGGTCTTAGTAACAGGGATCTTAGGTCTTCATGTGTTGGCTGATGTTGAACTTAGTGTCTTGTCTGAAGTGTGCTTAAATATTGGTAATCATGATATAAGAACATAAGAACATAAGAACGAAGGAACACTGCAGAAGGCCTACTGGCCCATGCGAGGCAGGTCCAAGTCTCCTACCGGCTTAAGCCAAAGCACCCAACCTAACAGGTCAGGTCACATTGACTTAAGGGAGGAACACGGCAACCGACCTGTTAGCACAAGCTATCAGGTCTAACTCACACCCACCCACATCTACTCATGTATTTATCCAACCTATTTTTAAAGCTACACAACGTTCTGGCCTCTATAACGGTACTTGGGAGTTTGTTCCACTCATCCACAACTCTATTACCAAACCAGTACTTTCCTATATCCTTCCTGAATCTGAATTTTTCCAACTTAAAACCATTGCTGCGAGTCCTGTCTAGGCTAGATATTTTCAGCACACTATTTACATCCCCTTTATTTATTCCTGTCTTCCACTTATACACCTCAATCATATCCCCCCCTAATTCTACGTCTTTCCAGAGAGGCAGTTTCAGGGCCCTTAGTCTATCCTCATAGGGAAGGTTTCTGATACATGGGATCATCTTTGTCATCCTCCTTTGTACATTTTCCAGAGAATTTATTATCCATTCTGTAATACGGTGACCAAAACTGTGCAGCATAATCTAAATGAGGCCTAACCAAGGATGTATAGAGTTGAAGAACAACCTGAGGACTCCTATTATTTATGCTTCTTGATATGAAGCCAAGGATTCTATTAGCTTTATTGCGAACACTTATGCACTGATGTCTTGGTTTCAGATTACTGCTAACCAGAACTCCTAAATCTTTTTCGCAATCCGTAATATTAAGATCTACATTATTTAGTTTATGTGGCATGGTTATTGTCCTGTCCAACATTTAGAACTTAGCATTTGTCTATATTAAACTGCATCTCCCACTTCTCCGACCACTGCATCAGTCTATTCAAATCTTCCTGGAGTGCTCGAATGTCCTCGTCAGAATGAATTCGACGGCCTATTTTGGTGTCATCGGCAAACTTGCCGATGTCGCTCTTTATGCCCTCATCTATGTCGTTTATGTAGATTGTGAACAGCAGGGGGCCCAAACACTGACCCTGTGGAACACCGCTCGTAACGCTTCCCCCACTCTGATTTCTCCCCATTTATGCAAACTCTCTGCTGCCTATTTGTCAACCATGCCTCTATCCAGGAAAAAATTTCTCCTCCTATTCCATGTGCTTTAATTTTCCTCAATAGTCTCTGATGTGGGACCTGTCAAAAGCCTACTGAAGTCCATATACACAATATCATATTCATTACCATGATCTACCTCCTCAAATACCTTAGTGAAAAAAGTTAATAAATTCGTAAGGCAGGAACGCCCCTTTGTAAAACCATGTTGAGATTCGTTGATTAATTTATGCTTTTCAAGGTGGCTACGAACTGCCTCGGCAATTATTGATTCCATAAATTTTCCCACTATGGAGGTTAGGCTTATTGGTCTATAGTTCGAAGCTAAGGACCTGTCACCTGTTTTGAAAATAGGTATCACATTTGCCATTTTCCACTTATCTGGCACCATGCCAGTTTGTAGTGATATGTTGAAAAGATTAGCCAAAGGTGTGCTAAGCTCCTCTTTACATTCCTTTAGAACCCTTGCATACAGTTCATCAGGGCCTGGGGATTTGTTAGGTTTTAATTTATCTATTTGCCTAAGGACCATGTCACTTGTGACCCTAATGGTGCACAGTTTATTATCGTCCTGTTCTACATAATTTATCATTACTGGAATATCGCTGGTATCCTCCTGTGTAAAAACTGAGAGGAAGTATGTGTTAAAAATTCTACACATTTCCTTATCACTGTCAGTGAGCTGACCCGAGGAACTTTTGAGTGGGCCTATCTTGTCCCTGATCTTACTTCTGTATACCTGAAAGAATCCTTTTGGGTTAGTCTTCGATTCTCTTGCAACTTTAACCTCATAATCTCTTTTTGCTTTTCTAATTCCCTTTTTTATTTCTCTCTTTAACTGAATATATCGATTTCTTAATTGCCCCTCTCCTCTTTTGATTTGCCTATATATGCCTCTCTTTTGACCAATCAGATATTTTAATCTATTGTTCATCCATTTAGGATCAATTTTGTTTGATCTGATTTCCCTATTTGGAACATAATTTGACTGAGCAGCTAGAACTATGCCCTGGAAAGCATCATATCGGCAACCATCACCACCTACCTGACCCTTAGTCAGGTCATTCCAGTTCAGCCCACCTAAGTAATTTTTCAGTCCTATGAAATCAGCCAAGCGAAAGTCAGGGACGGAGACTAGATTGCCATTATTAGGGGAATTCCATGATATGTTAAAACTGAGTGATTTGTGATCACTCTCCCAAGCTCATCATTAACCTCAAGATTATTAATTAGTGTTTCCCTACTGGCAAGAACCAAGTCAAGGAGGTTATTTCCCCTAGTTGGCTCTGTCACAAACTGTTTTAAAAAGCAATCCTGGATCGTATCAAGAAAGTCACCCGACTCTAAATTTCCTGTCAAATTGCTCCAGTCAATCTGTCTATAGTTGAAATCTCCCATTAGCACAACATTTTCGTATGTAGATGCCTTACGAATTTCGTCCCATAGAAGTTTACTGCACTCCCTATCAAGATTTGGGGCCCTGTAAATCACACCCAAAATTAGTTTTTCTCGGCCCTCGAGAAGCTGTAACCAAACAGATTCAGTGGCTGACGCTTCTAATTTAATATCTTGTCTAACACAACAATTTAAATTGTCTCTGACATACATCGCTACTCCACCACCTTTCCTGTTGACCCTGTCAGTGTGGAATAATTTATAGCCTTGTATGTGACATTCAGAGGGCATCTCTCTATCTTTCAGATTGAGCCAGGTCTCTGTTATAGCAATAATATCTATGTTTCCTGCACTTGCAATTAATCTTAGCTCATCTATCTTATTTCTAACACTCCTGCTATTAGTATAGTAAACCTTAAGGGAGCTAGTCCCTTGCTGCCCTCTGCTGTCCCCCTTTGTTTGCTGACCTGTTCTATTGTCTTTATTTATAACTTCATGCTGAATGCCTTTTATACATTTACTGTTTCCAACCCTAGTGTTGCAACCTGCTTGTTTCCCACACACACCCATACCTCTATCTTCCATATGGAGTTGGTGAACATGATTTTTTGTGCAAATGTGATATTAATACTGACTTAGTGTTCTAGTGGGCTTAGTTTTTACTAATCTTGGTATGTGTATAAAAATGTGTGTTCTGTGAATGTACACTGTCCTAAGTGATCAAAGTTATGATGATCTAGTGATCTATCTTAAGTGATCTTAGATTTTGGTAATCATCTTATGGATTTGGCGATCATGATTTTGTGGTCTGAAGGGATATAAAATGAGTGTGTACTGGGTTCTTACTAAAAGTGATCTTGTTGTTTTTAGTGATCGTAGTTGTAGTTCTCAGAAGATGTGTTCTGTGATCTTAGTGATAGTGAATTTAAGTCTTCATGTGTTAGTTGATGTTGATATTAGTTTTAGTGATCTTAGTGTTTTTTTTTTATTTGAGTGAGCTTAGATTTTGGTAAACGTATTATGGGTTTGGTGAAAATGATTTTAGTAAAAATGTAATCTTATTAATACTGACCTTAGTTTTTCAGTGGTCTTAGATTTTTTAGTGATCTTATTTTTTAGGTTAAAGTGTTTTGAGGGTATATGTATAAAAAATGAATGTGGTCTCTGATCATAGCTTTAGTGATCTTGACCTAAATGATGTTGTGTTAAGTGCATTATATGTTGTGACTTGTGGGTATTATAGCTGAAAAATTGTCTTCTTGTGGGTTATAAGTGAAAAAATGAGAGTAGATAGTGTATGAAGGTTTTAGGTGCTGCAAGTTATGTTCTGGGGAAAAAAAAAGGAGGGGTAACGTTTTTGGAAAATTTTAAAAAAAAAAACGAAGGGGAGGGCCCCCAGAAAAAGGAGGATAAAAAGGGGGAAGGACAGTTTGTAAATTAAGTGTTGGAATTTTTTTGGTTGAAAAATTTTTTGGGGTTTTTAGGGGGGAAATTGTTTTTTCTGGAAAAAATTGAGGGGGGTTTATATAAAAGAAAATTGGGGACCCTGGTTTGGCCTCAGGGTTTTTGGTTTTGAATGAATTTAATTTAGGTTTATTGGGAATTTTTTTAATTCAAATTTTTTGGGAGTTTGTTTTGGAAACCCCTTTAGGGGGGAAAAAAAGGGGGGAAAAAGGAACCCCATTTAAGATTTCAGGTCTATTTTTTTAGGGTTTTTTTTTGGTTGTTTTTGGAAAAAATTGATAAAAAATTGGGTTTAAACAAGAGTGAATTTTGGGGGGGCTTTTGTTGTGATTGTGGGTATTAAAAGTAAAAAATTTTTTTGGGGTTAAAAAAAAGGGAAAATTGTTGGGGAAGGTTTTGATTTGGAAAAAATTATTTGGGGCGTGTGAATTATAGAAAATTTCGGGTTGAAAATTTAAAATTTGAAAAAAATTTGTCTTTTTTTTTTTGAAAAAAAAACATTTTAAAACCTGTTTTTGTAAAGTTTGAAAATTTTGGTTTTGGTTGTGGGTGGGGGGGGTTTTGTTGGGGGTGTTGTGTTTGTTTTTGTTGATTTGGGGTATTATAAACCCCCATTTGGGTTGGGGAAGGAAAAATGTTGGTTTGGGGGGGTTGTATAGATTTCCCTTTGTTTTGGCTTTTTACTTTTAAAAAAGGGGTTGGTAACGTAATTTGTTTGTGCGTTTAAAATGAAAAATTTATTTTTAATTTTTTAAAAAACCCCGTGCCCCTTTGTTTTGGGGTGGGTGTGGGGGAGAGGGGGGTTTTTGGGGGAGAGAGGGTTTGAATATGAGGGGGAAAATTTTCCCCCAAAAATTTGTATAAGGTTGTTTTGTTAAAAAATTGGGGTGTTATTTAATTAAAATTGGCTAAAATTTTGTTTGTTTACCGCCCGGAGGAAAAAAAATTTTTTGGGGTTTTTTGGGAAAAATGCCCCTTTTATTTTTGGTTGTTTGGAAAAAAGAGGAAAAAAGTTAACAAAATTTAAATTTTAAAAATTGATTTGGGAAATGAAAAAAACCTTTTTTCCCCCATGGTAAAAATTTTTCATTTGTATGTTTAATTAAAAGGAAAAGGGGAAAAAAAATTTTAAATTTTTGTAAATTATGATAAAAAACTTTAATTGTTGTTCCCCTTAAAAGGGGGGAATTTTTTTATTATTGATTAAAAAATTTTTTTTTTTTTTGAAGGGCAGAAAACTTTACCACTTGAAAATTTTTAACCCCTTTCCCAGTAGGGGTGAATTTTTTTGGGGGTTTTGTTTAAACCCTTATAGTTAGGGAAAAATTAAACCAACTTTTTGGGAAAAAATTTAAAATAAAAAGGTAAATTTTAGGTTGTATCCCCTTACCTAGGTGGTAAATTTTAAAAAAAATTTGGGGAAAGTAAAATTTATTGGGTGAAAAAATATTTGTTTGTAAAAATTCCTTAACTAAAAAGGGGGGTTTATCCAAAAGGGGGGGGGGTTAATTTCCAAAAAGGGTTAGGGGGGAATTGGCCCCCCTTGTTATTTACCAATTTCCTTTAGAAAAAGGGGAATTTTAAAAAATTTTGGAGCAATTAAAAATTTTGTTTGTTAAAACCCAAAAAACAAAAAAAAACCCGTGGGGGTATAAGAAAAGCATTTTTTTTTTCCCTTAGAAAAAAGATCGTTCAAAAAATTTTAAAAATTTTTTGTTAATGGTCACCTTCCCCAAAATGAACACCCTTTTTTGGGAAACCCCCCTAAAGGGAACACCAAAAATGAAAATTCCCAAAGGTTTTTCCCCCGGTTTTTAAAAATTCCAGAAAAGGGAATTTTCCCTTGGAAAAAGAAAGGGAAATCCCTGAGAACCCCCCTGGGGAAGGATAGGGTAAACCCCTTATAAAAAACTTATAAATATGAGGGAAATTAAAAGGGGGAACAAACCAGGATGTTCCAAGGGGAACAAAACAAAACCCCCCAATTGGAATTAAAACCCCGGGAGTAAAATTATTGGGGGAATTTTTTTTTAGTAAATTTAAAGGGAAGGGAAATTTTACCCTTTAGAAAAAACCCCCTAGTAGGGGAAACCCAAAACCACGTTTTAATTCCAAAAGGGTTTTTGTTTTAAACCCATACAAAGGAAACCCAAATAGAAAGGTTTTTTTACCCGGGAAAGTTTCCCCCCCTTTTAACCCAAAAGGGAAAAAAAGGGGGAGTACACCCCACCGGGGTTTAAATCAATCCAACTTGTTGACGGTCTCGTGACGTCTTCTATTTGGGTGGTACATGTGTGTATTTACACAGTAGGGGGACCACCTGGGGCCCGTCACACCCCCTGTGTTTCCCCTGTTTCGGACCTGTTGACTCCAGTGACGTCACATATTTGGGGGCTTGGGCGCTTGGGGGGAATTTCCCCAAAATTATTCTCCATTGGTGCCCTATGTTTCCCAAGGGTTTACCTTTGGGGTTAAAATTATCGGGCCATAAAACTCTAAAGTGATCTACCATTGTAGGTTACTCTGTTTTTTACCACTTTAAAATTACCATTTAAACCCAATTTTTGGGGAAAATTTTAAGAAAAAAAAAACGGAAAAAAGATCCCAAAAACTCCCGGGAAAATTTCTGGCAACCCCCTTTGGGCCCCAAAGGGGGGTGGGAGGCGGAGTCGGGGGGGGTTGGGGGGGCTTTGGGGTTTTGGGTCTGCCTGGTGGTACTTTGGGTTTAGGGGGGGGGCCGCCAAACCCCCCCCCCCCCCCGATTTAAAGGGGGGAATATATAAATATTGAAAATGAGGAATCAATTAGCTGATAAAATTAATATATATTTTCCCGTATAAAAAGCCCTTAGATGATGACGGGTAGGAGACCAGCCCAAGGGCTTAAAACCGCAACCCCAAAACCCCTGACGTAGAGGTCTCCTTTTTTGTCTAAAACCATATGCTGCTATGTAATAATCTTGAAACCGTATTTGGTATACCTGAAAAAACCTTACAATATTTTAGCCCTCCCGCTCTTCTAACAGAGCCCCGGGCCACCAAATCTTCTATAACCCTTAGCTCAAAAACCCCCCCGAGCTTTTTCCCAAAGACCCTTTCATGCAGACCCCTCCACTCTGTGTGGGGGATTTTGGAAAAAGGCTTTTCCCCCCAAAGTTTTAAATTAGCTTTTTTGCCAAAGTTTAAAAAATTTTCCCTTTCTCACGGGTCGACATAACTTCTTTGAAATCAATATCCCTTTTATACATCTGTCAGACATTTGGCCAACATCATGGGATCTTGATAAAAAGAATTCTTCACCTTGCCCAAACCCTTTTGGCGAAGACCTACTTGGGACTAGTAAAGGGTCCCAACTATGACCCGCCCCCCCCCTGCTTCGCCTCCCGGGACTACAGTTTAAAGCCAGTCTAGGGCCCCCCCTATGCGCCCCTTTCTACAAGTTTGAGAACTAAAACACGTGGGACCCCAAGGCTGGGATTTGTTTAAACCTCAAACTCCCCCCTTTTCCCTTATATCCTTCTGATTTGTTTTGGGATGATGAAGCCACTGTGGGGCCCCAAAATGTTTCCTCAAAAAAAAATTCCCATATGTTGCGAAAGTGCCCCAATCTTCAACTTGTGGGTTTTTTTAAAAACCTTTTTTTTCACTCAATTTGAGCTACTGGGAAAAAAATCGTTTTAAAACTTCTCTCTTGTTGGGTTGTTTTCCTTTTTTTGTGAAGTCGCCCGGGCCCAGACAGCATAAGTGTTGGGGTTTTTAATGCGTAAGGGATGGCATCCCCTTGCATTTAAAAAAACTTCTTCAGTGAGTTTTTATCTCCTTTTTGTGTTAAACCAAAACACTTAGTGTACCATTGCAGGGGTGCACATTTTTCCCCTCCTTTCATTTTTTGTGTATTGACTACAATTTTTGTGCCCAATTTTACCCCGTCACAAAGTAAAATTCTGGGGGGAAACGTTTATGGGACGTTTTTGTTTAGTGTTGTTATATTCACGTTTGAAAATTGCCTACATGGGACCCCCCCAATCTTTTTATTTGGGGGGATTTTTACTCTTTTTTAATACAAGTTAAAGGGTTTTTAGGTCCACAGTAGGTTTGAGGATTTAAACATCATGTCTCATTGCTTGCATGCAAGAAACTGTTCTTTAAACCGTTGCTAATTTCATCACACGGAAAGGGCCCAATTTTTTTGTAAAAATTTATTTGATCGTTAAAGGGTTTTGGGGTTTGCCGCTTATCCTCTACAATCCCATGAAAAACCCCAATCATTTTGATTTAAATCATATTTAGCGTCAAAAGTTTCTGGGGCCTATTATCTAATGTGTTTCCTAAAGCCCTGCAAGCTGGGTTTGGGCTTAAAAACTTGAGTTTGTAACTGCATGTCAAACCCCGGTTTTGTCAGCACCCCAAGGGTAATTGTCTACAAGACACCAAAACCCTAGATGAAAATTGTCTTTCACCATTGGAAAGGGAAAATCATAAGTTCCCCCTTTCCCACAAGACATTTAAGATAATTGAACTTAGTGATTCTTATGTCATTTTTGGAATTTTAAACTAGGGAAAAAAACCCCAAACCCCTAACGAACTCTTCTTTCTATTTCTTTTAAAAATATGCAAGGGAAATTACCCAAACCCTTGGGGCAAGGGGTTTCCCGGGTGGGCATTCTAACCACTATTTTACTGTAATCTTTTAAACAAAATTTTTTGCGACAGACAGCCTGTGCCCTGCCCCCCGAAAATTGTTGATCACTAAAAGTATTTTAAAAATTTTTTAAATTTTATCCTCGAGGGATCTGTTTCTAGGAATTCACTTTTATTTCGCATAATCAATTAATAAATTTTAAGATGCTTTGGGAAAAAAATCCCCCTTTTTTCTTTTAGATCGTCAAAAAGAAAGTTTTTTTCTTGGGGCAGCCTTAGACAGACTGAAATTTGATTTTCTAATTTGTTATCTTCATTTTGTAAAAAAAGTCAATTGAGTATCCCCAAAGGGAAACCCTTTTACTGAATACATAAATTTTTAGCACCACACATGTTTTTTAAAAACACTACACTGCTATTAAAAAACGGAGCTTTTTTGTGTCAACAAAATACCCACTACCATAGGGGCGGTGACCTTTAAGGGTAACAAAGGGGACATATGTCCCAAAGCTGATCGACTGTAATGGGCTGACACTGTATACAACCTAAAACCCGAACGAACAACACAATACCCCTTTTATCCTGGAAATGCTTGGGGAGAGGCAAATGCATGCTTTTTCGGCCTTCACTGAGACCCACTTAAAAGGGGGTCTTGGACCCAAAGAAATATGGATCCCAGGTTTTCAACCTTAAAAAATTTCACAGAGTGAACAGGGCAAAAGGGGGGGGGGGTTTGGGCCCCCATATCCAGAGTCATTTATTTTCCCCAGAACGTAAATTTCCTCAAAGATGTAATTTAAATTTTAGCGGGAAAAAAATCGGAACTAAAAATTAGTTTATTTTGGGTAGTCTACAACCTCCGGATACGCCCCAACAAAAACCAGGGAAAACTGTTGAAATTGACCACTGTCTGGAAAATCTTCCAGCTCCCGCCCCCAACATCTTGCTCCTGGGGAAAAACAAAATTGGGGGACCTAAAAAAGGGGGAAAATTTTCAAAAAATGTTGTTGCATGATAACAACCCGGAAAGGGAGCTCTGACAGAACCCACACACACACGAGGGTTTTAAATCTCTGCACAAAATTCAACTTAAAAATTTGGGAAATTTAATTTGAGCCCAAATAGAATTTAAGAATAAAACTGGACCTCATCTTCACTAACAAAAAGATTGTTTGTGGGTAATTTAAAAACCTGCCCTTTTAGTTCCCAAACCCGGTCCTGAGGCCCCCAGCTTACAAAAAAATCAGTACGAAATTCACCAATTTAATTTAAAAACAAAACCAGGACCAAAAACCAAATTTTTAAATGTATCGGTGGAAAACCCCCCAACTTACCCCAAAAATTTAACCGGGGCACCCAGGGGGGTTCAAAATTAACCTTTAAAAAAAAGAAATTTAAAAAAAGGGGAAAAATAAACCGTCCTTTAAAAAAAATAAAGGGGAAAAAAACTTAAAGCAAAAAGACCCCAATAAAAAGAAACCGGGACTGAAGTTTAAAGGAATTTTAATTCCAAGAAAAAAACTAAATGAAATGAAAGAACCCAAAACCTTTCTTTGCCAAACAAAAGGAAAAATCCAGAGGGCCCCCTTTAAAAAGAGGACAAAATACGGAAAAGATAGTTAGAACTGGTCAAAAGAATAACCCAAAATCGAATTAAAAAGGGAATTTTTTTAGGAGGTCAAGGGAAACCGGGGGACTAAAAAATAATTGAAACGAAAAAGAACCCAAAAACTTTTTTCCCATGCCAAATTAATCCCTGAACAACTTCCAAAAAGGGGGCCTTACCTTTTTAAAACCCAGAAGGGCCTACAAAAGGGGGCCCCCGCCTCCAAAGAATAGCCCCCCCCCAAGGGTCCGAACAATAGAAAAAACCACAACCGATAGGTTAAATCCTAAAAAAATTTTTTGAAAGGCCAAAAACCAAATCGTAATCCCGAAAACCCCCCAATTAAAACCAACCCGGCAAATGGGTTTTTAGCATCGCCCGTTTTCCCCGCTATTGGGAAAATCCGGTTAAACAAAACTGCAAGTAGCCCATCACCAAATCCCATGGGAGAAAACAAAAGGCAAAAGGGTTTCCAAATTACCCCCAAAAAAAAAAAAAAATAGACTAAAAAAACCCCCCAACCAAAAGGGGAGGTAAAGCCAATAGGGGGGGGAAACCCCAGGGCCATAATTTAACAAACCCATTCTAAAAAAATCTTTTGGGAAAAGGGCCCGAGAAACCAAGGTTGGCCCCATCTAGAACCATAATTACCCCAAACCAGGGCCCAACCCCTTTTAAGACCCCGGCGCTTTCCCTGGCGTCCCCAAATTTTTCCCCACTAGGACATCCCCAATTTTAAACCACCGCAAAAAAGGCCCAGGCCCAATCCCCAAAAAATTTCCCCCTTTAATACCCTTTTCAAAAAACCCTTTTTGGTTTTTTAAATTAAATTTCAATTTAAAAACCATTTTGGGTTTTTTTTTAAAAGGGAAAATTAAAACCCTTTTAATATTTTTAAAACCCCTTTTCCCCCACCAAAAGGCCCCCCTATTTCCCTCAAAATGGAAAAAAACTTTGGGGGTCTTTAACCTTCAAAGGGACCATAAATTTTTTTCAATTCGCAAATTTTTTTTTGAAAATAAAAGGATTTTTAAATTGGAACCTTCCAAAAATAGGGAGGCCCAAGATTATAAACTTTCAGGCCCGGCTTTTGTTCTTAATTCTTGGGAAAAAATTCCCATTTTTAACAGCCCTTTTCAAGGCAGGTTTTTTAAAAAAGCGCTTTAAAAATTCCAAGGAACTTAGGCCTAACAAATTTTAAAAAAAATAATTTAGGGAGCCCCCCTTGAGGTTTTTTCCTTAAACCCCCGTTTTCCCCTGGAAACCCCGGGGGAAAATTCCCGAAATTACTTTGGAAAATCCTAAATTTGGGACCAAATTTTTCCAACACGAATTCCTTTTTCTTGAAAAAAAAACTCGGCCCAAAATGAATTTGCCCCCAATTTTCCCCCCTTTTTAAAGGCAGGGGGCCGGGCAATTTTGAGCCCCAAAAGGAAACCCAACCCAGTAAATTTGGGTTTTTCCAGGGGCCGAAAAAACGAACCTTTTAACTGTTCCCAAAAATTAAAAAAAGGGAGGATTAAAAGAATAAAAAACCCCTTGGACGGCAACCCCCAAAGTGGGACCCGGAAAAACCGGGGGGGTACGTTTTCCTTTGGCCTGGGTAGCCAAAGCAGGAAAACCTTTGAAAAAAAAGGCCAAAGTCAACCCCCCCTGAAAAAAGGGGCACCCGGCCTCGGGCTCTAAGGGGGCGTTTGAAAAACCCTTAAGGGGGAACCTCCCCCCCAGGTAAATCCGGTAAACCAACCCTGGGGGATTTCATTTTAACCAAATAAATTTAACATTTTAATAATTAAAACTTTAAAAATTTAAAAAAATTATAAAATTAATTAAATTAAAAATAATTTATATATAAAATATATATAATATATATTAAATAATATATAAATATATTTTATATATATATTTTATATATATATATAATATATATATATATATAAAATGTCACTTAAAATATGAAAGCTTTCATTAAATAAATTCCTTTAAATATTTCTATAAAAATAAACACTAAACACTATAAACACTGTGTAAAGTATATAAATTTAAAATAAATGACCGTCATCGGAAAAAGTGCCCGGGGAGTTTTTCCAGCCCCCCTTTTTTTGTTAAGTGGGCGGGGAGTTGGGGAAAAACCCCTGGGGGGACCCTCCCCTTTTTTATTTAAAAAGCCCACCCGCCCATTCTCTTACACTGAGTGTTTCAGGGCTCGTATATTTTTATTTATTTTGTAAAATATAGGGTTTTTCAGTTTTTTTCTGGAAAGGGCCACTTTTTCTCATCATTGGGACATGTGTACAAAAATTTTTTTGGGCCACATATGTGGCCCCCCTTATCCGGGTCGAGCATGGAACCCAAATTGGTAAATTTTTTCTCATCAAAAAATATGGTTAAATTTAAAATTGTAAAAAAAAATAAACCAGTCCCCCAAAAATTTAGGATACTTAGATTTATTGCTTCTCTGGTATCGCCAAACTTTTCCCCGTAGGGACCTCTGAAACGAAAGGGCAGTTCAACCCACGGAGCCGAAATTTCAATTTTAAAAAATTAACCCCTTTGGGGGGGGTTTTTGTCAGCATACTCGAAGATTGCCTTAGTTAAATACTTGTTTTGGGGGTCAAAATCCACCCTCAGTTTCCGACTGCAGATGAAATTTTAAGCCCCCTTTTGACACAAGGGAAAGCACAGGCCCCTGTATTAAAAAGGAAAACTGAAAAACCCACTTTTCCCCAGTAACATTTTGGTTTTGGGGTTTAATGCACCGTCTTCGACAGGGATAGGGGATTTTTATAGAAGTTGAAGTGTCCCTTTAGAATGCCATGGGCTTCCCCTTTAGTCTGGAAAATTTGCAACACTTGCAGGGGACCCTAGTTTTCCCCAAGATTTGTCTTTTTTTCCCGAAAGTCATTACAGGGGAAACTGAGGGACTTCTCTTTAATTGTTCTGCTTTTTCCGAGAAACTTTTTTTTTTTAACAAAATGGCAAACACTAGGTCTTTGTTAGTTAACCCGCCCCGAAACAAGATTGTCTCGACAAAGTTTAAAAGTAATCTGCCCCCGCCCTCTCGCTACCTTCCCCACACCCCTTATTACCAAAAATCTGCTGATTTTCCCGCCGTTTTTTTTTCCCTTTCCAAACTGCAAGAAGAAAACAACAAGATTTTTGAATTCTCATTGTGTTTGGGGATTGGGAATGTTTATGTTTTCCCTTTTAAAATGGGAATAAATGGGTTTTAGGATTTTTCCCTTAAAATTTCCCTGCTAAGTTAAGAGTTTAAAATTTTTCTCTCATTAAATCTCACGGTTGCAAAATGGTTTCTTGCCCAAAATGGCTGACTATGGCACACGCTGGGACTGCATCTAGAAAACAAAAATTTTGCAGAAGCAAAAAAGATGCCCTCACCCCCCCCTGAGAGGGGCCCGGGTAACTCAAACTGAAGGCTGAAGGGGGGCCCATTCCCTCGATACCGCGCCCCCCTTGGAAAAAAATTCTCCCCAAGGGGAACTTTTAACCCAAAAAAACTGTTGTAGCATATGGGGGAATGGGTAAAACCCAAGTAGCGTTTTGTCCCCCCCTTAAAAGGAAGGAGTTGCTCCGGAGCCCGTACCCTGTTCGTCAGGGCCCCTATTTTGGGGTTTGCGCTCCGTTTGGCCCCCCCCCCCCACCTGGCCAAAACACATCAGAAAATTTAAAACAAAATGCAAAGGGTTTTCAACGAAAACTACAGAAGGGTTAAGGGAGCTCGGGCCTTTTCGACACTAGAGGACAGGAGGGGGTGTGGGGAAAATAAAAAGTGGACAGGGCAGGTGTTCCCCAAAAAGGAACACAGCAACAAGGGGGGGACCCAATTTGGGAATTGAAGGCTCAGGGTTAAATACGGTTTTTAGGGAAAAATTTCTTCAGTCCATAGAGATGTCAGGAAGTGGAAATAGTCCCTTTAATTTTTGAGGTGGTGGAGGAAGGGACCATATTATGCTTAAGAAGAAAATTGAAAAATCACATGGAACAGGGAGTGGAACCCATACAAGCAGTGAAATTGCAGAGCCAGGAGGGTATGACTTGACTTCTTCAACCCCCATCAGGAAAAAACAATAGTCCCAAAGACCAGGGGAATTTTAGGCTGAGGGAAAAGGGGGGGAGAAAACACAAGAAATGAACCCAAAAAAGTATTGATGAATAATAAGAGATTTAAGGGGGTATTTTTTAGGAAACAAAACAGGACCCCCGGGAAACCCGAAAACGTGGGGTACACCAACAAGTGCTGGCACAATGTGCACAAACCCAAAAAGGGGGGTGAAGTGGGTGGTAAAATGAATAGAAAAGGGGGTGGGACCGGGGCATCTCTCCATGGGGCCCCGAGAGAGAGAGCCCGAGGCGCTGTGTTTTCAAAAAAAAACCCACCTTTAAAAACATAAAGAGAATGGACGATTACCCGATGTGTGGAACACATCAAATGTAGTCCCAGTTTTTAAGAAAGGAGGCAGGCATGCACTATTAAATTACAGACAAATGTGATGGAGCACCTAGAAAGGAATGTGCTTAAACACGACATCCAGCACGGTTTCAGGAAAGGGAAATCCTGTCACAAATCTACTGGAGTCTTACGATAAGGTGATGAAACTATGGTAAGGGAGAGGGAGGGGAAGGGGGTAGATGACATTTTCTTGGACTGCAAGAAGGTTTTTGACACTGTTCCACCACAAGAGATATGGCAAAGCCTAGAGGATCAATGCAGGTAAACAGGAAGGGCACTGCAATAGCCAAGTGAATACCTGACAGGAAGGCAACAATGAGTCATGGTATGTGAACGAGGGGTCAGAGTGGGTACCTTGGACGAGTTGGTGCTCCAGAGTCACTCTTCGGACCGATGTTGTTTTCTGGTATATGTGAATGGCATGACAGAAAGGATAGACTCACTCAGAAATGTCGTCCGCTGTTTTGCTGACCAATGTGAAGCTAATAAGGGGAACTCAGTCGGATGGGAATAAGCAGGATTAGAGAAGGACCAGACAGGCGGCAGCCTGGTCCGGCAACTAGTTCCTGGAGTTAAAAGCCACCAAGTGCAAAGTCATAAAGTATTGGGAAATGCAAAGAATATCACAATACAGAGTACAGGCTAAAGGGCTAAAGAACTGCAAACACTCACCAAGAAAGAGGATCTTGAGTGAGTATAATACCCGCATATCTCCTGAGTGCACATCATAAATAAGAGCTGCTCGATCATAATGGGGCGCCTCGCAAACCGAAGAATGCGTTCTGTCACCCTCAATGTAGAATCCCTCAAGACTTTGTACAGCACCGTGTAACGTCCAGTCCCATATTGGAGTATGCACCACCACGTGGTAAGTCGCTTCACAAAGAAATTAGGACAAAGTGCAAAGGTTTACAACAACACTAGCCCCAAAGCTAAGGGGCAATGTCCTACGAGGAGAATGTTAAGGGAAATCGACCTGATACGACTGAAGGATAGGAAGAGATAGGGGACACATGATAACGACATATAAAATATTGAGAGGAACTGACAAGGTGGAAAAGGGACAGTATGTTTCAAGAAGGGACACAGAACAAACAGACACAATTGGAAGCTGAATACCAGATGACACAGGGATGTTAGTAAGTATTGATTCAATCATAAAGAGTTTGTCAGGAAGTGGAAAGTCTGGAAAGTGATGCAGTGTGGGTAGGATCCACACATAAAACTTTGAGAGGTTAACGATATAGGTCATGGAGCAGGGGAGAAGTGGACCTAGTAGCTCCAGTGAAGAGACGGGGCAGGAATTATGACTCAACCCCTGGAACATATATTCGATGAGCAGCAATTAGCTGAATACACACACACACACACACACACCACCCACCAACACACACACACGATATTTCGCTTTTCACGCCTGACATGACTACAAAAAAAAATAGATATGAAAAATTCATATATAATATACATAGGCACAAATACACACACATTTACTGTGTATATATGAAAGCTAAAGTAAGTACAGAAATTAAGTGGCACAAACACAGACACATTTATACACATTGTAATATTTTGCTGCATTGCAACTTATGCGTACCCTCCAACATTCATGTTGCATATATTGTAATAGAGGAGGTTGGGATTATGGAATACAGGGATACTTTTTTTGTGGTCACTCTGCGACCGAAATACATCTATTTTTTTTTTCTTCTTTCGTTTTTTTTCGTTACTTTCATTATTTACATTTTATGTTATCATGGTTGCACTCGTGGTGACTCATTATGTTATCATGGAAGCACACAGTTTTCATTATATTACCTGGGCTGCTGTTATCATACTCTGATATCATGTTTGTATACAAAGTGTCTTTTGCTATAATGATTGAACACATAGTTACCATTTAGGATATCATAGCTCTATATATATCTACCTTTGATGTTATCATGTGTGTACACATTCTTAAAAGCATAAAGAAGGAACACTGCAGCAGGCCTACTGGCCCGTGAGAGGCAGGTCCAATTCTCCCACAGGCTTAAGGCAATACCTTGATCTAGTCAGGTCATCTGACCTAGTAGCACAAGCTAGTCCGGTCCAACTCACACCCACCCACACCCACCCACACCCACCCACACCCACTCATATATTTATTCAACCTATTTTTAAAACTACACAACAACGTCTTAGCTTCTAATACGGTACTCGGGAGTTTGTTCCACTCATCGGTTTGGTAATAGAGTTGTGGATGAGTGGAACAAACTGATGTAAGCAGGGTTGTCAATATAGTTATCTTTTATGTTGTGACTGTGTTATGGCTGCACTCTTTATTACCTTTCATATTACCTTCAATGAACACATTGTTACTTTTGTTGCTAGCATAGATGCGGAAAAAAAAATCGCTTTTTTTAATTTTTCCACAGAATTAAATTTTATGTTATGGTTGCCTATATATTTAACATTATTGTTATCACGAGGTCATAGATATTTAAGTTTAATTATAATGGATGTACACACAGTTACCTTGATTGTTATCATGGTTGCATGGATCAGAAATTACTTAGTCATTTTATCAGTAATTGTAATGATTTATATACATAACAAATAACAAAAAAAGGCACAATACCGTGACTGGAACGATACACAAATAACCCGCACATAAAAGAGAGAAGCTTACGACGACGTTTCGGTCCGACTTGGACCATTTACAAAGTCACATCGTATTGTGATGAATGGTTTGAAAAACCGACAAGTTGAATATTGAGACACTTATGCAGCACATGGGAATCTTTGTTCAGGAAACGTTTCGCCACAGAGTGGCTTCATCAGTCCAATACAAAAAGGAAGGCGTAAGGAGAGGAGGAGTGTGAGGTAATCAGTCCCTCAACCTGGAGTCGATGTGTTCAGTCCATCAATCTTGTAGAATGTACAGCATAGGGCCGTAGACGTGGCTTATATACTGTAGTGAGGTGAGGTGAAGCAGGCGGAGGCGGGGTCATAGTGGTACCATCCACTAGTCGAAGTTGGTCTTCGTCCAAAGATTGAACAAGTGTTGAACAATTCTTTGTAACACGATCCCATGATGCTGCAGTGTCTGACAGTTGTGAGGATTCCCATATGCTGCATAAGTGTCTCAATCTTCACATCGTATTGACTGGTCTTCTGCTAAAACTGTCTTCCCTACTTCCAACTCGAACAGTCGCCGTCTAGTTGAATCCTCTCTAATACACAACTGTCCTTGTATGAATCTTAGTCCTGGCTTCGTCTCTGTAGATGCCTTCCTCTCCCACTACATTGTAAAATGCTCCAAACTTCAGAACACCCGTGACTTAACCTGACTCCTCATTTTTTCTTTTTCTTTTTCTTCTTCTCCCTCTTCCCCTTTCCTCTCTCCTTTTTCTCCTCTGGGTTGTCTTTGTCTCTGTCTCGTGTTTCTGTTCCTTCTTCATTTAT
>NC_069424.1:48627344-48639844 GCF_026875155.1 Cherax quadricarinatus
AGTAAAATCTAAACCCCAAGAAAACATGTGACTTGGCGGAAAAAACTTGTACCGGGAATCTTACACTAGGAATTTGACGCCAGAGATTTGATCCCAGGGAAACTTAATTGAAGTAAGGGAAGGGGGGAAAAAAAGCCCTACATCAAAAAATTTTTGATGAAAGGAATTTGAACTGGAACTTGATCCCAGGCCCTGCCCGATGATTATGAGGTGAGGGACTTTCATTGGGAAAAACCTGACGCCAGGGAACCTTCGTTAGGAGGAACCTTCTATTGTAACCAAAATATTCCCTCCAGTGAATATTAAAAAAAAATTTCTTACAGGAGGTCCTTTTGATCCCCGGTGAAGGGCTCTTTATAAAGGGGAAATGAAGTACTCTCCATTTTCTTGGATTATACTCTATTGCCGCCTATTCCCATGCACTCCATGACCCCCCTTTTAATCCGCTTCCCTTTGTAATAATAAAATAATAGCAAAAACTGGCTTTCTGGGTGGGCAAAAAAAAAAAATGTTGGGCCCAGGGGTCAAGATTTTACATCCCTCACGCCCCTCAGAACTTTCCGGGGACACTCTGAAAAGTTCGGAAATTAAAGATTGGAAAAGGACATTTCAAAAGTTTTTGGGGTTTAAGACAAAATGGGATTTCCAATTTTCCAGAACCTACGGCGGCGTGTGGTGTGGACGTCATGTGCTGGTAGGTTTTTTTTGCTGGTTTTGTCTTTTGGTGCTGGTGAGTTTTAGTACTGGTTGTTTCTAGTGTTGGTGTCGTTTTTGATGTGGTTTGTCTTCTAGCGTGGTTGGTTTCTGGGCTGGTGTTGTTTTTAAATGCTGTCGGTTCTTCTGGTGCTGGTGTTGTCTTTGGTGCTGGTTTGGGGACTTCTGAGTTGCGTCTTTTAGTGCTGAAGTGGTTTAAAATGCATGGTGGGGGTCTTCTGATACCAGAGGGTTTCAAAATCCCCTGTCATTTTCCCCTTCTCAGCTTTCGGGGCTCTGCTGTGGTCTGTAGTGCCTCCATTAAAGTTAGCTCTTTCATTTCCCTACGTCCCTAAATTTTGCCCCTGATGGATTTTCTTTTTCTCGGGCCCACATGGTCTAAGAGGGTTTGCATACAGTTTCACCCTTTGTTCCCTACAGTCCCTTTTTTTGTGATGAGGTAGCAGTTTTTTGTGTCATTCCAAAATTTTCTTTAGTTTTTTAGGCTTTTTCAGATTTTCAGTTCCTCTTCTTCTTGTACTAGCCTCTGCTGCTGTGATTGCATCTCCACTCTTGCTTTCTAACTATCCTTCTTTTCCCTTCTATCTAAGTTCTTCTAGTTCTTTCCCCACTATGTTCCTTTTCGTGAGCTTGCTGCCAAATTTCCCTTTGCGACTCATCCTCCCGTTCTGGGGTTTTCCTTCCTGCTCTCTGGAACCAATTTTTTTGTTTTGTTTTGTTGGCACAAAATGAAAAATTATGTAATTTGTGAGAGGGGTGGGGAGGGGGGAATATGGGGTGGAGGGGGGGGGAAAACAAAGGGGGAGAATGGGAGAAAGGGAGGGGGGAAAAAACGGGAGGTGGGGGGGGGAGGGTGAGAGAGAAGGGGGGGGGGACGGGAAAGGAGTTTGTATGGTGGGGGAGGGTGGAGGGGGAGAGGTGGTGTTTGAGAATGTGTGGGGTGTAAAATGTATATGTACTAACTATTGTGGTTGCGGGGTGGATAGTTCCCGGCTCCCCTGTGTGTGTTGTTTTTGTGTGTGTGTGTGGAATTTATGTGGGTTATTAAGTGTGTGTTTGGAGTATTTTGTTGTGATGAGTGTGTATGGGAGTTTGCAGTGCTCCCCTTTCCTAGCTGACCCCACACCCCTGTGACCTGACCAACACCGCTCATTTTTCATCCTCTAGCAATTACTTTACCTAGTTAATAGACTGTGTCTCGCCTTGTTCTGTAAAAATTCCAATTTATTCATTATTGAGCACTTAACAGCTATTCTTTATGTAATTTTGGAGAGCTGGACCATTCACAATCAGCTTGGTGGCTAATTGGAAACCCAAATTACACCCAAAACCATGCATAGGTGAATACTTGCAATACAGCCTGACGTAGATCCACCTCCGTTTCTTCTCGGGATTATTTTATATAAAAAATAATGTACCTTATTCCTGTATTTCTTGCACTGGTCACACATTTGTTCATTTTTTCTTTCTTGAGTGGTCCATGGCAATGTCGCCTTGGAGCCACTAGGCCTACCCACTCTGAATGCACCACCAAAGTATCACTTTATAGATCACTATAAATGTGGGATCTCACACATTTATTTGGCTCAGGGCAAATTGTAAATCGCTTAGTGACCCTTGCGTTACTTGGGTGCCCTCAAAAACAACCTTATATTCGCGGGAACATGAAAGGGCTGACTCACGCCTATATATACGTATATATATATATATATATATATATATATATATATATATTATATATATATATATATATCTATATATATATATATAATATATAATATTTATATATATTATATATGTCGTGCCGAATAGGCAGAACTTGCGATCTTGGCTTAAATAGCAACGCCTCATCTTGCCATATGGACAGTGAAATTTTGATGTTGTAGTATGCAAGAATTTCTAGCAAATCATAGTTCATGAACCTACGAAAAAAATATATTTCATCTGTGTTCGTTTAGTTTATATAATTAATTGTAAACAAATCTAAAATATATTTACTTGGTTAGGCTAAAATAAATTGCTCTTGTTATAATAAGGATAGGTATGTTTTTAAGATTCTTTTTGGTGCAATAATTATAATATTTTACATTAACATTAACGAAAAAAATATATGTTTAAACATATAAGAGAAAAGTTTAGAAAGGACTTTAATTTTAAATGGTTCTTGCTAATGACCAGTTTTACATATTCGGCACGACATAATATATATATTATATATATATATATATAGATATATATATATATATATATATTTTATATATATTATATATATATTATATATATATATATAGATATATTTATTTGAAATATAATATATAATTTATATATTTTGTCATGACCGAATAGTAAGAACTTGCCGGGATCTTGGCTAAATAGCAACGATCATCTTGCCATATACGACAGCGAAAATTTGTGATATGCAATAATTTCTCAAAAATCATTCTAAACATAACGAAAATAATATATTTCATTGTGTTTGTTTAGTATTAAATTATTGTAAACGTATTTAAACATATATAGTAGTATTAGGCTAATAAATTGTTCTTGTTATAATAGGTTAGGTAAGTTTTCTAAAATTCTTCTGGTGCAAAATTAAAAAATTTTAATTAACCATTAATGGAAAAAAATATATCTTTAAAACCTATAAGAGAAAATTTAGAAAGGTACTTAATTGATTGTGAAATGAGTTCTTGTTAATTGACCAGTTTACTATCAGCCACGACATAATATATTATTATATATATATATAATATTTATATATATTATATATATATATATATATATATATATATGTATATATATGATGTGTGTATGTTTGTACATATAATTCACATGAAAGTATCACATTAACATAAAGACTTTACAATTTGAGTTTTCACGAAACCTCAAAGATTTTGTTCGACAAGACAAATAATGTTTTGAAACCAAACTGTATAAAATATGGAGAGTTTCAGCAACACAACTGTATCATATCATAATGTATATACCAAAATATTTTCTGGAAGACATATACTTCTAAAGATATGCTCGAGTGCCCTCGCGAGAATATGAATAAAAATCAATTTTCTGAACAACACAGTGAACTTGTTATGAGCCAACAGTTTAACTCTAATTCTCAAGAGTGTATTTCGTAACTGAGCTAATCGTAGGGAAGAAAAGATTTATGATCAATATGTCGAGCTAGATCGGGGAGCAGACTGCTTGTGTCATTGCGAGTATGTTAAGATCGTAAGTTTGGTACCCGTGATCCAAACCGTCGTAAGCTTCGACTTAAACAAGTGTAACATTAATTTACCTGACAGTTTCTTGACATTATATACTGTCCTCTTTGCATTACAAGGAGATCCTACTAACAATATTAATAATTAAAATATCATCGACACCGATAACAGTAATAATGATAATTGCAATACATGGTATAATTGTTTTTAATGACAAAAATAATATGCTGAACATCTCATTTTAGCTATTAATGGTGATCTTCGCTCTATGATATTATGTGATAATCACATTCTCAGACAATACCTAAATATTGCATGGTGCCCTATTTCCAAGGTAAAACAACGCAATCCGACAAGAATCAAGCACCCAGCAGAGATAGGTGTTTTACATTGATTCGACGACATACGGTGGTGTGGGTGCCTCTGAGCTAATTTCATTCTAATCCCCGTTTGGTGTACTAGCCTTCAGGAGCAGTATCTTATACTGTTGTAACCACGAACGAGTGGTAGTGAATCAATAACAACACTACAACTAGCCAGGGATACGGACCAATATCATTTTGGTCCTCCTCATGGTAAGCAAAAAATCACACATGGTCCTCTAAGCCACAGGTCCATGCAATTCTTCAACAATCAAGCACTCAGACAAAGCTAAGTGTTTTACCTTGATCCGAGGACATACGGAAGTGTCGGTGCCTCTGAGCTAATTTAATTCTAATCCACGTTTGATGTACTAGTCTTCACGAACAGTGTTTTATATTATTGTAACCATGAACGAGTGGTAATGAATCAATAACACTGACTAGTCAAAGATTCGAACCCATGTCGTTTTGGCCCGCCTCATGCTGAGCGAAAATCACACATGACGCTATAACCCACAAGGAACCCATGCAATTCCTACATGAAGATCAAGCACCCAGCAGAGCTAAATGCTTTACTTTGATCTAGGACGTATGGTCGTATAGGTGCCTTTGAGCTAATTCTATTTAATCCCCGTTGGTGTACTAGCTCCTCTTCACGATAGTAATTGTTGTATTATTGTAACCACGAACGTGTGGTTTTGAATCAACAAGACACTGCGGATAGCCGAGTAATCCAGCCATGTTCGTTTTGGCCTAGTTTCATGGTGAGACGAAAAGTTTCACCACACACACACACATCGCCACAACACAATTATGATATATTTATATATATATATATAAAAGTATATAATATATATATTTAAAAATGATATATATAAATAGATATATATATAATATATATATTAGTTAATATTAGTAATATAGGGAGGTACCACTCTAGTGTACTGTCAGAGGGACCTCATCCTCAGAGAAGAGAAATAAACTTGGTTCAGGGAAAAACTCAAGAGTTCTCCCTGAAATGTCTGTTTGAGAATTTTCTCCTACCAACCCCCTATATTTCATGGTATGTTTTATTTAAAGACAAAATTACTTGCCAAACATTCACAAAATACACAGAAAGTAAAACAACATAGGTAACTCAGAGCTTACATCTCGAATACTTCGTCCAGCTCCCTGCGGTGGGCCGCGTGCCTAGAATGCTGCAGGCATTTCCTCTATGGATCCGCAAACATGAGAGTCTCTGAAAGAGGAAGCTGATCGCACTGTGTCCTTGGTTTCTATGATGAGCTTTTCACCAGCTCTTTGAGGAACTTCAGAGCACACTTGCCCCATGCTCAAGGGTTCCGACCCTATTGGATTGAAGTTATAGAGGGGAAGGTCTTCATATTTTCGGAATCTTCTGGGTCTCCCTGTGGCTGGCAGCTACCACCCCTATATCCACTTACGAGTATGGCACGTAGGTGTCTGCCAATGTGGCGCAAGGTAGATAATGTCCCAGGCATATAAAACGTACCTAACCTTATTAATAAACAATGCGCAATTTAGGTTAGCCTAATACGTTAAATATATTATAGATAAAGTTTCCAGTTAATTTAATAAATTAACGAGCACAATGAAATATATATTTTTTCATTAGGTAAACAACGATTCTTGCGAAAATATTGAATACACAAATTTGTGCTATTTATTGAATACACAAAAGCTTTGCTATTTAAGCCAAAATCGAAAGTTTTACCTATTAGGCAAGACATTATATATATATATATATTTTATAGATATATATATATATAGATATATATATTATATATATATATATATATATATAATGATATATCTTCTCGTACCAACCATCTGTTTTCCTATATTTACTTTATTTAATAGAAAGAGATTACACTAAAAAAAAAAAACATTGAAAGTAACCATAGTGGTACAATGTTATATCAAAGGATTATGAAACTCCTACGCTCCTAGAAGCTGGTGAGACGGAGCCAAGTAGCAGCATGCATTTCCCCTCTGGTGGCACAATGAGGATGCTGGAACATAAAAAGTTGACTGCATCGGATCCCTGGTGGTGTCATGAGTCTGGAACCAGTTATTTTAGGAAGGCCATATGAGGCATTTAATCCCTAAGATCCAAGGTCTCTATCCCACAGGGGCAAATGGATTCTGTTGGTTTATGTCTTCATATTAGCCGATCTTGTACTCCTCCCTATGATCAGCAGCTCCTCCCTGTCACCCAACACTGTGATGGATGTAGGTGTCAGCCAACGTCGACACGCAGGTACAGTCTCATGCTAAGAGCTTGCCATTCTTCTAAGGATAGATGGTGATCCCCTCAGGGTGGTTTGCTGGCCTGTGAGTATTGTTGGCTGTTAGCGATAGGGGCTTTCTCTCAGCTGGGTATCCAACTGTAGCAAGGCTTCTCTTTATATCATTGACTTCATTGTGTCTTGCATGCCAACTCTAGGATTTCGAGCAGTTAAGACCAATTAGACCATATTGGTCGGCTTGCCCATCACTTCAAATATAGGTATATTCCGTGTGAATTTCGGCAGCGAGGCAGAAAGCCATTGCAATACGGAGAGTCTAAGGGTCAAGGCGTGCTTCCAATGCCGAAATAGGAACTGTTTGGAGGTAGTCCCCAGAGTGAAGTGCACTCACAGCTTTGGGGATGAGATGAAAAACTGTAAGCCACCTGCCTGAAAGCTGGCTGCCTTGGATAAAAACGTTTAGCATGAGCTGAGCGCCAAGGTATTGGTTCAGTGTGGTACGGTCGGTAAAGCACTGCGTACCTTGTTCCAAAGTTTGTAGGTTCGAGTCTCCTTCGGTCAGAGGTCAGTATTTGTGAATATTTCGCCTGCTCTTACGATTTCTAAGTATATGTGTATATATGTTATATATCTTAGTGGAGCAGGAACGGCATATATATTAGAGCAGGAAAGAGGTGGTGGTCAGTAGTGTAGTAGTACAAGAAAAGAGTAGAGTATAATACCGACTCAATATGAAAATCAAAGACACTTGCGCATAACATCAGGGCACCCTATCGTAGACGTTTCGCCATCTCAGTGGCTTGCTGGATGCACATGTGTTCAATTTCCATCAGTGTAGTAGGCAGTAGTAGTGTAGTAGAAGAGGTAGTAGTAGGTGGTAGTGGTAGAAGTTTTTATCCCCCAGGAGGACGAGCCATTCAAATACAAAGGAAGGGGAGCACTGCAAGGGGCTAGGTGCCCACAGAGGGAGAGCAAGCGCACAGAGGTGCCTTGAAATAAATGAGAAGGAAACAGAAACACGAGGGGGGGTAAAACAGAGACAAAGACAACCCAGAGGAGAAAAGGAGAGAGGAAAGGGGGAAGAGGGAGAAGAAGAAAAGAAAAAGAGATAAATGAGGAGTCAGTTAAGTCAACGGGTGTTCTCGAAGTTTGGAGCATTTTACACAATGTAGTGGGAGAGGAAGGCATTCTACAGAGACGAAGCCAGACTAAAGATTCATACAAGGAACCCCAGTTTGGTGTATTAGAGAGGATTCAACTAGGACGGGCGACTTTCGAGTTGGAAGTGGAAGACAGTTTTAGCAGTAGACCAGTCATACGATGTAAAAGATTGAGACCACTTATGCGCATATGGGAATCCTCACAAATGGTCAGGACACTGCAGGCACAGTGGGATCCTTGTTACAAAGAATTCTTCAACACTTGTCAACCTTTGGACGAAGAACCGACTTCGATAGTGGATGTGTACACTATGACCCCGCCTCCGCTGCTTCACCTCACCTACTACAGTATATAAACCACGTCTACGGCCCTATGCCTGTACATTTCTACAAGATTGATGGGACTGACACATCTGGACTTCCAGGTTGAGGGACTGATTACCTCACACTCCTCCTCTCCTTACGCCTTCCTTTTTGTATTGGACTGATGAAGCCACTCTGTGGCGAAACGTTTCCTGAAACAAAGTTCCCATGTGCTGCATAAGTGTCTCAATCTTCAACTTGTCGGTTTTTCAAACCATTCATCACAATACGATGTGACTTTGTAAATGGTCCAAGTCGGACCGAAACGTCGTCGTAAGCTTCTCTCTTTTATGTGCGGGTTATTTGTGCATCGTTCCAGTCACGGTATTGTGCCTTTTTTTGTTATTTGTTATGTATATAAATCATTACAATTACTGATAAAATGACTAAGTAATTTCTGATCCAGCCCCCCCCCCCAGCACATAATAAACAAGGTAACTGTGTGTACATCCATTATAATTAAACTTAAATATCTATGACCTCGTGATAACAATAATGTTAAATATATAGGCAACCATAACATAAAATTTAATTCTGTGGAAAAATTAAAAAAAGCTAATTTTTTTTCTGCATCTATGCTAGCAACAAAAGTAACAATGTGTTCATTGAAGGTAATATGAAAGGTAATAAAGAGTGCAGCCATAACACAGTCACAACATAAAAGATAACTATATTGACAACCCTGCTTACATCAGTTTGTTCCACTCATCCACAACTCTATTACCAAACCGATGAGTGGAACAAACTCCCGAGTACCGTATTAGAAGCTAAGACGTTGTTGTGTAGTTTTAAAAATAGGTTGAATAAATATATGAGTGGGTGTGGGTGGGTGTGAGTTGGACTGTGTGCTTCCATGATAACATAATGAGTTTGTAGATGAATGGTTCAGAGAACCGACATGTTGATAAATTAGACACATGTGCAACTCTTGGGTATCTTTAAAGATACCCAAGGTTTGCAGATATATGTGTCTAATTTGATTTCAAACATAATGAGGCAACCACAGAGTGCGAAAACCATGATAACATAAAATGTTAAATAATGAAAGTCCCCCCCCCCCCGCCCCAAAAAACGAAAGAAGAAAAAAAAATAGATGTATTTTCGGTCGCAGAGTGACCGCACAAAAAAAGGTTCCCTGTTTTTCCATAATCCCACCTCCTCTATTTCAATATATGCCAAAATAAATGTTGGAGGGTTAGCATAAGTTCCAATGCAGAAAAATATTACCCCAAAATTGTATAATAAATGTGTCTGGTTTGTGCCACTTGAATTTCTGTACTTACTTTAGCTTTCATTATACACAGTAAATGTGTGAGTATTTGTGCCTATGTTATATATATATGAATTTTCATATCCTATTTTTTTTTGTTGCATGCGTGAAAGCGAATTCGTGTGTGTGTGTGTGTGTGTGTGTTGTCTCCTATTTTACTCACCTATTTGTGGTTGCAGGGTCGAGTCACAGCTCCTGGCCCCGCTCTTCGCTGATTGTGGCCTTTTTAACTAGGTCCTCTCTCTCCCTGCCATGAGCTCTATCATACCTCCGCCTTAAAGAACTATGTAGGGTTCCTGCCTCCACCACATCACTTTTCTAGGCTATATCCATGGTCTGGACTACTCTATGACTGAAGAAATACTTCCTAACATCCCTTTGATTCTATCTTAGTCTTTCAACTTCCAATTGTGACTCTTGTGTCTGTGTCCCATCTCTGGAACATCCCGTCTTTGTCCACCTGTCTATGTCGCGCGTATTTTATATGTCGTTATCATGTTCCCTGACCATCCTGGCCTCCAGTGTCGTCAGGCCGATTTCCTCCAACCTTTCTTCATAGGACAATCCCGTAGCTCTGGGATAGTTCTTGTTTGCAAACTTGCACTTCTCTAATTTTCTTGACGTGCTTGACTAGGTGTGGATTCCAAACTGGTGCTGCATAACTCCGTATGGGCTGACGTAGATGTGTACAGAGTCTTAAAACGAATCCATACTGGAGGTATCGGAACGCTATCCGGATGGTTTGCCAGGCGCCCGTATGCTGCAGCAGTTAATTGATTGAATGTGCGCCTCAGGAGATACGCTCGGTGTTATACTCACCCCCAGATTTTTTCCTTGGGTGAGGTTTGCGTCTTTGGCCATCTAAACTATATTGTGTCTGCGGTCTTTCTTTGCCCTTCCCCAATCTCAGTTTGCATTTGGCAGGGTTAAATTCAAGGAGCCAGTTGCTGGAACCAGGATTGTAGCTGATCCATGAAGAGTATCTTTGTAGTCCTGCATATGATACCTCGTCCGATTAGATTCTTCTCATTAACTTCACATCGTCTGCAAAAAGCAAGGATACTTCTGAGTCTATGACCCTTCCTAGTTATGAGTTCGTTCACGTATACCTAAGAACAGCAACAGGTCCTAGGACTGACCCCTGTGGAGAGTGATAATCCCCGCTTGTATACAGGCGCATCTCACTCTGACACCTCGTCGACGTACCAGAGGACTCGTTGTTGCCTCCCTGTCAGTTATCTATTGATCCATTGATCGCAGTGCCTATTTCCTGTTATGTGTGCCTGGTCTCTAGCTTTTGCAGTAACCTCTTGTGAGGAAACGTGTCGAAAGCACTTCTTGCATTCCAAGAAAATACGTAGCGATCCACTCCCTCTCTCATTGTCTTACTTCTGTCACCTATTGTTTCATAAAACTTCTAGTAGGTTGTGAAAGGATTTTCCTTCCCTGAAAACCGTGCTGAGTTGTCAATTATACACTTATGTTTCTTTCAGGTGCCACACCACTCTCTCCTGATGATCTTCTCTCCATGACCTTGCGATACTATTCACGTTAGTGATACAGGTCTGTAGTTTAGTGCCTCTATAGTCTGTCTTTCTTTTTAAGATAATTGGAGAGACTACATTGCCATTTTCCATACCTCAGGGAGTTGCCCAGTTTCAAATGATGTGTTGAGATCTTTGTTAATGGGCTAACACATTATCTCTGCTCTCCCTCTTTAAGGACCATGGAGAGATGTTGGTCTGGTCCCACGCCTTGAGGTGTCAAGTTAGCAATAGCAGCTTCTTCACCACCTCCTTGGTTATAAGTCCTCATCCAGCACTTGTTGGTGTGCCCCCTTGTTCTGATTTCTTGGGTCCTACTGGTTTCCACTGTAAATACTCTTTAAATCTTGTGTTGGAGCTACCTGTGTGTGTGTGTGTGTGTGTGTGTGTGTGTGTGTGTGTGTGTTGTGTGTGTGTGTGTGTGTGTGTGGTGTATTTCGCTAATTGTGCTATCGAATTATGTTCCAGGGGTTGAGTCATAATTCCTTGGCCCGCCTCTTCACTGGACGCTACTAGGTCCCTCTCTCCCCTGCTCCATGACCTTTGCGTACTCTAAAGTTGTGTGGGGATCTGCCCACTGTATCACGTTCCTACTTTTCCACTTCTGACAACTCAGATTGATCAATATCTTACTATCATCCTGAGTGGTCTATTGAGTCTTCAGCTTCCAATTGTGTCTGTTTGTTCCTGTGTCCTTCTCTGAAAACAATACTGTCCCTTTTCCACCTAGAGTCAGTTCCTCTCAATATTTTATAGGTCGTTATCAATGTGTCCCCTATCGTCTCTAATCCTTCAGTCGTATATAAGGTCGATTTACCTTAACCTACTTCCTCGTAGGACATGCCCTTAGCTTTGGGGGTGTGTTGTTGTAAACCTTTGACTTTGTCTAATTTCTTGAAGCGACTTACCACGTGGTGGTGCATACTCCAATATGGGACTGCGTACACGGTGTACAAAGTCTTGAGGGATTCTTCATTGAGGTGACAGAACGCTATTCTTCGGTTTGCGAGGCGCCCATATGCTGCAGCTGTTATTTATTGATGTGCACCTCAGGAGATATGCCGGGTATTATTCTCACTCCAAGACCCTCTTTCTTGGGTGAGGTTTGCAGTCTTTAGCCCTTTTGCCTGTACTCTGGTTTTTGTGATATTCTTTGATTTCCTCAGTCTTTATGACTTTGCACTTGGGGGCTTAAAACTCCAGGAAAACTAGTTGCCGGGGGGAAAAAAACCAGGCTTGCAGCCTGTCTGGATCTTCTCTAATCCTGCTTATTCCTCATCCGACTGAATTCCCCTTGTTAGCTTCACATTGTCAGCAAACAGAGACGACACTTCTGAGTCTATCCTTTCTGTCATGCCATTCACATATACCAGAAACAACATCGGTCCGAAGAGTGACTCTGGAGCACCACTCGTCACAGGTACCCACTCTGACCCTCGTCACAGTACCATGACTCATTGTTGCCTTCCGTCAGGTATTTCACTGGCTCTATTGCAGTGCCCTTCCTGTTAGAGAACCTGATGAGAGATCCTCTAGGCTTTGCACTATCGACTTGTGTGGAACTGTTCAAAGAACCTTCTTGCAGTCCAAGAAAAT
>NC_069424.1:48644844-48645995 GCF_026875155.1 Cherax quadricarinatus
GTAGGACCCATCTTGTTTAAGTAGGGGCCCAATACTGGATGTTGTTCTCGACTTTGATTTGGCATAAGAAAAGAAGTACTTTGGGTTCCTTTCGATTTCATTTATGGTTTTTAGTTCTTCCCGCGATTCCTGACTCCTATAAGATTCCTTTAGCTTAAGTTCGATGTTTGCTATTTCTCTGACCAGTCTCTCCCTATGCATTGCAGATATATTGTCCTCTTTTAGCCGCTCTGTTACTCTTTTCCGTCGCCTGCAAAGAGAGCGCCTGTCTCTTTCTATTTTACATCTACTCCTTTTTCTTAAAGGAATAATCTTTGAACATACATCGAGTGCCACAGAGTTAATCTGTTCTAGGGATAAGTTGGGGTCTTTGTTGCTTAGTCTATCTTCCCAGCTTATATCATTTAGGACTTGGTTTACTTGGTCCCACTTTATGTTCTTGTTACTGAAGTTGAATTTGGTGAAGGCTCCCTCGTGACTGATCCCATTTTGTCAGTCTGGGGCTCCACGCATACATGTCTGAACCTCGATTATGTTGTGATCCGAGTATATTGTTTTTGATGTGGTGACATTTCGTATCAGATCATCATTGTTAGTGAAGATGAGGTCCAGTGTATTCTTCAATCTAGTAGGCTCTATTATTTCCTAATTTAAGTTGAATTTTGTGCAGAGATTTAAAAGCTCGTGTGTGTGTGAGTTCTCGTCAGAGCTGCCTCCTGGTGTTATCACTGCAACAACGTTATTTGCTATATTCCTCCATTTTAGGTGCCTTAAGTTGAAATCCCCCAGGAGCAAGATGTTGGGGGCAGGAGCTGGAAGATTTTCCAGACAGTGGTCAATTCTCAACAGCTGTTCCTGGAACTGTTGGGGCGTATCCGGAGGCTTGTAGACTATCACAATGACTAGATTTTAGTTCTCGATCTTTACCGCTAAAACTTCAACTGCATCATTTGAGGCATTTAGCAGTTCTGTGCAAATAAATGACTCTGCGATATACAGGCCAACCCCCCCCTTTTGTCTGTTCACTCTGTCGCATCTGTATAGGTTGTAACCTGGGATCCATATTTCGTTGTCCAAGAGATCCTTTATGTGGGTCTCAGTGAAGGCCGCAAGCACTGCATTTGCCTCTGCAAGCAGTCCACGGATAAGGG
>NC_069424.1:48646495-48664501 GCF_026875155.1 Cherax quadricarinatus
ACTCCCTATATATATATATATATATATATATATATAATATATATATATATATATATATATATATTATGTATGTATGTATGTATGTACATATAATTCACATGAAAGTATCACATTAACCATAAAGACTTTACAATTTGAGTTTTCACGAACATCAAAGATTTTGTCTCGACAAGACAAATAATGTCTTGAAACCAACTGTATAAATGTGGAGAGTTTCAGCAACACCACTGTATCATATCATAAAGAAGATATATACCAAAATATTTTCTGGAAGACATATACCTCAAAAGATTGCTCGAGTGCCCGAGAATATGAATAAATCAATTTTCTGAACAACACAGAGAACTATGAGCCAACTCTTATCTCTAATTCTCAAGGAAATTCGAACTGAGCTAATCTAGGGAAGAACATATTTATGATCAATAGTCAGAGCTAGATCAGGGAGCAGACTGCTTCATTGCGAGTATGTTAAAGCATCGTAAGTTTGGATACCGTGATCCAAACCGTCGTAAGCTCGACTTAAACAAGTGAACATTAATTTACCTGACAGTTTCTTGACATTATATACTGTCCTCTTTGCATTACAGGAGATCCTACCTTACAATAATAATAATTAAAATAATCATCGACACCGATAACAATAATAATAGTAATAGCAATACCATGGTATATGTAATGACAAATAATAATATGCTGAACATCTTCATTTTAGCTATTAATGGTGATCTTCGCTCTATAATATTAAGTGATGATCACATTCTCAGACAATACCTAAATATTGCATGGTGCCCTATTTCCAAGGTAAAACAACGCAATCCGACAAGAATCAAGCACCCAGCAGAGATAGGTGTTTTACACTGATCCGACGACATACGGTTCTGTGGGTGCCTCTGAGCTAATTTCATTCTAATTCCCGTTTGGTGCACTAGCCTTCACAAGAAGTATTTTTTATTGTAACCACAAATGAGTGGTAGTGAATCAATAGCACTGCAACTATCCAAGGATTCGAACCCATGTCGTTTTGGCCTGCCTCATGGTGAGCAAAAATCACACATGGTCCTCTAACCCAGAGGACCGTGCAATCCTACAAGAATCAAGCACCCAGGAGTGCTAGGAGTTTTACCTTGATCCGGGGACATACGGTGGTGTGGGTGCCTCTGAGCTAATTTCATTCTAATCCCCGTTTGGTGTACTAGCCTTCAAGAGCAGTATCTTATACTGTTGTAACCACGAACGAGTGGTAGTGAATCAATAACAACACTACAACTAGCCAGGGATACGGACCAATATCGTTTTGGTGAGCAAAAATCACACATGGTGAGCAAAAATCACACATGGTCCTCTAAGCCACAGGTCCATGCAATTCTTCATCAATCAAGCACTCAGCAAAGTTAGGTGTTTTACCTTGATCCGAGGACATACGGAAGTGTCGGTGCCTCTGAGCTAATTTCATTTTAATCCACGTTTGCTGTTCTAGTCTTCAAGAACAGTGTTTTATATTATTGTAACCATGAACGAGTGGTAATGAATCAATAACACTGTGACTAGCCAAAGATTCGAACCCATGTCGTTTTGGCTCGCCTCATGCTGAGCGAAAATCACACATGACGCTCTAACCCACAGGACCATGCAATCCTACACGAATCAAGCACCCAGCAGAGCTAGATGTTTTACTTTGATCTAAGGACATACGGTCGTATAGGTGCCTTTGAGCTAATTCTATTCTAATCCCCGTTTGGTGTACTAACCTTCACGAATAGTATTTTGTATTATTGTAACCACGAACGAGTGTTTTGAATCAATAAGAACACTGCGATTAGCCGAGGATTCGAGCCCATGTCGTTTTGGCCTGCCTAATGGTGAGCGAAAATCACACACACACACACACACACAATATATATATATATATATATATATATATATATATTATATATATATATATATATATATATAATTATATATATATATATATCGTGCCGAATAATATATTTTTTTTTCATTTATGTTAATGTAAAAATTAATAATTTTGTACCAAAGAACCATATAAAACTTACTTAACCTTATTATAACAAGCGCGATTTAGGTTAGCCTAATCCAGTTAAATATATTTTAGATAAGTTTCCAGTAATTTAATAATTAACAAGCACAATGAAATATATATTTTTTCATTAGGTAAACAACGATTTTTGCGAAAATATTGTATTCACAAATTTGTGCTATTTATTGAATACACAAAGCTTTGCTATTTAAGCCAAAATAGAAAGTTAGGCATGACATTATAATATATATATATAAATATATATATATATATATATATATATTATATATATATATATATATATATATATATATATATATATATATATATATATATATATATATATATATATATTATATATATATAATGTAATTAAAATATATAATATATCTATTTAAATATATATATATAGTTATAATATATTATTATATATCATATATTTATATATATAATAATTATTATATTTATATAATATTAAAATATATACTTATATATATAACAGCAGCCCAGGTAATATAATGAGAACTAAGTGTGCTTCCATGATAACATAATGAGTCACCACGAGTGCAACCATGATAACATAAAATGCAAATAATGAAAGTAACGAAAAAGAAAAAAAAACGAAAGAAGAAAAAAAATAGATGTATTTCGGTCGCAGAGTGACCACAAAAAAAGTATCCCTGTATTCCATAATCCCAACCTCCTCTATTTCAATATATGCAAAATGAATGTTGGAGGGTACGCATAAGTTCCAATGCAGCAAAATATTACAATGTGCATAAATGTGTCTGTGTTTGTGCCACTGAATTTCTGTACTTACTTTAGCTTTCATATGTACACAGTAAATGTGTGTGTATTTTGTGCCTATGTATATATATATGAATTTTCATATCTAATTTTTCGTGTGCATGCGTGAAAACGAATACCGTGTGTGTGTGTGTGTGTGTGTGTGTGTGTGTGTGTGTGTGTGTGTGTGTGTGTGTGTGTGTGTGTGTGTGTGTGTGTGTGTACTCAGCTAACTGTGCTCATCGAATTATGGTTCCAGGGGTTGAGTCATAACTCCTGGCCCCGCCTCTTCACTGGACGCTAGTAGGTCCACTCTCTCCCCTGCTCCATGACCTTTATCGTACCTCTCAAAGTTATGTATGGATCCTACCCCCACTGCATCACTTTCCATACTTTTTCACTTCCTGACAACTCTATGATTGAATCAATACTTACTAACATCCCTGTGTCATCTGAGTCTTCAGCTTCCAATTGTGTCTGTTCCTGTGTCCCTTCTCTGAAAACATACTGTCCCTTTTCCACCTTTTCAGTTCCTCTCAATATTTTATATGTCGTTATCATGTGTTCCCTATGTCTCCTATCCTTCAGTCGTATCAGGTCGATTTCCCTTAACCTCTCCTCGTAGGACATGCCCCTTAGCTTTGGGGCTAGTGTTGTTGTAAACCTTTGCACTTTCTCTAATTTCTTGAAGCGACTGACCACGTGGTGGTGCATACTCCAATATGGCACTGACGTACACGGTGTACAAAGTCTTGAGGGATTCTTCATTGAGGTGACAGAACGCTATTCTTTGGTTTGCGAGGCGCCCATGTGCTGCAGCTGTTATTTGATTGATGTGCACCTCAGGAGATATGCCGGGTATTATGCTCACTCCAAGATCCTCTTTCTTGGGTGAGGTTTGCAGTCTTTAGCCCTTTAGCCTGTACTCTGTCTGTGATATTCTTTGCATTTCCCCAATCTTTATGACTTTGCACTTGGCGGGCTTAAGCTCCAGGAACTAGTTGCCGGACCAGGCTTGCAGCCTGTCTGGATCCTTCTGTAATCCTGCTTAATCCTCATCCGACTGAATTCTCCTTATTAGCTTCACATTGTCAGCAAACAGGGACGACACTTCTGAGTCTATCCTTTCTGTCATGCCATTCACATATACCAGAAACAGCATCGGTCCGAAGAGTGACTCTGGAGCACCACTCGTCACAGGTACCCACTCTGACCCCTCGTCACATACCATGACTCATTGTTGCCTTCCTGTCAGGTATTCACTTGGCTATTGCAGTGCCCTTCCTGTTATACCTGCCTGATCCTCTAGGCTTTGCACTAATCTCTTGTGTGGAACTGTGTCAAAAACCTTCTTGCAGTCCAAGAAAATGTCATCTACCCCCTTCTCCTCCCTCTCCCTTGCCATAGTTTCATCACCTTGTCGTAAGACTCCAGTAGATTTGTGACAGGATTTCCCTTTCCTGAAACCGGCCTGGATGTCGTGTTTAAGCACATTCCTTTCTAGGTGCTCCACCACTCTTCTCCTGATAATCTTTTCCATGACTTTGCATACTATGCAAGTTAGTGACACTTGTCTGTAATTTAATAGTGCATGCCTGCCTCCTTTCTTAAAAACTGGGACTACATTTGATGTGTTCCACACATCAGGTAATCGTCCATTCTCGATATATGTGTTGAAGATCGTTGCTATTTGCACACACAGCGCCTCTGCTCTCTCTCTCAGGGTCCATGGAGAGATGTCCGGTCCCACCGCTTTTCTAGTTCAATTACCAGCCTCTTCACCTCCTCTTCGGTTGTGCACATTGTGTCCAGCACTTGTTGGTGTACCCCACGATTCAGGCTTTCTGGAGTCCTGTCTGTCTCCACTGAAAATACCTCCTTAAATCTCTTATTGAGTTCATCACATACTTCTTGGTCATTTCTTGTGATTTCCTCTCCTTCCTTCCTCAGCCTGATTACCTGGTCATTGACTATTTTCTTCCTGATGTGGTTGCAGAAGTCGAGTCATAGCTCCTGGCTCTGCAACTTCACTGCTTGCTACTAGGTTCACACTCTCCCTGCTCCATGTGATTTATCATACTTCTTCTTAAAGCTATATATGGTACCTTCCTCCACCACCTCACATTCAAGACTATTCCACTTCCTGACATCTCTATGACTGAAGAAATATTTCCTAACAACCCTGTGACTTATCTGAGTCTTCAACTTCCAATTGTCACCCCTTGTTGCTGTGTTCCATTTCTGGAACATCCTGTCTGTCCACTTTTTCATGTTCCCACTATCCCTCCTGTCCTCTAGTGTCGTCAGGCCGAGCTCCCTTAACCTCTTCTCGTAGTCTCGTTGCAAACCTTTGCACTTTGTCTAATTTTCTGATGTGCTTGGCCAGGTGAGGGTTCCAAACTGGAGTTGCATACTCCAATATGGGCCTGACGAACACGGTCTACAGGCTCCGGAGCAACTCCTTACTAAGGTGACAGAACGCTATTCTTAGGTTAGCCAGTCGCCCATATGCTGCAACATTTATCTGGTTGAAGTGCGCCTTGTGGAGAAATTTTTTCCAAGGAGGGCGGTATCGGCCCCCCTTCAGCCCATTCAGCTCTGAGTTACCCGGGCCTCTCAGAAAGGGGAATGGCATCTTATTTGCTTCTGCATCAACAGTTTATAACTGATTCTAGATGCAGTAGCAGAGTGTGTCATAGTCACGCCACTTTGCAAGAAACCAGTTTTGCAACCAGTGAGATTTATTATTATTATTAAAGATTAGCCGGTATTCTCCCGGCCCGGGCCTTTTCCAAGTGGTGGCCCGGCCTTGGCTCCCTCTTTAGGGAGTGTCTGAGACCTAAGTCTCCCATGGGAGGAGGCACAAGTACCTCCTCATCTTTGGGACCAACTGTCCCCAGGCCTAGCCACAAGCTAGGCCTCTCTGGTCTGCCATCCCCGCCCCAAGGGGGCTAATGGAAATGACAGTCTTATGAGCTAAAGGCTCGGACTCAGGCACCTACCCTACCCTAGAAGGGTTAGGCATGGTATCGATCACCAATGAGAGCTAATCAGAGACAAATAATCTCTTAACTTAGCAGGAAAATCCTACACCCATTTATTACCATTTTTAAAGCCCAGCATGAACATTTTACCTATGCCCACACAATGAGAACTCAAACATCTTGTTGTTTTCATGTTGCAGTTTGACAAGGAAGAAAAAACGGCTGGAATCAGCAGATCTTTTGTAATGAAGGGTGTGTGAAGGTAGCGAGATGCGCTGGGGGCAGATTACTTTTAAACTTTGTCGAAACAACTCGTGCTTCAGGCTGTAATAACAAAGACACTAGTGATCGCGCATTTTGTTAAAAAAAAAGACAGTTTCATCGGACATAGCAGAACAATTACAGAGAAGTGTCATCAGCTTCCTGTAATGACATTACTGTAAAAAAGACAAATCTTGTGGAACATAGTGTACCAGTGCAAGTGTTGCGAATTTCCAGACTGAGTGGAAGACATGGACATTCTGAAGGACACTTCAACTTCTATCAAATCACCTATACCTGTCGAAGACGGTGCATTCAACACCATACCTCATGCTACATGAGCAAGGTAGGTTTCAATTTTCCTTGTTATACAGGGGACTGTGCAGTTCTTGTGTCACAAGGGGCTTGAAATCATCCTGCAGTCGGCACTGAGGTGTGGACTTTCGAGTCCCAACATAAGCAATCAGTTTGAGATATGCTGATATAACACCCCCTAAGGGTAATTATTTAATTGTCCCTTACAGCTCCGTAGTGTAGAACTGTCTCACATCAGAGGTACCTACTGGAAGAAGCTGCGATAGGCAGAGACAGCAATAAATCTAAGTATCCTCATTGTTGGTACCTGGTTTATTTGTTCTACAAGTTTATTTTAACCATAGTTTTGGTGAGATAAATTACCCACAAGTTGGTCATGCTCGACCCGGATAAGTGGCCACATATGTGGTCCAAAATTTGTACTACAGTGTACAAGTGTATGAGCAAGTGGTCCTTCCAGAGAAAAAACTGTAAAACTAGTATTTTACAAAATAAATCAAAATATATGAGTCTGCACACTCAATGTAAGAGAATGGGCTGGCTCGCTATTTAATAGAAAACGGGAGCAGGGTCCCCCAGAGCTCACCCGTCACTTAACAGAAAACGGGGGCTAGGTAACTCACCGTCACTCTTCCAGATGACGGTCAGTTTATCTTAAGTGAATATACATACACAGTGTTTATAGTGTTTAGTGTTTATAGTTTATAGAAATATATTAAAGGAAGTTATAATAAGTGTAAGCTTTCATTAAACTTATAAGAGAAAATTTTAGAAAGAACTTAATTTTAAATGAGTTCTTGCCAATTGACCAGTTTTACATATTCGGCACGACATTATAATATATATATATATATATATATATATATATATATTTTATATATATATATATATAATATATATATATAATATAATAAAGTATGTATGGATTATGAATATACATGTGTTTACCTGGAGTTTACCTGGAGAGAGTTCCTAGGGTCAACGCCCCCTCGGCCCGGTCTGTGACCAGGCCTCATGGTGGAACAGGGCCGATCAACCAGGCTGTTACTGCTGGCTGCACGCATGAAACGTACGAGCACAGCCCGGCTGGTCAGGTACCGACTTTAGGTGCCTGTCCAGGGGTCTATTGGTAATCCCCCTTATGTATGCTGGGAGGCAGTTGAACAGTCTTGGGCCCCTCACACTTATTGTGTTGTCTCTTAGCGTGCTAGTGACACCCCTGCTTTTCATTGGGGGGATGTTGCATCATCTGCCGAGTCTTTTGCTTTCGGAGAGAGTGAATTTCGTGTGCAAGTTTGGTACAAATCCCTCGACGATTTTCCAAATGTATATAATCATGTATCTCTCCCGCCTACTTTCCAGGGAGTACAGGTTCAGGAACTTCAAGCGCTTCCAGTAATTGAGGTGTTTTATCTCCGTTATGCGTGCCGTGAAGGTTCTCTGTACATTTTCTAGGTCAGCAATTTCAATTGCCTTGAAAGGTGCTGTTAGTGTGCAGAAATATTCCAGCCTAGATAGAACAAGTGACCTGAAGAGTGTCATCATGGGCTTGGCATCCCTAGTTTTGAAGGTTCTCGTTATCCATCCTGTTATTTTTCTAGCAGATGCGATTGATACAATGTTATGGTCCTTGAAGGTGAGATCCTCCGACATGATCACTCCCAGGTCTTTGACACTAGTTTTTAGCTCTATTGTGTGGCTGGAATTTGTTTTATACTCTGATGAAGTTTTAATTTCCTCATGTTTACCATATCGGAGTAATTGAAATTTCTCATCGTTGAACTTCACATTGTTTTCTGCAGCCCATTGAAGAATTTGGTTGATGTCCGCCTGTAGCCTTGCAGTGTTTGCATCTAGGACCTTGTCGTAGTGGTCCAATAGCTGGGACAGACAGGAGCGACCTGCTCTAAACCCATGTTGCCCTGGGTTGTGTAATTGATGGGTATCTAGATGGGTGGCGATCTTGCTTCTTAGGACCCTTTCAAAGATTTTTATGATATGGGATGTTAACACTATCGGTCTGTAGCTCTTTGCTATTGCTTTACTGCCCCCTTTGTGGAGTGGGGCTATGTCTATTGTTTTTAGTAACTGTGGGACGACCCCTGTGTCCATGCTCCTTCTCCATGGGATGTTAAAAGCACGTGATAGGGGCTTCTTGCAGTCCTTGATGAACACGGAGTTCCATGAGTCTGGCACTGGGGCAGAGTGCATGGGCATGTCATTTATCGCCTGTTCGAAGTCATTTGGTGTCAGCATAACATCAGATAGGCTTGTGTTTACCAAATTCTGTGGCTCTCTCATAAAAACTTCTTTAGATCTTCGACTCTCAGTCTGGTTAGTGGCTTGCTAAATACTGAGTCATGTTGGGACTTGAGTAGCTCACTCATTTCCTTGCTGTCATCTGTGTAGGACCCATCTTGTTTTAGTTCTTCCCGCGATTCCTGACTCCTATAAGATTCCTTTAGCTTAAGTTCGATGTTTGCTATTTCTCTGACCAGTCTCTCCCTATGCATTGCAGATATATTGTCCTCTTTTAGCCGCTCTGTTATTCTTTTCCGTCGCCTGCAAAGAGAGCGCCTGTCTCTTTCTATTTTACATCTACTCCTTTGAACATACATCGAGTGCCACAGAGTTACTCTGTTCTAGGGATAAGTTGGGGTCTTTGTTGCTTAGTCTATCTTCCCAGCTTATATCATTTAGGACTTGGTTTATTTGGTCCCACTTTATGTTCTTGTTATTGAAGTTGAATTTGGTGAAGGCTCCCTCGTGACCGATCCCATTTTGTCAGTCTGGGGCTCCGCGCATAAATGTCTGAACCTCGATTATGTTGTGATCCGAGTATATTGTTTTTGATATGGTGACATTTCGTATCAGATCATCATTGTTAGTGAAGATGAGATCCAGTGTATTCTTCAATCTAGTAGGCTCTATTATTTCCTAGTTTAAGTTGAATTTTGTGCAGAGATTTAAAAGCTCGTGTGTGTGTGTGTGAGTTCTCGTCTGAGGTGCCTCCTGGTGTTATCACTGCAACAACATTATTTGCTATATTCCTCCATTTTAGGTGCCTTAAGTTGAAATCCCCCAGGAGCAAGATGTTGGGGGCAGGAGCTGGAAGATTTTCCAGACAGTGGTCAATTCTCAACAGCTGTTCCTGGAATTGTTGGGACGTATCCGGAGGCTTGTAGACTATCACAATGACTAGATTTTAGTTCTCGATCTTTACCGCTAAAACTTCAACTACATCATCAAATAAATGACTCTGCGATATACAGGCCAATCCCCCCCCCCCTTTTTGTCTGTTCACTCTGTCGCATCTGTATAGGTTGTAACCTGGGATCCATATTTCGTTGTCCAAGAGATCCTTTATGTGGGTCTCAGTGAAGGCCGCAAGCACTGCATTTGCCTCTGCAAGCAGTCCACGGATGAAAGGTATTGTGTTGTACGTTGCTGGCTTTAGGCCCTGTATACAGTGTACAGTTATTACAGTCGACTCAGCATCTGGACATATGTACCCTGTACCCTTCAAGATCACCGACTCTACTGGTCAGTGGGTCAGTAGTATTGTTGACACAACAAGCTCTCAGTTGTTGATAGCAGTGTAGTGTGTTTAAACACTGCGTGGTGCTAAGAATTATCAGTATTCCAGTACAATGGCTTCCTTGGATACTCAATTGACTTCTTTACAGATGAAGAGTACACAATTAGAAAATCTAATTTCAGTCTGTCTAAGGATGACCCAAGAAACAAACATCGATTTTGACGATCTAAAGGTAAAACTGGATCAATTTACTCAGCATCTTGAAATCATTAATTCAGATTATGCGAAATATGAAAGTGAATTCCTAGAATCAGATCCCTCTGAGGATAATATTAAAAATGTCTTAGATACTTTTAGTGTTCAACAATTACGGTGGGCAGGAGCACAGGCTGTCTGTCGCAAAATTCTGTTACAGAGATCTACAGTAACTAGTGGTTAGACACCTGCCACACCTGGTATCCCATTGCCAAGGTTGGCTAATTGCCATTGCATATTTTGAAAGTAAATTCTCAAAGTGACATAGATGAGATCACTAAGTTCAATTATCTTAATTGTCTTGTGAAGGAGAACTCGATGATCTCATTTCCAGTGTGAAAGACAATTATCATCTAGCTTTGCGTGTCTTGTCAGACATTACTTGGATGCTGACAAAGCCAGGGTTAGACATGCAGTTACAATCTCAAGTTTGAAGCCACCAGACTTGCAGTCCATTTAGGATCACATTAGATAATAGCCACAGATCTTTAGACGCTAAATATGATTTAAATCAATTGATTGGTTTATCAGTAGTATTGTAGAGGATAAGCTGTCACCACAAACCATTGAACGATTAAATATTATGTACAACAAATGCTATTTCACTTGTGATGAAATTAGCAACGGTTTACAAGCAACAATTTCTTGCATGCAAGCAATGAGACATGATGATAAGTCCTCAAATCCTACTGTGGACACTAAACCTTCAACTCTGTATAAGAACAGTATAACTCCCACCAAATAACAGATTGGGGAAATCCCATATAGGCGCTTATCAAGCTGTGAATATAACAGACACTAAACACACTGTCACACATAAACGTACTCCAGAATGTGTACTTTGTGACGGATCACATTGGGCACAATATTGTAGTCAATACACAACAATGTAGGCATGGAAACATGTGCATCAGCTGCAATGGTACACTAAGTGTTTAGGTGAACACAACGGAGATAAATGCTCACTGAAGAAGTGTTTTAAATGCAAGGGTATGCATCATACAGCATTATGCCCAAGCACTTATGCTGACTGGCAGACGACTTGCACAGAAACAGGAAATCAACAAGCAAGAGAGAAGTCTAAATCGATTGTTCTCCCAGTAGCTCAAAATGAGTGATAAATGGTTTAAAAAACCGACAAGTTGAAGACTGGGACACTTACGCAACATATGGGAATCTTTATTGAGGAAACATTTTGCCACACAGTGGCTTCATCAGTCCAATACAAATCAGAAGGATATAAGGAGAGGAGGAGTTTGAGGTAATCAGTCCCTCAGCCTGGAGTCGACGTGTTCAGTCCATCAATCTTGTAGAAAGTGCAGCATAGGGCCGTAGACATGGCTTATACACTGTAATCAGGTGAGGCGAAGCAGGAGGAGGCGGGGTCATAGTGGTACCATCAACTAGTCGAAGTAGGTCTTCGTCCAAAGGTTGGACAAGGTTGAAGAATTCTTTGTATCAAGATCCCATGATGTTGCAGTGTCTGACAGATGTGATAAATGGGATCTTGATACAAAGAAGTTATGTCGACAGTGAGAAGGAAACCTTTGTTAGCGTAGGCAAAATAGCTAAGTAAGACTTGGGAAGAGATCTTTCCAAGATCCCTCACACAGAGCTGGAGGCTCTGTGTTAAGGCTCTTGGAAAGAGCTCTGGGTGGGTTAAGAGCTAAGGCTCTATATGAAGATTTGGTGGCCAGACTCTGTTAGGAGAGCGGAGACTAAGTATGTAAGGTTATTCAGGTATACACAAATACAGTTACATAGATTATCATACATAGCAGCATATGTGTAGACAACCTAGGAGACCTCTACGTCAGGTCCTGGGTGTTGCGGTACAAGCTTGACTGGTCTCCTACCAGCCATCATCTAAGGACTATTTTATACTGAAAGTATATATTAATTTTATCAGCTAATTGTATTCCTCAGTCTCAATATTTAGTATATTCCCAGTTAAGTCGGGGGGGGGGGGGGTTGGCGGCCGCCCCCCTACCAAAGCTACCACCAGGCAGACCCCCACAAAGCCCCCCTAACCCCCCTGACTCCGCCTCCTACCCCCATAGGGGCCAATGGGGGTTGCCAGATTTTCCGGGAGTGTTGCCATCTTTTCTTCCGTTTATTTTTTCTGAAGTATGTATTCCCAACAATTGGGTTAAGTGGTAATTAAAGTGTTAAAGACAGAGATAAGCATACAATGGTAGATACACTTTAGAGTTATTATGGCTGATATATTAACCCAATGGTAAACCAATGGTAAGCATAGACACTCAAGTGGTAGACTCATTTGGTGAAGTTCCCCTTAAGCGCCAATGCCACCAAGTAGTGTGACGTCACTGGTAGTCAACAGGTCCGATCAGGTAAACACAGGTGGGTGTGACGTCACAGGTGGTCCCCCTATCTGCGTAAATACACACATGATAACCACCAAGTAGAATGACGTCACGAGACAGTCAACAAGTTGGATCAGATAAACCCAGGTGGGTGTGTGACATCTCGGGTGTCCCTTATTTGGGTAAGAGATAAGCATACACCCGGTAAACACCTATGCGTCATTTGATAAAGTTCCCCTATCTAGGTAAGGGTTATACATACAAGTGGATAAAGTTCCCCTATCTAGGTAAGGGTTATACATACAAGTGGATAAAGTTCCCCTATCTAGGTAAGGGTTATACACACAAGTGGATAAAGTTCCCCTATCTAGGTAAGGGTTATACACACAAGTGGATAAAGTTCACCTATCTAGGTAAGGGTTATACATACAAGTGGATAAAGTTCCCCTATCTAGGTAAGGGTTATACATACAAGTGGATAAAGTTCCCCTATCTAGGTAAGGGTTATACATACGAGTGGATAAAGTTCCCCTATCTAGGTAAGGGTTATACACACAAGTGGATAAAGTTTCCCTATCTAGGTAAGGGTTATACACACAAGTGGATAAAGTTCCCCTATCTAGGTAAGGGTTATACATACAAGTGGATAAAGTTCCCCTATCTAGGTAAGGGTTATACACACAAGTGGATAAAGTTCCCTATCTAGGTAAGGGTTATACATACAAGTGGATAAAGTTCCCCTATCTAGGTAAGGGATATGCATACAAGTGGATAAAGTTCCCCTATCTAGGTAAGGGTTATACATACAAGTGGATAAAGTTCCCCTATCTAGGTAAGGGTTATACACACAAGTGGATAAAGTTCCCCTATCTAGGTAAGGGTTATACATACAAGTGGATAAAGTTCCCCTATCTAGGTAAGGGATATGCATACAAGTGGATAGTTCCCCTATCTAGGTAAGGGTTATACATACAAGTGGATAAAGTTCACCTATGGGGTAAGGTGACTCATTACACAAACTCATTTTTCAACATTTATTTGTTACATAATTTTTTTACTCTTTTTCTAGTACAACAAAAATAAAAGACATTTTCTCTAGTACACAAACTTTTTTCCTGTTTCTCGGTAATACAACAAATTTTAGATTGTTCTCAAGTGTTTAATAACTAACACACATCAGTTTTACACATCAGGAACTAAGGCTACATACAACATAGGGGCAACATTCACACCACACACTCTTTCCCCAGAATCTCCCCAACACCTCCATCTCCCCTGCACCTCACCCCCATTACACCGTCTCACTTGTCTCAATATTACAACACATTCACATTTTTCACCCACAACGCACAACATTTCACGTTACCAAGTCCTTATTACAAGTCACACACAATACTGCATCATGCTATACAACCCCTCAACATCTCACATTTTTTCATTCTCAACTTTTTCCAACTGTTATAATACCCACAACTCAACATATAATGCAGTTAACACAACACCCCCAACAAACCCCCCATTCACTTCAAAAGTCACAACTCACAACAGTTTACAACATGTTTAATTCTTACAAAAAAAAAACACTAACATTTTTTTCACTCATAACCCACAGCAAGACATAGCCTTCACAAACCAATATCACAAATTTTTTTTTTACTAATATCCCCCAACAACTTTTCACAATTTTTCACTCAATGTTCACAGCACAGAGTTTTACATCGACATTTCCCCAACACCACAGTCAACACATGAACTCTAGCTGTTTACACTTAAATGATTGACTGATTGAGATTCGCCGGTACTGCCGGTCCGGGTCTTCTCCAGATGGTGACCGGCCTTGATTCCCACGGTTGGGAGTGTCTTAAGGGATGGCGCTGTCTTGTAGGGCTTCGTCGGCTCCCAGAAAGGGGAGTGTCTTGAGAACACGCCAGAGGTGAGCAGCTGACAATATATGGACGGTTTAATGATGCTAGGTAGTATCCGACAGGCAGGAAGGGCAGAGGCAGCTATAACAGGGTCCGTTTAGAGCCACACCCCAGCCCTAGCCAGTGGCAAAGTGCTGGGGAACTTAGTTGACTGTGATTGGTCAGTGGTACTCATACTAGAAGAGTGTGCCGTCTTCAAGGGATCTGTTTACAAGGACCCAGAATTTCTTCTTGGAGATGTAATAAAGTTCAATGTAGTCTGCTTTGTTGCTGAACATTTAAATCACGCGTTTAGTGGTGCATTAGTGCTTAGAGTCTCCTGTAAACTTGACAATTCCATCCTGCACATGCTGGGAAAGTTCTGGACCGAGCATTGCTGCCTTGTATTGGCTGGTCATGTGGAACCAGATACCCTCCAGGGCATCTAAATGAGGTCCTAGGTCCTTATCCCCCTTTATATGCCTTGTGAGGGTTGCCAAATGCCTACAGAGAGGATCGAGGTTTCGAGGTTCTGACCTGAGGGTTGGTGAGGATGGGTAGGAAGAGGTATGGGGAGGGCTGGAAAAAATGGAAGAGGTTGGGAGGGTGGAGTAGATGGGGTAGCAGAGGTGACTGGCCCGTCCACTCTGGAGCATGATGTGCAGAGGTACTGCAGGAGGTTGTACTGGAGCGAGATGTGCTGGTGGCAGCAGTGTCGGTAGAGTAGGGACGGAACTCAGGCGCCTGGCAGGAGATGGCTGGGGTTGCCCAGGAAAACAGGGTCAACAATAACAGAGAGGATTTGAGGTACATTCCCCAACCTCAGACAAGATTTCAGGTCATCCCAAAGGAAGCCCCTGAGGCCACGCAGTGAGCCCAATACCATCACTATACACCCTCAGATTTCACTTGTACCAGTAAGAAAACTAACAACATATTACGCAATTGTCTCAACCCACATTACCAACTAGATATTACAAGACACACACGCACACACACACACACACACACACACACACCCACACCCACACACACACACACACACACACTATTGCACCATGCTGTACGACACCAACAGGTCTCTTTCCAGTTCATCAAATCAGCATATCATGTGTTTTCCCACTAGAGTTACATTTCGATAATATTTCTGTAACCACTCCTTATTGTGAATGGCAAGAACACCTGTGAATCAAGTTGGCGCCAAGGCAAGGGGTGTGACAATGTACAATGTTTGTTGTGGTCAACCTGTGACTTCAGTTGATTTACATCACACATACACACCAACACACACACACATACACACCTACACACACACACACATACACACCTACAAGGGTTATACGAAAAAATGTTGGATGAAATACACACAACTGAGGAGAAGGTGAAGAAGCTGCTAAGTACCCTTGATACCTCAAAGGCGGTAAGACCGGACATCTCTCTATGGAGCCTTAGAGGGGGAGCAGAGATGCTATGTGTGCCACTAACAATTTTCAACACATCTCTTGAAAATGAGAAACTACCTGAGGTATGGAAGATGGCAAATGTAGTCCCCATTTTTAAGAAAGGAGACAGAAACGAGGCACTAAACTATAGACCAATGTCACTGACGTGTATAGTATGCAAAGTCATGGAGAAGATTATCAGGAGGAGAGTGGTGGAGCACCGGGAACGGAACAAGAAAAACTACAACCAGCACTGATTCAAGGAAGGTAAATCCTGTGCCAAAAACCTTCTGGAGTTTTATAACAAAATAACAGAAGTAAGACACGAGAGAGAGGGGTGGGTTGATTGCATTTTCTTGGACTGCAAGAAGGCCCTCGACACAGTTCCTCACAAGACATTAGTGCAGAAGCTAGAGGAACAGGTGCGTATAACAGGAACGGCACTGCAATGGTTTAGAGAATACTTGACAGGGAGGCAACAACGAGTCATGGTATGTGATGAGGTATCACAGTGGGCACCTGTGACAAGCGGAGTCCCACAGGGGTTAGTCCAAGGACCAGTGCTGTTTTTGGTATATGTAAATATGATGGAAGGGATAGAGTCAGAAGTGTCCCTGTTTGCAGATGTGAAGTTAATGAGGAGAATTAAATAAGACGAAGATCAGGCAGGACTACAAAGAAACCTGGACAGGCTGGACATGTGGTCCAGCAACTGGCTCCTTGAATTTAACCCCGCCGAATGCAAAGTCATGAAGATCAGGGAAGGGCAAAGAAGACCGCAGACAGAGTATAGGCTAGGTGGCAAATGACTGCAAACCTCACTCAAAGAGAAAGATCTTGGAGTGAGTATAACACCGAGCACGTCTCTGGAAGCACACATCAACTAGATAACTGCTGCAGCATGTGGACGCCTGGCAAACCTGAGAAAAGCGTTCTGATACCTTAGTTAGGAATCGTTCAAGACACTGTACACCGTGTACAACAGGCCCATACTGGAGTATGTAGCACCAGTTTCGAACCCACACCTGCTCAAGCACATCAAGAAATTAGAGAAAGTGCAAAGGTTTGCAACAAGGCTAGTTCCATAGCCAAGGAGAATGTCCTACAAAGAAAGGTTAAGGGAAATCGACCTGAAGACACTGGAGGACAGGAGGATTAGGGAAAACATGATAACAACATACAAAATGCTGCGTGGAATAGGTAAGGTGAACAGAGATAAGATGTTCCAGGAGGGGACACAGAAACAAGGTGTCACAATTGGAAGTTGAAGAAACAGATGAGTCAAAGGGATGGTAGGAAGTATTTCTTCACTCAGAGTTGTCAGGAAGTGGAATAATCTAGCATATGATGTAGTGGAGGCAGGAACCATATGAGGTATGATAAAGCTCATGGAGCAGGTAGAGGACCTGGCGGGGCCAGGAGTCGAGTGTCGACCCCTGCAACCACAATTAGGTGAGTACACATACACACACTCATAAAACACACACTCAAACACACACACACACACACACACACACACACACACACACACACACACACGAAAATGGAAAAGATAGCTGCAGAGAACTGGAAGTGGGAGCAACAAGCCATAGTAGCAGAAGCTGAGATACAGTCCTTGGAAGAGGAACTGAGAAACCTGAAACAGCTTAAAGAGAAAAATGACAGTGCAGACATAACATCAGGAACTTCTGCATCAGGCATAAACAAGGTGTCTGGAGGGAGCAAAGAAACTGTACTGTATACAAGGACCCTATTGGACCCATGTTGGGCCAAGGCATAAACGAGGAGCACACTAGGAGCAAATGAGAGATCTGAAGACAATGAAGGGACTATGATATATGCAGAAACTCTAACAGACACCTGCAGGGGCCAGGAGCAGCTGAGCCGGAAAGACAGTCCACTGAGCATAGGGGCCTCAGCCAGGAAAGGGATGGAAGGAAGGAATACTTCAATGGAAGGAACTAAAACACCTCAGAGGACACAGTAGGTGACACAGTGGGAGGACGAAAGGGCAAGATCAGTTTTTGTCTACAGGCTCCAGGAAGTTGAAGGGGAAACCTACAATGAAAGAAAACAGGAGGAGAAAAAAGTGAATGAAGGTATCATGAAAGCAATAAATGAGGGCAACATGACTCAGGTGACAAATTTTCAGAGAA
>NC_069424.1:48665001-48692501 GCF_026875155.1 Cherax quadricarinatus
TTTGGGGTTTAATATTTTTAGCATGTTATTATTTCCACTAATAAAATCTTTTTTTTTTTTTTTCATTTAAACACTTCTATCATATTCACCCTAATTCTATGTCTTTCAAGAGTGCAGATTCAATGCGCTCAGTTTACCCTCGTGGGAAAAATTTGATACATGGGATTTATGTTCATTCTGTAATACAGTGACAAAAACAGTGCAGCATAATCTAGACGAGACCTAACCAACTATGTATAGAATTGAAGAATAACCTGAGGACTCCTGTTATTTATACTTCTTGATATAAATGGAAGAGGTTAAGGTATGTAGGGATTAACAGAAAGCATACATAGTTGCTTTGTATAAAGGCAAAGGGGATAAAAGTGTGTGCAAAATTATAGGGGAATAAGTCTCCTGAGTATACCTGGTAAAGTGTATGGTAGAGTTATTACTGAAAGAATTAAGAGTAAGACGGAGAGTAGGATAGCAGATGAATAAAGGAGGCTTTAGGAAAGGTAGGGGGTGTGTTGACCAAGTGTTTACAGTGAAACATATAGTTTTTTTATTTTTTTTATTATCACACCGGCCGATTCCCACCAAGGCAGGGTGGCCCGAAAAAGAAAAACTTTCACCATCATTCACTCCATCACTGTCTTGCCAGAAGGGTGCTTTACACTACAGTTTTTAAACTGCAACATTAACACCCCTCCTTCAGAGTGCAGGCACTGTACTTCCCATCTCCAGGACTCAAGTCCGGCCTGCCGGTTTCCCTGAATCCCTTCATAAATGTTACTTTGCTCACACTCCAACAGCACGTCAAGTATTAAAAACCATTTGTCTCCATTCACTCCTATCAAACACGCTCAAGCATGCCTGCTGGAAGTCCAAGCCCCTCGCACACAAAACCTCCTTTACCCCCTCCCTCCAACCCTTCCTAGGCCGACCCCTACCCCGCCTTCCTTCCACTACAGACTGATACACTCTTGAAGTCATTCTGTTTCGCTCCATTCTCTCTACATGTCCGAACCACCTCAACAACCCTTCCTCAGCCCTCTGGACAACAGTTTTGGTAATCCCGCACCTCCTCCTAACTTCCAAACTACGAATTCTCTGCATTATATTCACACCACACATTGCCCTCAGACATGACATCTCCACTGCCTCCAGCCTTCTCCTCGCTGGCAAACATTCATCAACCCACGCTTCACACCCATATAAGAGCGTTGGTAAAACTATACTCTCATACATTCCCCTCTTTGCCTCCAAGGACAAAGTTCTTTGTCTCCACAGACTCCTAAGTGCACCACTCACTCTTTTTTCCCTCATCAATTCTATGATTCACCTCATCTTTCATAGACCCATCCGCTGACACGTCCACTCCCAAATATCTGAATACGTTCACCTCCTCCATACTCTCTCCTCCAATCTGATATTCAATCTTTCATCACCTAATCTTTTTGTTATCCTCATAACCTTACTCTTTCCTGTATTCACCTTTAATTTTCTTCTTTTGCACACCCTAACCAAATTCATCCACCAATCTCTGCAACTTCTCTTCAGAATCTCCCAAGAGCACAGTGTCATCAGCAAAGAGCAGCTGTGACAACTCCCACTTTGTGTGTGATTCTTTATCTTTTAACTCCACGCCTCTTGCCAAGACCCTCACATTTACTTCTCTTACAACCCCATCTATAAATATATTAAACAACCACGGTGACATCACACATCCTTTCCAAAGGCCTACTTTTACTGGATAAAAATTCCCTCTTTCTATATAACTCTAACTTGATCCTCACTATCCACGGTAAAAACACTCTTTCAACTGCTTTCGTAACCTACCTTCCTACACCATACACTTGCTACATCTGCCCAACATTGCCCCCCTATCCACCCTGTCATACGCCTTTTCCCAAATTCCATAAATGCCACAAAGAACCTCTTTATACCTTATCTAAATACTGTTCCATTATATGTTTTTCACTGTAAAACCACCTGTCCACACACCCTAGCCTTTCCTAAAGCCTCCTTGTTCCATCTGCTATCCTATTCTCCGTCTATACTCTTAATTCTTTTCAATTATAACCTCTACCATACACTTTACCCAGTACACTCAACAGACTTATCCCCTATAATTTTTGCACTCTCTTTTATCCCCCTTTGCCTTTATACAAGAGGAACTAATGCATGCTCTCTGCCAATCCTAGTAACCTTACCCTCTTTCCTATACATTTATTAAACAATTGCACACAACCACTCCCAAAAAACTAATATCCCCCAACCTGCTTTTAACTTTCTATCTTAACCCATCAACCCCGGCTGCCCTATTAACCCCCTTTCATTTTACCTACTTGCCTCCACGAACTTCCCCACAGCACTCACAACTGGCTCTTCCTAACTCCAACAAGATGTTATTTCCTCCCTTGCCCTATACACGAAATCACAGCTTCCCAATCTTCATCACATTTATCAATTCCTCAAATATTCCTTCATCTTCCCCCAATACCTCTAACTCTCCATTTTAATAACTCTCCGTCTCCTACTTTTAACTGACAAATCCATTTGTTCTCTAGGCTTTCTTAACTTGTTAATCTCACCCAAAACTTTTTCATATTTTCAACACAATTTGTTGATAACATCTCACCCACATCTCTCATTTTGCTCTCTTTTTTAACATTGCTTCACCACTCTCATAACCTCTCTCTTTTTCTCCATATACCTTCCCTCCTTGCATCACTTCTTACTTTGTAAAACTTCTCCATATGCTACTTTTCCTCCCTTACACTCTCTTTTACATCATCTTCCACCAATCGCTCCTCTTCCCTCCTGCACCCACTTTCCTGTAACCACCAACTTCCTGTCTGAACACTCTAATCACTGACATTTTAAAACCTACCCCATACCTCTTTCGGGTCGTTCCCCATTGCCTATGCTCTCATTTATCCCATCTATCCTCCAATAGCTGTTTATATCTTACCCTAAACTGCCTCCTCTTTAGGTTTATAAACCTTCACCCTCTCTTCCCTGATGCTTTCTATTCCTCCTTGTATCCCATCCTACCTTTTACTCTCAGTTTAGCTACAACTAGAAAGTGATCTGATATATTCTTGTGGCCCCTCTATAAACAATGTACATCCTGAAGTCAACTCAACATCTTTATCTACTACCCAATAAATAATCCAACAAAACCACTGTCATTTCGCCCTACATCATATCGTGTATACTTATTATCCTCTTTTTTCTTAAAAAAATGTTAATAACCTATAACTAATCCCCTTTCTATCAAAGTTCAATCAAAGGGCTCTTTCCCATGGTATCGATTTACACCTGGCACCCCAAACTTACCTACCACACCCTCTCTAAATGTTTCGCCCCTACGTTTAGCATTCAGTCCCCTACACAATTACTCCTCTCACTTGGTTCAAGGCTTCCTATACATTCACTAACATCTCCCCAAAATCTCTCTCTCCCCCTCTGCATCCCTCTCTTTCTCCCAGGTGTCATACACACTTTATTAGACCCACTTCTCGCATCCACCTTTACTTTAATCCACATAATTCTTGAATTTACACATTCATTTCCAATATAGTGAACAGTATTTAGATAAGGGAAAAGGCCGCTTTGTGCATTTATGGTATTTGGAAAAGGGCGTATGACAGGGTGGATGGAGGGGCAAATGTTGGCAGATGTTGCAAATGTATGGAATCAGGGAGGCAGGTTACTGAAAGCAGTGAAAGTTTTTACGAGGATTAGTGAGGCTCAAGTTAGAGTATGTACGAGAGAAAGGAGATTATTTCCCATTAAATAGGACTTAGACAAGAATGTGGATTCACCGTGATTGTTCAATATATTTATCGATGGGGTTGTAAGAGAAGTTGAAATGCTTTCGGGATGTTTGGCAACGTGTGGGGCCTTAAGATAAAGAGTTAACACAAAGTCGGGAATTGTCACATTGCTCTTTGTGAGATTTTGAAGAGAAGTTGCGGAGGTAGCGATGAGTTTGGTAGGGTATGTAAAAGAAAGGAAATTAAAATTTTAATATAGTAAGGATAAGTGATGAAGTAACATCAAAATTAGGTGATGAAAGATAGGATATCAAGTGGGAGAAGAGTATGGAGGAAGTGAATGTATTGAAATATTTAGAGTCGACTGTCAACAGAGGGGTCCTATAAAAAGATGAGGGTGAGTCCATAGATTGACTAGGTGAAAAAGATGAGTAGTGCACTGAGTCTAGGGAGACAACTTTGTTCCCATGGAGCAAAGAGGGGAAATATGTGGAAAGTAAAGATTATATTCAACGCTACTATATGGCGTGAAACCTGGGTGGGTTAATGTTGTAAAAAGCAAGGAGAAGGCTGTGAGACAGTGGAGATATTATGTCTGGGGCAATGTGTGGTGTGAATGTAATGCAATGAATTTTGTAGTTTTGGAAATTGGGGAGGAGGTGTGGGATTACGAAAACTGTTTATCCAAGGGTGAGGAGGGTGAGGTGTTCGGAGGTAACATGCAGAGAGGAATGAGAACAAAATAGAATGACTATGGATGAGTGAAATAAATTCTATAGTGGAGGGAAAGGCGGGGTAGGGTCGGCCTAGCCAGGTTGGATGAGGGGTGTAAAGGAGGTTTTGTTCGTGAGGGGCATGACTTTCCAGCATGGCATGCGTGAACTCCTAGTTAAATATGGGGTAATGGAGACAAAATCGTTTTTAGGTCTTCATATGATTGTTGGAGTGTGAGCAAGGAAACATTTATGAAGTGTCAGGAAACCGGCAGCCGGACTTGAGTCCTGGAGATGGAGGTACATTGCCGGCACTCTGATGGAGGGGTTGTAAGTTACAGTTTTAACTGAAGTGTTTGAAGCACGCCCGCTGGTAAGACAGTAATGGGTGAATGAGAAAGTCTATTTTTCTTTTTCTGACCAACTGCCATGGGAGGGAGAAGGCCATGTTTAATAAAAAAATATTATTTTATTCACTTTATCGAGAACACTTTATGAACTGTTGTGTTGGGTTTTTAGATTACTGCTTACGACTATTTTTTTTCGCATGTCAGAGATTTATCTTATTAGTTTATAAGTGTTATGGTTATTTACTTTTCCAAGTTTGGAACTTTGCATTGTTTTACGTTAAACTGCTTCTTTCTCAGTCTATTCAGATATTCGGTATCGTTCTGCTGTTTGGTCAAAGAAACACAATAAGCACAACAAATACAACATTTGAAGGTAAACACTACCAAGCACATAGGCAGAACAGGAATCAGCGAAGTGAGGACGAAACCTCACTCTTCTGCAACACTGGAAAATATAAGAGATAATTAGGGTGAAATAGACGGCAACCAAACTGAATGTGCATATCTAAGGCCTACAGATGGCGCTGAGAGGCGAGGTAGACAAAATGAATCCTAAGAGCTGTAACTAACAGATTACCGGACAGCCAGAGAAACCGGAGGTAAAGGAATAAATCTTATCAGAGACTTTTCCTTTACAGTTAGACAATAATAGGGCGAACCTTGGGTTCAGTAAATCACTCCGGAGCTTAAATTTAAAAGCCGATCAGAAGAAGCGTTCTTTAGTTACGTCAGGGATCCCAACGATATACCCCTATCCACCCTGTCATACGCCTTTTCCAAATCCATAAATGCCACAAAGACCTCTTTAGCCTTATCAAAATACTGTTCACTTATATGTTTCACTGTAAACACCTGGTCGCACCCACACCCCCTACCTTTTCCTAAAACCTACCTTGTTCATCTGCTATCCTATTCTCCGTCTTACTCTTAATTCTTTCAATAATAACTCTACCATACAATTTACCAGGTATACTCAACAGACTTATCCCCCTATAATTTTTGCACTCCCTTTTGTCCCCTTTGCCTTATACAAAGGAACTATCAGCTCCTCCTGCCAATCCCTAGGTACTTTAACCTCCATACCATACATTTATTAAATAATTGCACCAACCACTCCAAAACTATATTCCCCACCCTGCTATATTATAACATTTTCTATCTTTACCTCATCAATCCCGGCTGCCTTACCCCCTTTCCATTTTACCTACTGCCTCACGAACTGTACCCCCACACTCACAATGGCTCTTCTCACTCCTTACAAGATGTTATTCTCCTTGCCCTATACCGAATCACAGCTTCCTATCTTCATCAACATTTAACAATTTCTCAAAATATTCCCTCCATCATCCAATACCTCTAACTCTCATTTAATAACTCTCCTCTCCTATTTTAACGACAAATTCCAATTGTTCTCTAGGCTTTCCTTAACTGGTAATCTCACTCCAAAATTCTTTTTCTTTATATATATATGTTATATAATATAACTATATATATATATATATATTTATATATATATATATATAAATATATTTTGTTTTCTTTTTAAAAAAAAAAAATATATAAAATATATATATATATATATATATATATATATATATATATATATATATATATAATTATATATGCAATGCACGACACCATGCCCAGCCCTTCTAGGGCAGGGTAGTTCCCCTGAGCCAGAGCTTTTAGTTGCTCACAAGACTGTCATTCCCATTCGGGCCCCTGCGGCGTTGGATGACAGAACCAGAGAGAGGCCTACCTTGTGCTAGGCCTGGGGACAGTTTGTGCCGTAATATGAGGGGTACTTGTGTCTCCTCACCATTGGGAGACTTAGGGACTCAGACACTCCCCTAGAGGAGGAGCCAAGGCCGTGCCACCTCTTGGAAAAGGCCCAGGCCGGGAGAATACCGGCGAATCATTAATAATAAATAATATATAATGCAAGACACGACACGGGGGTTGGAAATCTTTGCTCAAGTACTTTTCACAATTCTGACAGAGAAAAATTTTCCCTCCATTCAGTTTGCAAGCCTTGCAACATTGCATATTTTCAAGATTACGTCCAGAAATGTTTGTGAAAGTACCGAGCAGAAGATTTCCAGTCCCCCGTGGCTTGTATTGGCATAGTTAACATCACCTGTCTGCGATTATATAAATATATATATATATATCTATATATATATATATATATATATAATATATATATATTTATATATATATATAATATACCCCAACTAACTTAATTTTTTTTTGGTTTGTAGTGTGTACCGTCAATCTCTCGTTAGACCTGCTTTCAGTAAAATGTGTATGTTCGTTAAACTATCATATATTCCTTCGATAATATATCTATTGTATTTTATTTACTCATTTGTCTCCTCTATTCGTTCGACCAACCAACAATTTCAGTCAACTATTCTCTTCCGTTTTCGTACATAAACGTATAATTCCTGACAGTTTGGTCACTTGCGTCAGCAGGACCAATGACATGTCATACTGCAGGATCAAATGGTCGGACATCCTCTGTGTAATTAAATGGAGATCAATCATACACTCCACCTGCCACTCACACCTTGACTCGCTAATGATATCAAACCTAGATATTCACTCCGCATATCAAGAGATCTATATGAACCACTATAGGAGGTTGCTCGCCTTCAAGGTATTGTCAATGGTTTTTGGAGACAAATTTATAATTGAGAAAATTTTACACCTATATTAGACAACCAAATTTCCTTTAGAGAATCTTCTTCAGGACGGATTACGGCCGACTCGCTAGGTACTTGCATGGCAAGTACGGCAAGAATGCCAGATTAACGTAACTCACGTCATCACAGCTGACAAAGTTCTGAATGTGGGGGATCCCTAGGATATAATGTTTTATTTTAGTTGGTGTGTGTGTCTGAATGTGGTTTGTAGCGTAGACTCTAGCTCCTGGTCCCAGCTTCTCACCCGCCACTTGCCAGATTCACCTCCGTCATACCCTCGTGGGCCTTTATCTACCTTCGCTTAACGCTGTGTAATGGAACCTACCTCCACCACCATCACGTCTTTGTAAAGGTTTATTCTCTCGATCATCCAGAGATGAAGAAAATAATTCCTAACAATTCTGTGACACTTGTGTGTCCTTTAGACTTCTTGCTGTAAGTCAGAGTACCTATTACATAACTCTCAAACAGCCTCTTCCCCCAGCTGCCTAATAATTCCTCCCAGTATTGTGTACGTTGTTACATGTTTTTCCCTGGGTCATCTGGCCGGCATTGCCGCTACATCATCAGTATTCTGGGTTAGCTTTCTTCTCATAACTCATACCATTTAGCTCTGACAAGCCTCAGTGCATACCCTCTCACTGTACCCAGTCTTTACTTGCTGTATGAGGTGGTGGTGGTCTACGCGGGGTTCTGCATACTCCAAGATTGGGCTTGATATATGTGTAAAGAGATTTGAATTACGCTTTAAGAAGACGATAATAAATTTGTCAGATAATATGGCGGTTGATTATACCTCTTCGATATAAAAAGTATTATGCTCGAAAACCCTTGGATCGAGAGGTCTACAGCTATCTGTCTCCAGAGTTTATTCTCCATTGTCCGGTCTTCTTGTTTCTTCTCTCTCCATTCTTCATAACTTGCATTTGCTGGGGATTTAAATCAACCTCCACTATGCTGACTTATTCTTCTTGTTGTTTGTCCACTAATTCATTTATAGCCATCCACTTTTTCCTCATTTAAGGTATATTCTTTCCATTAGCTTTACGTAAAGTACACAGAGAATACGTCTGACTCGATCCCAGAAACCAAGAAAGTAGTGTTGGTCCCAATTACCGATTAATGCAGTACCCTGCTTGTTATCTTAACTTAATTTTTACATCTGTTCCCAGATAATTACTTTTTTCTTTTCCTTACCCCCTAAGGTACTCTTTGATTTCGTTTGGATAACGTGCCTTCCTTGCGTCCATTAAAATCCACTCCGTAATTTTCTTCTGTCTCATCTGTTACTTGTCAGAGATACCATACAACCCCCGGCCGGGATTGAACCCGCGGTCATACAGTGGCTAACGCGACGGGCTGGAGTTTTGAGACTCTATGACCGCGGTTTCAATCCGTCCGGGGTGTAGTTTTTATTTGCACTCGCGTCATTACGATTTCTTGAGTCATGTTGAACGGGGCAGTGAAGGGACTTAGAGCTAGAGTTCTCACGGACCACGCCTAGCTGGAGATTCGTCTGTAAAAACTATTGCATTTGTGGTCTCAGAGGTGCCTGTGCTAACTTTTCCTATGGTGTAAAATATACCTAGATGGATGAATCTTATTGTGGCTAGCAGGTCTAGTGGCTAACGCGACGGCGGAGTTTTGAAGGAACTCTATGACCGCGGGTTCAATCTCCCGGGGCCCCCCCCCGGGGGGTATGGTTTATTTTCAAATCTGTGTCTTACGATTTCTTGAGTCTTGTCAGAGAATTCCAGCAGGCTGGAATGAGATTTGACCTCTCTGTACCCGTACTGGTTATTATTTACGAATTCACTACTCTCCAGTTAACCTCTTCCACTCTCCTGATTAATCTCTCCATTAACTTGCATGATATGAATGTCCGGATCCCAGATCTCGGCAACTGGCCAATGTCAATTGAACTTCTGTAGATCTTCGCTACTTTTCAAAGAGTGATTCTATTTCACTCTGACGGAAACTAAGGTGAGAACTTTTTGAAGCCATCATGGTTTCCTCCGTCCAAAAAAAAAAAAAATTATATTACTTCTTCCTTTGTTGTAACTATGGTGCTCCAGTACCTTGTCAATGAAAACTTATATCCCTAAGAATTCTGGGTATTGCCGCTCCTCGTTCCACTGATAATACCGTCTTTACATTGTTCAACATTTATCAGATTTTCCTTGATACCTTTTGTCGCGAGTTCTCCTTCATCAATCCGAATTACCTAGTGTTTTACAGTTGTCTTTTTCTTTGATGCGGCTGAGAAACAGTATTTGAATCAGACTAGCCCGACTCTCATTCTAATCAGCTTCCATCCACGCCCTTGTATATTTTTTTCTGAGAGTCTGTTACCTCTTCGTTCTCGAATACTGCTTCACTTTTCCTAGTTTTTCACGCTATCTGTTTTCTTTTTTTTTCCCCTCTCAGTGGTGTCTAGTTGTAATCAGGTTCTCTTTTCTTTGTTCTTACCGCTTCTTCTCCCTGCACGAAGTTTTCTCCTGCTTCCAACACCTCCAAGTTAGGAACTGCATCATCACTTCTGCTACATGTTGGGTAGTTCCATCATCACTTCTGCTACATGATGGGTATTCCATCATCACTTCGCTACAAGTTGGTATCCAGACATCACTTCTGCTACAAAGTTGGGATTCCATCATCACTATCATGCTACATTGTTTGTGTTATGCCATTCCATCATCACATCTGCTACAGTTGGGTATTCATCATCACTTCTGCGATATTTGGGTATTCCAATCATTCACTTCTGCTACATGTGGGATTCCACTCATCACTTCTGGCTACAAGTTAGGTATTCGCATCACACTTCTGCTACAAGTTGGGATGTGCCATCATCACTTACTTTCTGCTAACATGTTGGGTATTCCATCAACACTAGTCATTCTGCTACATGTTGGGTAATGTCCATCATGCACTTCGCTTACTGTTGGGTATTCCATCATCACTCTGCTACAAATTGGGTAATCCATCATCATTTTCTGCTGCATGTTGGTATTCCATCATCAACTTCTGCACAAAGTTGAGTATTCCAATCATCACTTCTGCTACAAGTTGGGTATTCCATCATCACTCATTTCTGCTACATGTTGTGGTATTCCAACATCACTTCAGCTACAATGTTGGATTCCACATCACTTCTGATACATGTGGGTATTCCATCATCCACTTCTGCTACATGCCTGAGTATTTCCATCATACATCTGCACAAGTTGGGTATTCCATCATCCACTTCTGCTACATTTGGTATTCCATCATCACTTCCTGCTACATAATTGGGTATTCCATCCATCACTTCTGCTACATGTTGGGTATTCCATCATCACTCTGCTACATGTTGGGTATTCCATTCATCACTTCTGCTACATGTTGGGTATTCCTATAATCATCATTCTGCTACAAGTTAGGTATTCCAACATCACTCTGCTACATGCTGAGTTAATCCATCTCACTTCTGCTACAAGTGGTTTGGGTATTTCCATCATCACTTCTGCTACATGTTGGAATTCCATCATCACTTCTGCTCCATGTTGGGTATTCCATCATCACTTCTGCTACAGGAAGTTAGGAATTCCAACATCACTTCTGCTACATGCGATATTCATCATCACTTTCTGCTACAAGTTGGGTATTCCCATCATCACTTCTGCTACATGTTGGGTATTCCATCATCACTTCTGCTACTTGTTGGGTAATCCATCAACACTTCTGCTACAAGTTGGGTATTCCTCATCACTTCTGCTACAGTTGGGTATACCATCATCACTTCTGCTACATGTTGGGTAATCCACATCACTTCTGCTACATGTTGGGTATACATCATCACTTCTGCTACAAGATAGGTTTTCTATCATCATTTCATTGATGATGATTCCCTTTCTCCCACCTGTACATCATGAATTCTCGAGTCGTCCCACTTTTCGAAGTTCTTCCAAAATGGGGCATCTTTTCCCCGTACCTGACATTCTTCTGTCTATATCAGTTCAACAAGTAACTCAAAGTTCAGTACTGCATGTCGATACCCGCCCAGTGCTCTTCTTTTTATATCCGGTCGTATTGCCTCATCTCCTCTTTGCTGTCTTTTCGTCTTAGAAGTGCTGGACCTCAAAACGCTCCATCAACTTAGCCCGCACGTTTCTGTTCCATATGTTGGTTCCTAATTCTCCTATCCAAGGGCAATGTTTTTAGCCCGATGTGAACTCATTGGCTGATTCTGCCAATCTATGGAAATCATTGAGTTTTGTCTTCAAATGTGATGGGAAGGCCTTCAGTTAACCCACTAGAAAAGGGTTTGGGGTTGTTGCATTAAAAGAGGCTGTGTCTTTCATTCTTCCTGTCGTCCTCGTCGCTGCATTTCATCCATCACTTAAAACTTTGCCTAATGACTGCTCAACGACTATTCTCTCAGCTATTCTTTTCTCCGTTACTCTCCTTCAAATCCAGATTTTCCCCCAGATGACTGCAGCACCGTTTTTTGTGGTATTTGGTCATATCATTCGGTCTGAGAAAATGTTTGACCAGAAGGTTAGTTTGTGTTAGTGTGTGTACTCACCTATATGTGGCTGCAGGAGGGGTCGAATTCACAGATCCTGTCCCCGCCTCTTTGCCTGGTGCTACCTGCTTCAAGACCTTTAAACCGTACCTCGTTCTTAAAGCCAGTATGAAATCCTGCTTCCACTACCTCCTCACTCTCCAGATTGTTTCCCTTTCTGACAACTCTAATCTGAACGAAATACTTCCTAACATCCCATGACTCATTTGATTTCCATCTTCCAGCTGTGTCCCCTTGTTCCTTCTTCTGTCTCATCTATGAAACAATTCTAGTCCCTGGTCCACCTTGTCAAATCCTCTCAGTATTTTATACATCGTTTTCATGTCCCCCTGATCCCTCCTGTCCTACAGTGTCATAGGTTGATTTTCTTCAACTTCTCATCATATGACATACCCTCTAGATCTGGGACTAGTCTTGTTGCAAACTTTTGGCACTTAATCCTAATTTCTTGACGTACTTGACCAGGTGTGGGCTCCATACTGGTGCTGCATACTCCAATATGGGTCTGACGTACACGTTGTACAGTGTAGTGAATGACTCCTTATTTAGATGTCGTAACGCTATTCTTAGGTTTGTCAGGCGCCCATATGCTGACATTGCCCCCTGACCCCCTACCCTTGATTCCGCCCCCTACCCCTTAGGGGCCAATGGGGGTGGCCAGATTTTTGGGAGTGTTGCCATCTTTCCTTCTATTTATTTTTACGGAAGTGTTGCCAACTTTTTTCGCTTTTTATTTTTCGAAAACGTTGCCAAATTTAATTTGTTTTTCCATTGTTGCCAATTTACACATTTTCTGGAAGTGTTGACAACTTTTTTCATATTTTTTTTTTCATTTTTCGAGAATATTGCAATCTTTCTTCATGTTTTTATTTTCTAAAATGTTTCCATTTTTTTGTGGCCTCCGGTTCCTCGGATCAAAATTTTACTATCGAGTAAACAAAATTTCCCTTCACTTCCATCTCCTTGGATCAACTTTTACCTTGATTTTTCGAATTTTTCTAGGGTTATCTTCGAATTCCCGTATCAATCAACTGTTCACCACGAATTTTTGGGTGTTTTTTTCGAAATTTCTGAGGTTACCCTGAGATCGAGCCAACCCTGCTCGCAAGGGCCGACTTTTACTCCAAATCGAACATAGCACCAAAATAGTGTTTAAGGTAACTCAGCTCCTGGTCACATATTTTAGATTTACCCCTTTAAAATTTCTCTGTGGTAACTACAATTGGTAAAGTTCCCCTTCCTCTACAGGCTAAGTGGTAATTCAAGTGGTAAATACAGAGGTAAGCATACAAATGATAGATACATTTTAGAGTTATTGTGACTGATATATTAACCCAGGATAATATTTTTTAGATACTATACAAGTGGTAAAGACATTCAGCCACTGGTAAGTATAGACATTCAAATAGATTCATTTGGTGAAGTTCCCCTTAAGCCGCAAATGCCACCAAGTAGTGTGACGTCACTGGCAGTTCAACAGTCCGATCGGTAACACAGGTGGGTGTGACGTCACAGGTATCCCCCTATCTGTGTAAATACACAACACTCATGATAACCACCAAGTAGAATGACGTCACGAGACAGTCAACAAGTTGGATCAGATAAACCCAGGTGGGTGTGTGACATCACGGGTGTCCCCTGTTTGGGTAAGAGATAAGCATACACCCGGTAAACACCTATGCGTCATTTGATAAAATTCCCCTACCTAGGTAAGGGTTATACATACAAGTGGATAAATGTTTCACCTATTCTAGGTAAGGGATTGTACATACAAGTGCAATAAATGTTCCCCTATCTAGGTAAGGGTTATAAATACAAGTGGATAAAGTTCACCTATCTAGTATAGGGTTATACATACAAGTGGGATACAGATCACCTATCAAGTAAGGATTGGGTTTTTACATACAATGGATAAAGTTCCGCTATCAGGTAAGTGTTAACATACAAGTGATAAAGTTCACCTATCTAGAGTAATGGTTATACATACAAGTGGATAAAGTTCACGCTACTAGGTAAGGGATATACATACAAGTGGATAAAGTTCAACCTATCTAGGTAAGGGTTATACATACAAAGTGGAATAAAGTTCACTTATGGGATAAGGGACTCATTACACAAACCATTTTTCACATTTATTTGTTACCACAGTTTTTTTTACTCTTTTTTTTCTAGTACAACAACAAAAATAAAAGACATTTCTCATACACAATCACAATTTTTTCTGTTTTTTTCGGTATTACAACAAATTTTTAGATTGTTCTCAAGTGTATTAATAACTATCACACATCAGTTTTCCACATCCGGTAACATAGCTACATACAACATAGGGGAACATTCCACCTCACACTCTTTCCCCCATAATCTCCCCAACACCCTCCATTCTCCCCTGCACCTCACCCCCAATTACACCGTCTCACTTGACTCAATATTACAACACATCACATTTTTACACTCAACGCACAACATTCACGGTTACCAAGTGCCTTATACAAGTCACACACAATACTGCATCATGCATTACAACCCCTCAACATCTCACATTTTTTCATTCTCAACTTTTTCCAACTGTTATAATACCCACAACTCAACATATAATGCAGTTAACACAACACCCCCAACAAACCCCCCATTCACGTTTCAAAAAGTCACAACTCACACAGTTTACAACATTTACTTTTTCAAAAAAAAAAAAAGTCTAAACATTTTTTCATTCATAACCCACAGCAAGACATAGCCTTCACAAACCAATATCACACATTTTTTTTTACTAATATCCCCCAACAACAACTTTTCACTTATAATACCCACACATCACAACATGCACCCACAATTTTTCACTCAATGTTCACAGCACCGAGTTTTCCATCGACATTTCCCCAACACCACAGTCAACACATGAACTCTAGCTGTTTACTTCCCCTTTAATGATTGATTGAGATTCGCCGGTACTGCCGGTCCGGGACTTTTCCAGATGGTGACCGGCCTTGATTCCCACGGTTGGGAGTGTCTTAAGGGATGGCGCTGTCTTGTAGGGCTTCGTCGGCTCCCAGAGAGGGGAGTGTCTTGAGAACACGCCAGAGGTGGGCAGCTGACAATATATGGACGGTTTAATGATGCTAGGTAGTATCCGACAGCAGGAAGGGCAGAGGCAGTTTATAACAGGGTCATTTAGAGCCACATAACCCCAGCCCTAGCCAAGTGGCAAAGTGCGGGGGAACTTAGCTGACTTGTGATTGATCTGGGACTCATGCTAGAAGAGTGTGCCGTCTTCAAGGGATCTGTTTAAAATACCCCGGAATTTCTTCTTGGAGATGTAATAAAGTTCAATGTAGTCTGTTTTGTTGCTGAACATTTGAGTCACGCGTTCAGTGGTGCATTAGTGCTTAGAGTCGCCTGTAAACTTGACAATTCCATCCTGCACGTGCTGGGAAAGTTCTGGACCGAGCATTGCTGCCTTGTATTGGCTGGTTCTGTAGAATCAGATGCTCTCCAGGCATCTAAATGAGATCCCTTACCCCCCATATGAGCCTAAGTGAGGGTTGCCAAATGCCTACAGAGAGGATTTGAGGTACATTCCCCAATTTCAGACAGGATTTCAGGTCATCCCAAAGGAAGCGCCTGAGGCCACGCAGTGAGCCCAATACCATCACTATACACCCTCAGATTTCACTTGTACCAGTAAGAAAACTAACAACATATTACGCAATTGTCTCAACCCACATTACCAACTAGATATTACAAGACACACACACACACACAGGCACACACACTCACAACCACACACACACACACCACACACACACACCACACACACAAACACACTATTGCAACCATGCTGTACGACACCAACAGGTCTCATTCCCAGTTGCATCAAATCTAGCATATCATGTGTTTTCCCACTTGAGTTACATGTCGATAATATTTCTGTAACCACTTCCTTATATCTGTGAATGAAAGAACACACTGTGAACCAAGTTGGCGCCAACGCAAGGGTGTGACATGTACAATGTTTGTTGTGGTCAGCCTGTGAGTTCATTTGATTTACATCACACATACACAACCAACACACACACAAACATACACACCAACTCACACAACACATACACACCTACAAGGGTTAGTTACGAAAAAATTTGGATGAAATACACACAACTTAGGAGAAGGTGAAGAAATCTGCTAAGTACCCTTGATACTCAAAGGCGGTGAGACCGACATCTCTCTATGGGGGGAACCTTAGGAGAGGGATCAGAAATGCTATGTGTGCCAACTAACAATTTCAAACACATCTCCTGAAATGAGAAACAACCTGAGGTATGGAGAAATGGCAAATGTAAGTCCTCCTTTTTTAAGAAAGGAGACAGAAACGAGGCACGAAAACTATCGACCAAGCACTGACGAGTCTAGTATGCAAATCATGGAGAAGATTATCAGGAGGAAGTGGTGGAGCACCGGGAACGGGACAAGAACAACTACAACCAGCACTGATTCCAAGGAAAGGTAAATTGCTGTGCCAAAACCTCTGGAGTTTTATAACAAAATAACATAAGTAAGACACGAGAGAGAGGGGTTGGTTGGATTGCATTTTCTGGACTGCAAGAAGGCCCTCGCCACAGTCCTCACAAGACATAGTGCAGAGAAGCTAGAGAACAGGTGCGTATAACAGGGAACGGCACTGCAATGTTTCGAGAATACCTGACAGGGATGCAACAACGAGTCATGTAGGTATGAGGTATCACATTGGGCACCTGTGACAAAGCTGATCCCACAGGGGATTGGTCCAAGGACCAGGTGCTATTTTTTGGTATATTTAAATATGATGGAAGGGACAGAGCCCCGAAGTGTCCCAGTTTGCAGATGTGAAGTTAATGAGGAGATTAAATAAGACGAAGATCAGGCATGACTACAAAGAAACTGACAGGCTGGACATGTGGTCCAGCAACTGGCTCCTTGAATATAACTTCCCCGCCGAATGCAAAGTCATGAAGATCAGGAAGGGCAAAGAAGACCGCAGACAGAGTATAGGCTAGGTGGCAAATGACTGCAAACCCTCACTCAAAAGAAAGATCTTGGAGTGAGTATAGCACCGATCACGTCTCTGGAAAGCACACATCAACCAGATAACTGCGCAGCAGAGACGCTGCAAACCTGGAAAGCGTTCTGAATACCTTAGTTAGGAATCCGTTCAAGACACTGTACACCGTGTACAACAGCCCATACTGGAGTATGTACACCAGTTATCGAACCCACACCTGCTCAAGCACATCAGAAATTAAGAGAAAGTGCAAAGGTTTGGCACAAAGGCTATTTCCTCCATAGCCAAGGAGAATTCCACAAAGAAAGGTAAGGGAAATCGACCTGAAGACACTGGAGACAGGAGGAATTAGGGAAAACATATAACATACATACAAAATGCTGCGTGGAATAGGTAAGGTGAACAGAGATAAATGTTCCAGGAGGGGACACAGCAACAGGTGTCCAATTTGGAAGTTAGAAGAAACAGATGAGTCAAAGTGATGGTAGGAAGATTTCGTCACTCAGAAGTTGTCAGGAATTGGAATAACTAGCATATGATGTAGTGTAAGGCAGGAACCATATGAGGTATGATAAAGCTCATGAGCAGGTAGAGGACCTGCGGGCCAGGACCGAGTCTCGACCACCTGCAAACCACAATTAGTGAGTACACTACACACACTCTAAACACACACTCAAACACAAAACACACTCAAACACACACACACACACACACACACACACACACATCGACAGCACACAGGACCGACACACACACACACACACACACACACTTCACGACAACACACAGGAAAATGGAGAAGATAGCAGCAGAGATCAACTGGAAGTGGGAGCATACATCCATAGAAGCAGAAGCGAGATACACGTCCTTGAAGAGAACTGAGAACCTGAAACAGCTTAAAGAGAAAAAATGACAGTGCAGACATAACATCAGAACTTCCCTGCATCAGGCATAAACAAGGTGTCTGGAGGGAGCAAAGGAAACTGTACTGGATACAAGGACCCTAATTGGACCCAGTTGGGCCAAGGCGAAACGAGGAGCACACTATGAGCAAATGAGAGATCTGAAAACAATGAAGGGACTATGTATATTTTCAGAAACTCTAACAGACACCTGCAGGGGCCAGGAGCAGCTGAGCCAGAAAGACAGTCCACTGAGCATAGGGGCCTCAGCCAGGAAAGGGATGGAAGGAAGGAATACTTCAATGGAAGGAACTAAAACACCTCAGAGGACACAATAGGTGACACAGTGGGAGGACGAAAGGGCAAGATCAGTTTTTGTCTACAGGCTCCAGGAAGTTGAAAGGGAAACCTACAATGAAAGAAAACAGGAGGAGAAAAAAGTGAATGAAGGTATCATGAAAGCAATAGGTGAGGGCAACATGACTCAGGTGACAAATTTTCAGAGAATTGGGTGGTTTGCATGGGGATGGAAACTACCTCTTAAAGTAATTTTCAAGGAAGAATCAACTCGATCCATGATCCTGCAGGAGAAAGCACGACAGAGACAAACCTGAGTACCAGAGTGTGTACCTCGATCGAGACCATAAGAGGAAAGGGTAATAATGAGAGAGTAAAAAACGAAAGGAGGAACAAGAGGAAATGACAAAGATGAGCAGAACCCCCCAGACAAAGGTGGAAGGGCAAACACACCCTCCAGAAACACCCGCAGAAGGACTTCAACCGCGAAACCCTAAGACCCAAGGCAACTGAACAATCTAAACCGACACTCACACACTGATCCCTCTGTATCCACCCCCAACACCACAAACCTCACCCCTACAGCAACCTCCTATGGGAACTCTGCTCCCCACCCCACACCCCCAACCCCCATATGCCCCCTGCCGGGCTCCAGCTTCCCTAACCTCAATAAATATGAGGAGTGGCATGAAAGAATCAATGAAAAGTCTCCAGACATCATAGCAGTAACAGAAACGAATCTCACTGAGACAACAGAAGCAATCTTCCAACCATGATATCAGATCCTGAGAAAAAATAGAAGGAGCAGAGGGGGAGGAGGGGTTGCATTGCTCGTAAAAAAAAGATGAAGATTCGAGGAAATGGAAGGCATGGGCGAGACTGGAGAAAGGGATTACAGAGTAGGTACACTTCAGTCTGGGAAACATAAGGTAGTCATTGCACTTATGTATAATCCACCACAGAAATGCAGGAGGCCATGAAAGGAATATGAAGAGAGCAACAGAGCAAACCTGAGAATAGCGTTCCGACACCTTAGTAAGGAATCGTTCGAGACTCTGTACACTTTGTACGTCAGGCCCACACTGGGGTATGCAGCACCAGTTTGGAACCCACACTTGGTCAAGCACATGAAGAAATTAGAGAAAGTGCAAAGGTTTGCAACAAGATTAGTTCCAGAGCTCAAGGGAATGTCCTACGAAGAAAGGTTGAGGGAAATCGGCCTGACGACACTGGAGGACAGGAGGGTCAGGGGATACATGATAACGACATACAAAATACTGCGTGGAATAGATAAGGTGGACAGAGACAGGATGTTCCAGAGAGGGGACACAGAAACAAGGGGTCACAATTGGAAGCTGAAGACTCAGACGAGTCACAGGGATGTTAGGAAGCATTTCCTCACTCATAGAGTTGTCAGGAAGTGGAATAGTCTAGCAAGTGATTTAGTGAAGGCAGGAACCATACATAGCTTTAAGACGAGGTATGACAAAGCTCATGGAGCAGAGAGAGGACCTAGTAGCGATCAGTAAAGAGGCGGGGCCAGGAGCCGAGTCTCGGCCCCTGCAACCACAATCAGGTGAGTACACACACACACACACAGAGCAGTCATAGAGTCAGAAATTAATATGCACAGGTAAGAAGGGTGGCCCAAAGACAATACGAGAATGACATAGCAACGAAACCCAAATCGGACCCAAGGCTGTTGTACAGCCACAACAGGAGATAAACAACAGTCAAGGACCAGTTAATCAGGCTGAGGAAGGAAGGGAGGTCACAAGAAATGACCGCAAAGTATGTGAGGAGCTCAACATGAGATTCAAAGAAGTGTTCACAGAGGAGACATAAGTGCCTACAGAGAAAGATGGAGAAGTGGGGTGCACCAACATTGTTGGACAACAAGATCATACAACCGAGGAAAAAGTGAGAGGCTGCTAGCGGAGCTAGATACTCTCATAGGCAATATAGCCAGATAACATCTCACCATGGGTCCTAGAGAGAGGGAGAATAGGTGCTATGGTGATCCACTAACAACGATCGTCAACCTCATCTCTCGAAACAGGGCGACTACCTGAAGTATGGAAGACAGCAAATGTAGTCCCAATTTTTAAAAAAGGAGAGAGACACAAAACATTAAACTACTGACCAGTGTTACTGTCATACATAGTATGCAAAGTCATGGAGAAGATTATCAGCAGAGTGTGGGAGCACCTGGAAAGAATGTCATATCAACGAACAGCCAGCATGGTTTTAATCAAGACGGGAAACCTGCCATCCATAAACCTACTGGAGTTCTATGACAGAATGACTGGCAGTAAGACAAGAGAGCTATGGGTGGGTAGACTGCATTTTCTTGGACTGTAAGAAGACGTTCGACAAAGGTCCACACAGGAGGACCAGGCAGGGATAACATGGAAGGCATTACAGTGGATCAGGGAATAACTGTCAGGAAAACAATAGCTAGTCATGGTACATGGCGAGGGGTCAAAATTTGCAACTGTAACGAGCGGAATGCCACAGGGATCAGTCCTAGGACTGGTGCTGTTTGTGGTATATGTGAACGAAATTAATGGAAAGGAATAGATTCCGAGAGTGTCCTATTTGGCAGATGATGTGAAGTTGATGAGAAGAATTCGTTCAGATGAGGACCAGGCAGAACTACAAAGGAATCTGGACAGGCTGCAGACCTGGTCCAGCAACTGGCTCCTGAATTTCAACCCGAACAAGTGCAAAGTCATGAAGATTGGGGAAAGAGCCAAGAATACCATAGATTGGAGTATAGTCCAGGGAAGGACCAGAGACTACAAACCTAACTCAAGGAAAAGGATCTTGGGGTGAGTATAACACCGGGCACATCTCCTGAGGTGCATATCAACCAAATAACTGCTGCAATATAAGGGCGCCTGGCAAACCTAAGAACAGCATTCCGACATCTTAATAAAGGATCATTTAGGACCCTGTACACTGTGTACATTAGGCCCATATTGGAGTATACAATGCAAGTTTGGAACCCAAACCTAGCCAAGCATATAAGAACATCAGAACATAAGAAAGAAGAACACCAGTAAGCAAGTCCTACTGACCCATGCGAAAGCAGACCATGTCCCCTAAGCCGGATTAGCCCAATGGCCCACCTAGTCAGGTAATTTCCACTTAAGGAAGGAGCAGGGCATCAGACCTAGTAGCACAAACTAGTCAGGTCCAACTCATACCCACTTATGTATTTATCTAAAATTATTTTTAAAAGCACACAACGTTTTTACCTCTAATAGCTGTAGCTTCGGAGTTTGTTCCACTCATCCACTATTCTATTACCAAACCAGTGCTTTCCTATATCTTCCAAAATCTGAATTTTTCCACATTGAAACCATTTACTGAGAGCCTGTCAACATTACTAAAGTAATTTGGTCCAAGTCGGACCGAAAACTCGTCGTAAGCTCCTCTCTTCTATTTGCGGGTTTTTTGTGTATCGTTTCAATCACGGTAATTGTGCCTTTTTTTTGTTATTCCTGTCTTGGGCTGAAAATTCAGCACGCTATTTATATCACCTTTAATTATTCTTGTTTTATCGCATTTACACCTCGATCATATCCCCCCTCCAGTCTACGCCTTGCCGTAGAAGGCAGATTTCATGGCCCTCGTCTATCCTCATAGGGAAAGATTTTCTGATACATGGATCAACTTTGTCATCCCCTCTGTACGTTTCCAGTGTATATATATCCATTCTGTAATAAGTTGACCAGAACTGTGCAGCATAATCTAACCAAGGATATATAGGGTTGAAGAACAACCTGAGGACTTCTATTATTTATACTTCTAGATATTAAGCTAAGGATTCTGTTAGCTTCATTGCGAATACTAATGCACTGTTGTCTTGGTTCTAGATTACTGCTAACCAGAACTCCTAAATCCTTTTCGCAATCAGTAGTATTAAGATCTACATTATTTAGTTTATATGTGGCATGGTTATTTTTCTGTCCAACATTTGGAACTTTGCATTTGTCTATATTAAACTGCATCTGTATCAGTCTATTCAAATCATCCTAGAGTGCTCTAGTGTCCTCATTAGAATGAATTGACCAGCCTATTTTGGTGTCATCAGCAAATTTGCTTATGTCGCTTATGTGGTTTATGTAAATTGCGAACAACAACGGCCCAACACTGACCTCTGTGGAACACCGTTTGTGACGTGCCCCCATTTTGGTTTCTCCCCATTTATGCAAACTCTCTGCTGCCTATTTGTTTTCCCAGGAAAACATTTCTCCTATTCCATATGCCTTAAGTTTCCTCAATAGCCTCTGATGTGGAACTCTATCGAAAGCCTTACTGAAGTCCATATACACAATATCATATTCATTACCATGATCTACCTCCTCAAAAACCTTACTGAAAACAGTTAGTAAATTCGTAAGACAGGAATGCACCTTTGTAAAACCGTGTTAAGATTCATTAATCAATTTATGCCTATCATGATGGCTATGAATTGCTTCGGCAATTATTGATTCCATAAATTTTCCCACTATAGAGCTAAGGCTTATTGGTCTATAATTCGAAGCCAAGGACCTGTCACCTGCCTTGAAATAGATATTACATTTGCCATTTTCCACTTATCACGCACTATGCCAGTTTGTAGTGATATGTTGAAAAGATTCCTTTAACACCATTGTAAACAGTTCATCAGAGCCTGAGGATTTGTTAGGTTTTAATTTCTCTATTTATCTAAGGACCATATCACTAGTTACTGCAATCGTGCATAGTTTATCATCCTGTTCTACATTATCTATTATTTCAGGAATTTCGCTAGTATTTTCCTGGGTAAAAACTGAGAGGAAGTAAGTATTGAAAATTTCACACATATCCTTTTCACTATCAGTGATCTGGCCTGAGTTATTCTTAAGTGGGCCAATCTTGTCCCTAATCTTACTTCTGTATACCTGAAAGAACCCTTTTGGGTTACTCTTTAAATCCTTTGCAACCTTAGCCTCATAATCCTTTTTTGCCTTTCTTATTCCTCTCTTTAACTGATTTCTTAACTGCCCATCCCCTCTTTTGATACGCCTATATATGCCTCTCTTTTGAACAATTAGATGTTTTAATATATTGTTCATCCATTTGGGATCATTTTTGTTAGATCTAATGTCCCTACTTCGAACAAAAGTTGTATGGGCAGCTAGAACTATGCTCTGAAAAACGTTTTTAAATTTGGGGAAACCCAAGATCACCTCCCTGACCCATATTCAGGTCATCCCAATTTAGCCCACCCAGGTAATTTCTCAGTCCAATGAAATCGGACAAGTGAAAGCCTGGGGTACAGATTTGATTGCAGTTATCTGGGTAATTATCATAATATATTGAAACTAAGTGATTTGTGATAACTTTCCCCAAGCTCATCATAAACCTCAAGGTTATTAATTAGTGATTCTTTGTTGGCAAGAACCAAGTCAAGCAGATTGTTTCCTCTAGTTAGTTTTGTCACAAACTGTTCTAAAAACAATCCTGAACTGTATCAAGAAAGTCACTAGACTCAAGATTTCCTGTTGTATTGTTTCATTCAATTTGTCTAAAGTTAAAATCTCCCATTATCACAACATTTTCATATCTAGATGCCTTATGAATTTCGTCCCATAACAGCTTACTGCACTCCCTATCAAGGTTTAGGGGCCTATAAATCACACCCAAAATTAATTTGTCACGAACTTCGAGAAACTGTGTCCGATGTTTCTAATCTTATATCACATCTAAGACAATAATTTAAATTATCTCTGACACACATCGCCACTCCACCACCCTTCTTGTTGACCCTATCAGTGTGGAATAGAAGGCATTTCTCTATCTTTCAGGTTGAACCAGGCCTCTGTTATAGCAATAATAACTATTACCTATACTTGCAAGTAATCTTAGCTCATCTATCTTATTTCTTAGACTCCTACTATTTGTATAGTAAACCTTAAAGGAGCTAGTCACTCGTTGCCCTCTACTATCTCTCTTTGTTGATCAATTGATTTGCCTTTACTAGCAACTTTATTCTGAATATTGTCTTTTAAACATATCCCTGAGGTATCCCGGTAATATCTGCTGTTTTCAACTCTAATACTGCAGCTTGATTGTTTCCCACACCCATACCTTTACAATTTATCAGTTTAAAGCCCAAGACAAGTCATCAATTACCCCATCAATCGAATTGGCTAATACAACCACTCCATCCCCAGAGAGATGAACCCCATCCCTTGCATATATATCACGTTTGCCATAGAATTTGTCCCAGTTATCAATGAATGGGATTGCAAGTTCCTTGTAGTACCTGTGTAGCCAGCAATTTATACAAATTGCCCTAAACATCCATTCATTGCCCACTCCCTTTCTTGGCAAGATGCTATGTATGACTACTTCTATGGCTGACCTGTACTTATCCAGCAGCTCCTGTCTCCTGCCCTTCCCAATGTCATTACCCCCAGCACTAAGACAGATAATGGGCTTGTTCCCATTACCTGCCATAATATTATCCAACCTGCTGACTATGTCACCAACACCAGCTCCTGGGAGGCAAACTTTCTGTCTGACCTTTCTATCTCTGTTACAAAAAGAAGGGTCCATATATCTTACCTGAGAATCTCCTACTATTAGAATATTCTTACCTTGATTAGCAGGGGAATCAGTGGTACCTTCAACCTCACTAACCACTGAAGTACACTCGTCCTGGAGAAGAGAGAATCGATTTCCTACATTCACATCTTCTCTATTAACCCTCCTTTTCTTCCTTCTTCCTGAACTGTGAGCCACTTGCCACTTGAAGTGGCTGCCACTCTCACTGCTGGTGACCATTTCCTCCTTACCAGCTAAATCCATCTCATTCTTACTCCCAAACCCATCAAGGCAAAGCTTCAGCCTCCTATTTTCCTCCTGAAAAAGTAAAGCCTCCTCATTCAACACTTGAACCTGAGATTCTAAAACACTACAACAAGCCATGGTGCTTGGTAACACCCCACGCTAACTCCCAGAGGGCTTAGGCAGGTATGACCACGCGTGGCCACTGACCTCAGCGTACTGTGATTGACCTTAGCATATTTCCTATGAGGAGAGGTTAAGGGAAATCGACCTGACGACACTGAAAGACAGGAGAGATAGGAGGTTATGATAACAACATATAAAATACTGAGAGGAATCGACAAGGTGAACAGAAACTGGATGTTCCAGAGATGGGACACATCAACAAGGGGTCACAGTTGGAGTTAAAGACTAAGATGAATCACAGGGATATTAGGAAATATTTCTTCAGTCACAGAGTTGTCAGGAAGTGGAATAGTCTATGAAGTGATGTAATGGAGGCAGGATCTATACATAACTTTAAGAAGAGGTATGATAAAGCTCATGAGCGGGAAGAGTGACCGAGTAGCGGCCAGTGAAGAGGCGGGGCCAAGGTCACTAAAAAACTAAGATCACTAAAAAAATTACGACCACTAAAAAACTAAGATCAGTATTAAGATCACATTTTCACAAAAATAATTTTCCCCAAACCAATAAGATGATTACCAAAAATCTAACCTCACTCAAATAAAAGCCACTAAGATTGTTAAAACTAAGATCAACATCAACTAACTCATGAAGACCTCTGATCACTATTACTAAGATCACAGAACACTCTCATTTTTATACACATCTCCTCAGAACTAAAACTACGATCACTAGAAAACTAAGATCATAAAAAAACTATGATCACTAAAAAACTAAGATCAGTATTAATTAGATAATTTTTTAAAAAAATCATGACCACCAAATCCATAACATGATTACCAAAATCTAATCTCACTTAATATAGAACAGTAGATCGCTATAACTTCAATCACTGAGGACAAGACCACTAAAACTATGATCACAGAACACAAATTTTTATACACATACCGTCACAACATTGTAATCAAGATCTCTTTTTTTTTTTTTTTTTTTTTGCATTTAATTTTGGATGTAAGTGAACATGTCATAGATGTTAGTGAGCATAGTTCATAGTGCTCTTAGTTTTTTAGTGGACTTCATATCAGTGTTCTTCAGTCATCTTAGTTATTAGTAATCTTAGTTTCAGTAATCTTAGTTTTAGTGATCTTAGTAAAAATATTCATAGTTTTAGTAATCTTGATACAGTAGTAAGTGATCTTAATAATAGTGTTCTTGGGTCTTCATGTGTTAGTTGATGATCTTACTTTTGGTGATCTTAGTGGTTTTGCGATCAGTGATCTTAGATTTTGTAGGTCATCTTATGGATTTGATAGTTATGATTTTGTGTTCTGATATGTGTATAGAATGAGTGTGTACTGGGATCTTAGTAAAAGTGAGCTTAGTTTTTTAGTGATCATAGTTATAGTGTTCTCATGAGATGTGTATAAAAATGAGAGTTTTCTGTGATCTTAGTAATTGCTGTTGTTAGTTGATATGTTAGTTGACGTTGATCTAAGTTAAAGTGATCTTAGTGGTCTTGACTTAAGTAAACTTTGGTTTTGGTAAACATATTATGGGTGATAGTGATAGTGGCAGCCGCTTTAAGTGGCAAGTGGTTCACAGTTCTGGAAGAAGGAAGATGAGAGTTAACAGAGAAGATGTGAAGGTAGGAAATCGATTCTCTGTTCTCCAAGACGAGTGTACTTCAGTGCTTAGTGAGGTTGAAGGTATCACTGATTCCCCTGCTAATCAAGGTAAGAATATTTTAATAGTAGGTGATTCTCAGGTAAGATATATGGACCGTGCTTTTTGTAACAGAGACAGAAAGGTCAGACAGAGAGTGTGCCTTCCTGGAGCTGGTGTTGGCGACATAGTCAGCAGGTTGGATAATATTATGGCAGGTAATGGGAACAAGCCCATTATCTGTCTTAGTGCTGGGGGTAATGACATTGGGAAGGGCAGGAGAGAGGAGCTGCTGGATAAGTACAGGTCAGCCATAGAAGTAGTTAGGTCTAAGGGAGGGATCCCAGTCATATGTAGCATCTTGCCTTGAAAAGGAGTGGGCAATGAATGAATGTCTAGGGCAACTGGTATAAATTGCTGGCTACACAGGTACTGCAAGGAACTTGCAATCCCATTCATTGATAACTGGGACCTATCCTTTGGCAAACGTGATATGTATGCAAGGGATGGGGTTGATCTCTCTGAGGATGGAGTGGTTGCATTAGCCAATTCGATTGAGA
>NC_069424.1:48697501-48704076 GCF_026875155.1 Cherax quadricarinatus
GTTGCTGGAGGATATGAGTGAAAAAAATACAATGTGTGATGTTGCTGTGTGAAGGTTATAAGTTATATCTTGTAGGTTATGAGTGAAAAAATGCTAGTCTTTTTTTTTTTTTGAAAGAATGTAACATGTTGTAAACTGTTGTGAGTTGTGACTTTTGAAGTGAATGGGGGGTTTGTTGTGGGTGTTGTGTTAACTGCATTATATGTTGAGTTGTGGGTATTATAACAGTTGGAAAAAGTTGAGAATGAAAAAATGTGAGATGTTGAGGGGTTGTATAGCATGATGCAGTATTGTGTGTGACTTGTAATAAGGACTTGGTAACGTGAAATGTTGTGCGTTGTGGGTGAAAAATGTGAATGTGTTGTAATATTGAGACAAGTGAGACGGTGTAATGGGGGTGAGGTGCAGGGGAGATGGAGGTGTTGGGGAGATTCTGGGGAAAGAGTGTGAGGTGTGAATGTTGCCCCTATGTTGTATGTAGCCTTAGTTCCTGATGTGTAAAACTGATGTGTGTTAGTTATTAAACACTTGAGAACAATCTAAAATTTGTTGTATTACCGAGAAACAGGAAAAAAGTTTGTGTACTAGAGAAAATGTCTTTTATTTTTGTTGTACTAGAAAAAGAGTAAAAAAAATTATGTAACAAATAAATGTTGAAAAATGAGTCACCTTACCCCATAGGTGAACTTTATCCACTTGTATGTATAACCCTTACCTAGATAGGGGAACTATCCACTTGTATATATAACCCTTACCCAGATAGGGGAACTATCCACTTGTATACATATCCCTTACCTAGATAGGGGAACTTTATCCACTTGTATGTATAACCCTTACCTAGATAGGGAACTTTATCCACTTGCATGTATAACCCTTACCTAGATAGGGGAACTTTATCCACTTGCATGTATAACCCTTACCTAGATAGGGGAACTTTATCCACTTGCATGTATAACCCTTACCTAGATAGGGGAACTTTATCCACTTGCATGTTAACCCTTCCCTTTGATAGGGAACTTTATCCATTGCATGTATAACCCTTACCTAGACAGGTAAATTTTTATCCACTTGTTTTTAAAACCCCTTCCAAAGATAGGTAAAATTTAAATCCACTTGTATTATAACCCTTACCTAACGGGGGAAACTTTTCCATTTGTATGCATACCCCTTTCCCCGACGGGGGAAAACTTTACCCCACTTGAAATGCTTTTTCCTTACCTGAAGGGGAATTTACCATGTATGATACCCTACCTAGACAGGGGAACTTTTCTATTTGTATGCATACCCCTTACCAGATAGGGGAACTTTATCCACTTGTATTATCCCTTACCTAGTGGGGGGAACTTTATCCACTTGTTGCTACCCCTTTCCCAATGGGGGAACTTTAAAAAAATTTTTCCATTTGTATGCATACCCCTTACCGATGGGGGAACTTTACCATTTTATGCATATCCCTTTACCTAGATAGGGAAACTTTATCCACTTGTAGTATAACCCTTACCCGATAGGGGAACTTTATCCCTTTTATGCATATCCTTACCCAGAAGGGGAACTTTATCCTTGTTCTATCCCTTACCTAGATGGGGGAACTTTTTTCCATTGTATGCATGTCCCTTACCCAATAGGGAAATTTTATCCCTTGTATGTAAAACCCCTTTACCTAGAGGGGGGAACTTTATCAAATGCCCCAAAGGTTTTTACCGGGTGAGCCATGTCTTACCCAAATGGGGACCCCGAGAGTCACCCCCCCCCGGGGTTTATTGATCCAAAACCCCGACGTTTTGACGTATTCTATTGGGGGTTTTCATGTGTGTATTTACGCAGATAGGGGGACCCCTGTAGTCACACCCCCTGTGTTTCCTGATCGGCCTGTTGACTACAGGGGCGTCACACACTTGGTGGGGATTTAGCTTTGGGGGAAAATTCACCCAAAAAATCTATTTAATGTTATACTTACCATTGGCTGAATGTCTTTTCCCCTTGTAAGTATCAAAAAAAATTATCCTGGGGTTTAAAAACAGTCATATAAACCTAAAAAGTATCTATATTCGTATGCTTACCTCTGTGTTTTTCCACTTGAATACCACTTCCCCGAGAGGAAGGGGAACTTTAACCCAATTGTAGTTACATAGGAAAAATTTTTAAAGGGGGGAAATTAAAATATGGACCAGGATGGAGTACCTTTAAAAACTATTTTGGGGATGTTCGATTTGGAGCAAAAGTCGGCCCTGGAGCTGGTGCTCGATCTCAGGGTAACCCTCAGAAAAATCCGAAAAACACCCCAAAATTCGAGGTGAAAGTTGATACGAGGAATTCGAAGATAACCCTAGAAAAATTCGAAAAATCAAGGTGAAAGTTGATCCAAGGAGATGGAAGTGAAGGGAAATTTTGTTTACTCGATGGTAAAAATTTTGATCCGAGGAACCGGAGACCACAAAAAAATGGAAACATTTTAGAAAATAAATACATCAAGGGGCGGGGTGTGGAGCGAAAAAAAGGGGGTAATGGGGGGGCGGCGTTATCCTGCCATCTACTGCACTGACGAATGCCTTTCTCTTTGACAAAGTAGTTTGTTATATAATTTTTATAATTTTAACAGCGTGGAATTATATATTCACTTCTCCAACTTTAAAATGTCTGTTTAATGCTGATTAATGTAAATTTAGTTTAATGAATTCAGTAAAGTCCCAGTATTGTGATATAACATTGTGGGTAGAGAAAGTGAGGAGTAGGTGGAGAGCGGAGGTGTGTAGATGAAGATGTAGGTGTTAGTGAGGTGGAGATGTGGCATCGAGAGTTGTAGGTGAAGTTGGAGGTGTTAGTGAGGTGGAGACGTAGCAGAGGTAGGTGTAAATGAAGTTGGAGGTATGAGTGAATGATGCGCAGTTGATGAGGTGGTTAAGGAGCATTTGAAAATAGAGCTGTGAGGGAAGAATTCGTAGGTGGAGAGGGAGCTGTGGGTGTAGGAAGTGTGGGTGGGGGTTGAACTTGGTGAAGGAAATGTGGATGCTGGGGCAGCTGTTGGTGAAAAAACTGTGTTTAATGGGCAGCCGTTGCTGAAGAGGTTTGTGGGGTGATGTAGCTGTAGGGAGAGGTAGCTGTGGGTGGAGAAAGTGTGGGTGAAGCGGGAGCTTAAAGAGAAGGAAATTTAGAGAGAGGTGGAACAGCGGGTACAGAAGTGTGGATAGAACTTGAACTGTGGGCGAAGGAAATGTGAGCGAAGGTCTAGCTGTAGCTGAAAGAAGAGTGCGTGAAAGTTAGCTGAGGGTAAAGGAAGTGTGAGTGGATGTTGGGTTATTGGTGATCGAAATATGAGAGGAGATAGAGCTGTGGTTGAAGGAAGTGTGTGTGAAGGAGTAACTGTGGGTGAAGAAGTAGCTGTGGGTAAAGAGTGTGGACTTAAATTGAGCTGTGGGTTAAGTGTGGGTTGAGTCTGTGCTGTGAGTGGTGATTGAGGTGTGATAAAAGTGAGGATAGAGATTGAACTGTGGGTGTGGAAGCGTGGGTGGAGGTTGAGCTGTGGTGAAAAAAATGTGGGTGCAGATGCGGATGACGTGGTTTGCTGTGCACTTCATCGGATTTATAAGGTTTTTGTTGTATGTGAGCCTATTATAAGGAGGCTTTTGTAATTATGATAATGGAAGATTAAGGAGCTCCACGAGAGGTGGGAATGAGGATGATAAGAGCTGAAGTAACGAGGAATTGAGAAAGATGAAGTGTGTGTGTGTGTAGAGAGAGAGAGAGAGAGAGAGAGAGAGAGAGAGAGAGAGAGAGAGAGAGAGAGAGAGAGAGAGAGATTCTGCCGCTGAAGCGGCTAATTGTACACTCCATATCTATCCTGTGAGTGGTAGCGCAAAACCATATTCATACACAAAAGGCCTAGGAACTAGTACATTTGGATTTACATCTGCAGTTGGCTTATCCGTTCAAAGACACTTCCAGTAATCTGGACAAAAAGTAAGACTTCATATTCACATTTAAACAAAACCTTGAACTTAAAAACATGTATGTAAAAATTATTCACACACCGCCATCACAATATATTCAATCATAATTTCAAATTTTGCTTTGCCAAAAAATAAAACTGTTTTAAAACTGTAAGCTATGATGTACACCCGGAGACGTGGAATGAAGTTTAATTCTTACAATCAGTGAACCATTCGAAGCTGTTCAGTACGACAATGAAAGAAAGAGGAAGTACGAGAAGGGAGAAAAAACAGACACGCGGGCCGGCAAGCAGGAAGGACAGGTGGGCAGACTGGCAGACAGATTGGAAGACAGGAGAGATGAGAGGCGAGATAGCGGGCGGTCGGACGAGCGAGTTAGCATGCGGTCAGGAAGGATGTGGAACTGGCGGATGGACGGACGGGAGGGTGGGCAATCCTGTGGGTATGGAAGTAGGCAGGTAGGCAGAGAAGCGAGCAGGCAGGCAGCCAAGCAGGCAAGTTGGTGGGCAGATAAACATACATACCAGCTGGTGGGCATGCAGGCAGATAAGCAAACAGGCAAGCAGTCAAGCAGGTAGCTGGCAGGCCGGCAAGCACCGATTAGGTTTTGTAGAAAGGCAGGCACAGGGGGGGCTGGTAGTGGGCGGATGGGTTGGTAGGTAGGTTAGCACAGAGTGGGCTGGTAATTAGGTGGATGGGTTGGTAGGCAGGCTGGCATAGGGTGGGCTGGTAGTCAGGTGGATGGGTTGGTAACAGGCTAGCATAGGGTGGGCTGGTAGTCAGGTGGATGGGTTGGTAGGCAGGCTAGCATAGGGTGGGCTGGTAGTCAGGTGGATGAGTTGGTAACAGGCTAGCATAGGGTGGGCTGGTAGTCAGGTGGATGGGTTGGTAACAGGCTAGCATAGGGTGGGCTGGTAGTCAGGTGGATGGGTTGGTAGGCAGGCTAGCATAGGGTGGGCTGGTAGGCAGGCTAGCATAGGGTGGGCTGGTAGTCAGGTGGATGAGTTGGTAGCAGGCTAGCATAGGGTGGGCTGGTAGTCAGGTGGATGGGTTGGTAGGCAGGCTAGCATAGGGTGGGCTGGTAGTCAGGTGGATGAGTTGGTAGCAGGCTAGCACAGAGTGGGCTGGTAATCAGGTGGATGGGTTGGTAGGCAGGCTAGCATAGGGTGGGCTGGTAGTCAGGTGGATGGGTTGGTAGCAAGCTAGCATAGGGTGGGCTGGTAGTCAGGTGGATGGGTTGGTAGGCAGGCTAGCATAGGGTGGGCTGGTAGGCAGGCTAGCATAGGGTGGGCTGGTAGTCAGGTGGATGAGTTGGTAGGCAGGATGGCACAGGGTGGGCTTGCAGTCAGGTGGATGGGTTGGTTGGCAGGCTAGCGCAGGGTGGGCTGGCAGTCAGGGGGATAGGTTGGTAGGCAAGCTAGCATAGGGTGGGCTGGCAGTCAGGTGGATGGGTTAGTAGGCAGGCTAGCATAGGGTGGGATGGCAGTCAGGTGGATGGGTTGGTTAGCAGGCTAGCACAGGGTGGGCTGGCAGTCAGGTAGATGGGTTGGTAGGCCGGCTGGCACCGGGTGGGCTGGCTGTCAGGGGGATGGGTTGGTTGGCAGGCTAGCACAGGGTGGGCTGGCAGTCAGGCTGATGGGTTGGTTGGCAGGCTAGCACAGGGTGGGCTGGCAGTTAGGTGGATGGGTTGGTTGGCATGCTAGCACAGGGTGGGCTGGCAGTCAGGTGGATGGGTTGGTTGGCCGGCTAGCCAGGGTGGGCTGGCAGTTAGGTGGATGAGTTGGTTGGCAGGCTAGCACAGGGTGGGCTGGCAGTCAGGTAGATGTGTTGGCAGGCCGGCTGGCACAGGTGGGCTGGCAGTCAGGTGGATGAGTTGGTAGGCCGGCTGGCACAGGGTGGGCTGGTAGTCAGACGGATGGGTTGGTAGGCCGGCTGGCACCGGGTGGGCTGGCTGTCAGGGGGATGCGTTGGTTGGCAGGATAGCACAGGGAAGGCTGGCAGTCAGGTGGATGGGTTGGTAGGCAGGCAGGTTAGCATAGGGTGGGCTGGTAGGCAGGCAGTCAGGCTAGCATAGGGTGGTAGGCAGGCACAGGGTGGCCTGGTAGTAGGCGGATGGATTGGTAGGTAGGTTAGCATAGGGTGGGCTAGTAGTCAGGTGGATGGGTTGGTAGGCAGGCTAGCATAGGGTGGGCTGGCTGTCTGGGGGATGGGTTGGTTTGCTGGCAAGCACAGGGTGGGCTAGAGAGAGAGAGAGAGAGAGAGAGAGAGAGAGAGAGATTCTGCCGCTGAAGCGGCTAATTGTACACTCCATATCTATCCTGTGAGTGGTAGCGCAAAACCATATTCATACACAAAAGGCCTAGGAACTAGTACATTTGGATTTACATCTGCAGTTGGCTTATCCGTTCAAAGACACTTCCAGTAATCTGGACAAAAAGTAAGACTTCATATTCACATTTAAACAAAACCTTGAACTTAAAAACATGTATGTAAAAATTATTCACACACCGCCATCACAATATATTCAATCATAATTTCAAATTTTGCTTTGCCAAAAAATAAAACTGTTTTAAAACTGTAAGCTATGATGTACACCCGGAGACGTGGAATGAAGTTTAATTCTTACAA
>NC_069424.1:48704576-48733306 GCF_026875155.1 Cherax quadricarinatus
CAAACCCCCTCCTCTTTTTTCAATATATGCAAAAGATTTTGGGGGTAGGGCATAAGTTCCAATGCAGCAAAATATTACAATGTGCATAAATGTGTCTGTGTTTGTTGCACTGAATTTCTGTACTTACTTTAGCTTTCATATGTACACAGTAAATGTGGGGTATTTGTGCCTATGTATATAATATGAATTTTCATATCTAATTTTTTCGTGTGCATGCGTGAAAACGAATACCGTGTGTGTGTGTGTGTTGTGTGTGTGGTGTGTGTGGTGTGTGTGGTGTGTGTGTGTGTGTTGTTGTGTGTGTGTGTGTGTGTGTTTTGTGTACCAGCTAATTGTGCTCATCGAATTATGGTTCCGGGGGTTAGTCAAACATCCTGGCCCCGCCTTTTTCACGGGACCTAGTAGGTCCACTCTCCTCCCTCCCATGACCTTTATCGTACCTCTCAAAGTTATGTATGGATCCTACCCCCACTGCATCACTTTCCATACTTTTTCACTTCCTGCAACTCTATGATTGAATCAATATTTTACTAACATCCCTGTGTCATCTGAGTCTTCAGCTTCCAATTGTGTCTGTTCCTGTGTCCCTTCTCTGAAAACATACTGTCCCTTTTCCACCTTGTCAGTTCCTCTCAATATTTATATTTTCTTTTATCATTTTGTCCCCTATCTCTCCTATCCTTCAGTCGTATCAGGTCGATTTCCCTTAACCTCTCCCGAGGACATGCCCCTTACATTGGGGCTAGTGTTGTTGTGAACCTTGAAACTTTCTCTAATTCTTGAAGCGACTGACCACGTGGTGGTGCATACTCCAATTTGGGACTGAGGGTACACGGTGTACAAAGTCTTGAGGATTCTTCATTGAGGTGACAGAACGCTATTCTTTGGTTGCGAGGCGTCCATGGCTGCAGCTGTTATTTGATTGATGTGACCCCCAGGAGATATGCCGGTATTAAAACTCACTGCCAAGATCCTCTTTTCTTGGGTGGGGTTTTTGCAGTCTTTTAGCCTTTTAGCCTGTACTCTGTCTTGATATTTTTGCATTCCCAATCTTTATGACTTTGCATTTGGTGGGCTTAAGCTCCAGGAACTAGTTGCCGGACCAGGCTTGCAGCCTGTCTGGAAACCCTTTTGTAATCCCCGCTTAATCCTCATCCGACTGAATTCCCTTATAGCTTCACATTGTCAGCAAACAGGACGACACTTCTGAGTCTATCCTTTCTGTCATGCCATTCACATATACCAGAAACAGCATCGGTCCGAAGAGTGACTCTGGAGCACCACTCGTCACAGGTACCCACTCTGACCCCTCGTCACATACCATGACTCATTGTTGCCTTCCTGTCAGGTATTCACTTGGCTATTGCAGTGCCCTTCCTGTTATACCTGCCTGATCCTCTAGGCTTTGCACTAATCTCTTGTGTGGAACTGTGTCAAAAACCTTCTTGCAGTCCAAGAAAATGTCATCTACCCCCTTCTCCTCCCTCTTCCTTGCCATAGTTTCATCACCTTGTCGTAAGACTCCAGTAGATTTGTGACAGGATTTCCCTTTCCTGAAACCGGCCTGGATGTCGTGTTTAAGCACATTCCTTTCTAGGTGCTCCACCACTCTTCTCCTGATAATCTTTTCCATGACTTTGCATACTATGCAAGTTATTGACACTTGTCTGAAATTTTAAAATAGTGCATGCCTGCCTCCTTTCTTAAAAACTGGGACTACATTTGAGTGTCCACACATCAGGTAATCGTCCATTCTCGATATATGTGTTGAAGATCGTTGCTATTTGCACACACAGCGCCTCTGCTCTCTCTCTCAAGGTCCATGGAGAGATGTCCGGTCCCACCGTTTTTCTTTTTTCCCAATTACCAGCCTCTTCACCTCCTCTTCGGTTGTGCACATTGTGTCCAGCACTTGTTGGTGTACCCCACGATTCAGGCTTTCTGGAGTCCTGTCTGTCTCCACTGAAAATACCTCCTTAAATCTCTTATTGAGTTCATCACATACTTCTTGGTCATTTCTTGTGATTTCCTCTCCTTCCTTCCTCAGCCTGATTACCTGGTCATTGACTATTTTCTTCCTGATGTGGTTGCAGAAGTCGAGTCATAGCTCCTGGCTCTGCAACTTCACTGCTTGCTACTAGGTTCACACTCTCCCTGCTCTATGTGATTTATCATACTTCTTCTTAAAGGTCTGTATGGTACCTGCCTCCATCACCTCACATTCCAGACTATTCCACTTCCTGACATCTCTATGACAGAAGAAATATTTCCTAACATTCCTGTGACTTATCTGAGTCTTCAACTTCCAATTGTCACCCCTTGTTGTTGTGTTCCATTTCTGGAACATCCTGTCTGTCCACATTTTCATGTTCCCACTATCCCTCCTGTCCTCTAGTGTCGTCAGGCCGAGCTCCCTTAACCTCTTCTCGTAGTCTCGTTGCAAACCTTTGCACTTTGTCTAATTTTCTGATGTGCTTGGCCAGGTGAGGGTTCCAAACTGGAGCTGCATACTCCAATATGGGCCTGACGAACACGGTCTACAGGCTCCGGAGCAACTCCTTACTAAGGTGACAGAACGCTATTCTTAGGTTAGCCAGTCGCCCATATGCTGCAACATTTATCTGGTTGAAGTGCGCCTTGTGGAGAAATTTTTTCCAAGGAGGGCGGTATCGGCCCTCCTTCAGCCCATTCAGCTCTGAGTTACCCGGCCCTCTCAGAAAGGGGGATGGCATCTTATTTGCTTCTGCATCAACAGTTTATAACTGATTCTAGATGCAGTAGCAGCGTGTGTCATAGTCACGCCACTTTGCAAGAAACCAGTTTTGCAACCAGTGAGATTTATTATTATTATTAAAGATTAGCCGGTATTCTTCCGGCCCGGGCCTTTTCCAAGTGGTGGCCCGGCCTTGGCTCCCTCTAGGGAGTGTCTGAGACCTAAGTCTCCCATGGGAGGAGGCACAAGTACCTCCTCATCTTTGGGACCAACTGTCCCCAGGCCTAGCCACAAGCTAGGCCTCTCTGGTCTGCCATCCCCGCCCCAAGGGGGCTAATGGAAATGACAGTCTTATGAGCTAAAGGCTCGGGCTCAGGCACCTACCCTACCCTAGAAGGGTTAGGCATGGTATCGATCACCAGTGAGAGTTAATCAGAGACAAATAATCTCTTAACTTAGCAGGAAAATCCTACACCCATTTATTACCATGTTAAAGACAGCATGAACAGTTACCTATGCCCACACAATGAGAACTCAAACATCTTGTTATTTTCTTGTTGCAGTTTGACAAGGAAGAAAAAAACGGCTGGAATCAGCAGATCTTTTGTAATGAAGGGTGTGTGAAGGTAGCGAGAGGCGCTGGGGGCAGATTACTTTTAAACTTTGTCGAGACAACTCGTGCTTCAGGCTGTAATAACAAAGACACTAGTGATCGCGCATTTTGTTAAAAAAAAAGACATTCATCAGACATAGCAGAACAATTACAGAGAAGTGCCATCAGCTTCCTGTAATGACATTACTGTAAAAAAGACAAATCTTGTGGAACATAGTGTACCAGTGCAAGTGTTGCGAATTTCCAGACTGAATGGAAGACATGGACATTCTGAAGGACACTTCAACTTCTATCAAATCACCTATACCTGTCGAAGACGGTGCATTCAACACCATACCTCACGCTACATGAGCAAGGTAAGTTTCAATTTTCCTTGTTATACAGGGGACTGTGCAGTTCTTGTGTCACAAGGGGCTTGAAATCATCCTGCAGTCGGCACTGAGGTGTGGACTTTCGAGTCCCAACATAAGCAATCAGTTTGAGATATGCTGATATAACACCCCCTAAGGGTAATTATTTAATTGTCCCTTACAGCTCCGTAGTGTAGAACTGTCTCACATCAGAGGTACCTACTGGAAGTATCCTCATTGTTGGTACCTGGTTTATTTGTTCTACAAGTTTATTTTAACCATAGTTTTGGTGAGATAAATTACCCACAAGTTGGTCATGCTCGACCCGGATAAGTGGCCACATATGTGGTCCAAAATTTGTACTACAGTGTACAAGTGTATGAGCAAGTGGTCCTTCCAGAGAAAAAAGTGTAAAACTAGTATTTTACAAAATAAATCAAAATATATGAGTCTGCACACTCAATGTAAGAGAATGGGCTGGCTCTCTATTTAATAGAAAACGGGAGCAGGGTCCCCCAGAGGTTTACCCAGCTCACCCGTCACTTAATATATATATATATATATAATATATATATATATTTTATATATATATATAAATATATATTTTATATATATATATATATATATATATATATATGTCGTGCCGAATAGGCAGAACTTGCGATGTTGGCTTAAATAGCAACGCTCATCTACCATATAGGACAAGTGAAAATTTGTGTATGGAATAATTTCGCCAAAATCATTCAAAACCTAACGAAAAAAAATATATTTCACTTTTTTGTTTAGTATTAAATTTCTGTAAACAAATCTAAAATATTTTTAAATTTGGGGTTAGGCAAAATAAATTGTTCTTGTTATAATAAGGTTAGGAAAGTTTTCTAAGATTTTTTTTGGTGCAAAATTAAAAATTTTTACATCAACATTAATGAAAAAAATATATCTTTAAACTTATAAGAGAAAATTTTAGAAAGAATTTAAATTTTTAAATGAGTTCTTGCTAATTGACCAGTTTTACATATTCGGCACGACATATATAATATATATATATATATATATATATTATATAATATTTTATTATATATATGGATTATGAATATACATGTGTTTACCTGGAGTTTACCTGGAGAGAGTTCCTAGGGTCAACGCCCCCTCGGCCCGGTCTGTGACCAGGCTTCATGGTGGAACAGGGCCTGATCAACCAGGCTGTTACTGCTGGCTGCACGCAATGAAACGTACGAGCCACAGCCCGGCTGGTCAGGTACCGACTTTAGGTGCCTGTCCAGGGGTCTATTGGTAATCCCCCTTATGTATGCTGGGAGGCAGTTGAACAGTCTTGGGCCCCTGACACTTATTGTGTTGGTCTTTTAAAGCGTGCTAGTGAAAACCCCTGCTTTTCATTGGGGGGATGTTGCATCATCTGCCGAGTCTTTTGCTTTCGGAGAGAGTGAATTTCGTGTGCAAGTTTGGTACTAATCCCTCTACGATTTTCCAAATGTATATAATCATGTATCTCTCCCGCCTGCTTTCCAGGGAGTACAGGTTCAGGAACTTCAAGCGCTCCCAGTAATTGAGGTGTTTTATCTCCGTTATGCGTGCCGTGAAGGTTCTCTGTACATTTTCTAGGTCAGCAATTTCACCTGCCTTGAAAGGTGCTGTTAGTGTGCAGCAATATTCCAGCCTAGATAGAACAAGCGGCCTGAAGAGTGTCATCATGGGCTTGGCATCCCTAGTTTTGAAGGTTCTCGTTATCCATCCTGTTATTTTTCTAGCAGATGCGATTGATACAATGTTATGGTCCTTGAAGGTGAGATCCTCCGACATGTTCACTCCCAGGTCTTTGACGCTAGTTTTTAGCTCTATTGTGTGGCTGGAATTTGTTTTATACTCTGATGAAGTTTTAATTTCCTCATGTTTACCATATCGGAGTAATTGAAATTTCTCATCGTTGAACTTCATATTGTTTTCTGCAGCCCATTGAAGAATTTGGTTGATGTCCGCCTGTAGCCTTGCAGTGTTTGCATCTAGGACCTTGTCGTAGTGGTCCAATAGCTGGGACAGACAGGAGCGACCTGCTCTAAACCCATGTTGCCCTGGGTTGTGTAATTGATGGGTATCTAGATGGGTGGCGACCTTGCTTCTTAGGACCCTTTCAAAGTTTTTTTATGATATGGGATTTAACACTATCGGCTGTAGTTCTTTGCTATTGCTTTACTGCCCCCTTTGTGGAGTGGGGCTATGTCTATTGTTTTTAGTAACTGTGGGACGACCCCTGTGTCCATGCTCCTTCTCCATGGGATGTTAAAAGCACGTGATAGGGGCTTCTTGCAGTCCTTGATGAACACGGAGTTCCATGAGTCTGACACTGGGGCAGAGTGCATGGGCATGTCATTTATCGCCTGTTCGAAGTCATTTGGTGTCAGCATAACATCAGATAGGCTTGTGTTTACCAAATTCTGTGGCTCTCTCATAAAAACTTCTTTTAGATCTTCGACTCTCAGTCTGGTTAGTGGCTTGCTAAATACTGAGTCATGTTGGGACTTGAGTAGCTCACTCATTTCCTTGCTGTCATCTGTGTAGGACCCATCTTGTTTAAGTAGGGGCCCAATACTGGATGTTGTTCTCGACTTTGATTTGGCATAAGAAAAGAAGTACTTTGGGTTTCTTTCGATTTCATTCATGGTTTTTAGTTCTTCCCGCGATTCCTGACTCCTATAAGATTCCTTTAGCTTAAGTTCGATGTTTGCTATTTCTCTGACCAGTCTCTCCCTATACATTGCAGATATACTGTCCTCTTTTAGCCGCTCTGTTATTCTTTTCCGTCGCCTGTAAAGGGAGCGCCTGTCCTCTTTCTATTTACATCTACTCCTTTTTCTTAAAGGAATAATTTTTTGAACATACATCGAGTGCCACAGAGTTAATCTGTTCTAGGGATAAGTTGGGGTCTTTGTTGCTTATTCTATCTTCCCCGCTTATATCATTTAGGAGTTGGTTTACTTGGGCCCCCTTTATGTTCTTGTTATTGAAGTTGAATTTGGTGAGGCTCCCTCGTGACTGATCCCATTTTTGTCAGTCTGGGCTCCCCGCAAAATGTCTGAACCTCGATTATGTTGTGATCCGAGTACATTGTTTTTTTATATGGTGACATTTCGTCAGATCATCATTGTTAGTGAAGATGAATCCAGTGTATTCTTCAATCTAGTAGGCTCTATTAAATTTTCCCAGTTTAAGTTGAATTTTGTGCAGAGATTTAAAAGCTCGTGTGTGTGTGTGAGTTCTCGTCAGAGATGCCTCCTGGGGTTATCACTGCAACAACATTATTTGCTATATTCCTTTCCATTTTAGGTTTCCTTAAGTTTTAAATCCCCCAGGAGCAAGATGTTGGAGGCAGGAGCTGGAAGATTTTTTCCAGACAGTTGGTCAAATTTTCAACAGCTGTTTCCTGGAATTGTTGGGACGTATCCGGAGGCTTGTAGACTATCACAATAACTAGATTTTTAGTTCTCGATCTTTAAACCCCTTAAAACTTCAACTACATCATAAAATAAATTGACTCTGCGATTATACAGGCCAAACCCCCCCCCCACCCTTTTTCTGTTCACTCTTTGCATCTGTATAGTGTAACCTGGATCCATATTTCGTTGTCCAAGAACCTTTAGTGGGTCCTCAGTGAAGGCCCAAGCACGCATTTGCCTCTGCAAGCATCCACGGATGAAAGATGTGTTTTTCGTTGCTGCTTAGGCCCTGTATACCCGTGTACAGTCATTACAGTCGACTCAGCATCTGACATATGTACCCGTACCCTTCAAGGTCACCGACTCTACTGGTCAGTGGGTCAGTAGTATTGTTGACACAAACAAGCTCTCAGTTGTTTCATGCAGTGTTAGTGTGTTTAAAAACTGCATGGTGCAAGAATTATCATATTCCAGTACAATGGCTTCCTTGGATACTCAATTTTATTTCTTTTACAGATGAAGAGTACACAAATTAGAAAATCTAATTTCATCTGTCTAAGGATGACCCAAGAAAACAAACAATCGTTTTTGACGATCTAAGGTTAAAACCGGATCTATTTACTCAGCATCTTGAAATTCATTAATTCAGATTATGCGAAATATGAAAGTGAATCCTAGAATCAGATCCCTCTGAGGATAAATATAAAAATGTCTTTAGATACTTTAGTGTTCAACAATTACGTGGGCAGGACACAGGCTTCTGTCGCAAAATTCTGAACAGAATTACAGTACCCAGTGTTAGACACCTGCCACACCTGGTATCCCATTGCAAGGTTGGCTAATTGCCATTGCTTTTTTTTGAAAGTAAATTCTCAAAAATGACATAGATTAGATCAACTAAGTTTTAATTATCTTAATTGCTTGTGAAGGGGGAACTCGATGATCTCATTTCCAGTGGTGAAAGACAATTATCATCTAGCTTTGGTGTCTTGTCAGACCCAAATTTCTTGGATGCTGACAAAGCCAGGTTTAGACATGCAGTTACAATCTCAAGTTTGAAGCCACCTAGACTTTTTCAGTCATTTAGGATCACATTTGATAATAGCCTCAGATCTTTAAAACCTAAATATGATTTAAAACAATATGATTGGTTTATCAGTGGTATTGTAGAGGATAAGCTGTCACCACAAACCATTGAACGATTTAAAAAATATGTAAAAACAAATGCTATTTCACTTGTGATGAAATTAGCAACGGTTTACAAGCAACAGTTTTCTTGCATGCAAGCAATGAACATGATGATAAGTCCTCAAATCCTAAATGTGGACACTAAACCTTCAACTCTGTATAAGAAGAGTATAACTCCCACCAAATAATAGATTGGGGAAATCCCATGTAGGCACTTATCAAGCTGTGAATATAACAGACACTAAACACACTGTCACACATAAACGTACTCCAGAATGTTTACTTTGTGACGGATCACATTGGGCACAATATTGTAGTCAATACACAACAATGTAGGCATGGAAACATGTGCATCAGCTGCAATGGTACACTAAGTGTTTAGGTGAACACAACGGAGATAAATGCTCACTGAAGAAGTGTTTTAAATGCAAGGGTATGCATCATACACATTATTGCCCAAGCACTTAAACTGACTGGCAACGACTTCACAGAAACAGGAATCAACAAGCAAGAGAGAAGTCTAAATCGATTGTTCTCCCACTAGCTCAAATTGAGTGATAAATGGTTTAAAAAACCGACAAGTTGAAGATTGGGACACTTACGCAACATATGGGAATCTTTATTGAGGAAACATTTTGCCACACAGTGGCTTCATCAGTCCAATACAAATCAGAAGGATATAAGGAGAGGAGGAGTTTGAGGTAATCAGTCCCTCAGCCTGGAGTCGACGTGTTCAGTCCATCAATCTTGTAGAAAGTGCAGCATAGGGCCGTAGACATGGCTTATACACTGTAATCAGGTGAGGCGAAGCAGGAGGAGGCGGGTCATAGTGGTACCATCCACTAGTCGAAGTAGGTCTTCGTCCAAAGGTTGGACAAGGTTGAAGAATTCTTTGTATCAAGATCCCATGATGTTGCAGTGTCTGACAGATGTGATAAATGGGATCTTGATACAAAGAAGTTATGTCGACAGTGAGAAGGAAACCTTTGTTAGCGTAGGCAAAATAGCTAAGTAAGACTTGGGAAGAGCTCTTTCCAAGATCCCTCACACAGAGCTGGAGGCTCTGTGTTAAGGCTCTTGGAAAGAGCTCTGGGTGGGTTAAGAGCTAAGGCTCTATATGAAGATTTGGGGGCCAGACTCTGTTAGGAGAGCGGAGACTACGTATGTAAGGGTTTTTCAGGGATAAAACAAATACAGTTACATAGATTATCATACATAGCAGCATATGTGTAGACAACCTAGGAGACCTCTACGTCAGGTCCTGGGTGTTGCGGTACAAGCTTGACTGGTCTCCTACCAGCCATCATCTAAGGACTATTTTATACTGAAAGTATATATTAATTTTATCAGCTAATTGTATTCCTCAGTCTCAATATTTAGTATATTCCCAGTTAAGTCGGGGGGGGGGGGGGGGTTTGGCGGCCGCCCCCCCACCCAAGCTACCACCCGGCAGCCCCCACAAAGCCCCCCTAACCCCCCCTGACTCCGCCTCCTACCCCCTTAGGGGCCAATGGGGGTTGCCAGATTTTCCGGGAGTGTTGCCATCTTTTCTTCCGTTTATTTTTTCTGAAGTATTCCCAACAATTGGGTTAAGTGGTAATTAAAGTGTTAAAGACAGAGATAAGCATACAATGGTAGATACACTTTAGAGTTATTATGGCTGATATATTAACCCAATGGTAAACCAATGGTAAGCATAGACACTCAAGTGGTAGACTCATTTGGTGAAGTTCCCCTTAAGCGCCAATGCCACCAAGTAGTGTGACGTCACTGGTAGTCAACAGGTCCGATCAGGTAAACACAGGTGGGTGTGACGTCACAGGTGGTCCCCCTATCTGCGTAAATACCACAAAGATAACCACCCAAATAGAATGACGTCACGAGACAGTCAACAAGTTGGATCAGATAAACCCAGGTGGGTGTGTGACATCACGGGTGTCCCCTGTTTGGGTAAGAGATAAGCATACACCCGGTAAACACCTATGCGTCATTTGATAAAGTTCCCCTATCTAGGTAAGGGTTATACATGCAAGTGGATAAAGTTCACCTATCTAGGTAAGGGTTATACATGCAAGTGGATAAAGTTCACCTATCTAGGTAAGGGTTATACATGCAAGTGGATAAAGTTCACCTATCTAGGTAAGCGTTATACATGCAAGTGGATAAAGTTCCCCTATCTAGGTAAGGGTTATACATACAAGTGGATAAAGTTCACCTATCTAGGTAAGGGTTATACATACAAGTGGATAAAGTTCACCTATCTAGGTAAGGGTTATACATACAAGTGGATAAAGTTCCCCTATCTAGGTAAGGGTTATACATAAAAAGTGGAATAAAGTTCACCTATGGGTTAAAGGGGACTCATTACACAAACTCATTTTTCAACATTTTATTTGTTACATAAAATTTTTTTTTACTCTTTTTCTAGTACAACAACAAAAATAAAAGACATTTTCCCCTAGTACACAAAAAATTTTTTTCCCGTTTTCTCGTAATACAACAAATTTTAGATTGTTCTCAAGTGTTTAATAAATAACAACATTTAGTTTTACACACAGGAACTAAGGCTAACATACAACATAGGGGCAACATTCACATCTCACACTCTTTCCCCAGAATCTCCCCAACACCTCCATCTCCCCTGCACCTCACCCCCATTACACCGTCTCACTTGTCTCAATATTACAACACATTCACATTTTTCACTCACAACGCACAACATTTCACGTTACCAAGTCCTTATTACAAGTCACACACAATACTGCATCATGCAATACAACCCCTCAACATCTCACATTTTTTCATTCTCAACTCGACCCCCGCAACCTTAACTAGGTGAGTACAACTAGGTGAGTACACACAGAGCAGTCATAGAGTCAGAAATTAATATGCACAGGTAAGAAGGGAGGCCCAAAGACAATACGAAAATGACATAGCAACGAAACCCAAATCGGACCCAAGGCTGTTGTACAGCCACAACAGGAGATAAACAACAGTCAAGGACCAGTTAATCAGGCTGAGGAAGGAAGGGAGGTCACAAGAAATGACCGCAAAGTATGTGAGGAGCTCAACATGAGATTCAAAGAAGTGTTCGCAGAGGAGACATAAGGGCCTACAGAAAGATGGAGAAGTGGGGTGCACCAACAATTGTTGGACACAATACATACAACCGAGGAAAAAGTGAAGAGGCTGCAAGCGAGCTAGATACCTCATAGGCAATAGAGCCAGATAACATCTCACCATGGGTCCTGAGAGAGGGAGAAGAGGTGCTATGTGTACCACTAACAACGATCTTCAACTCATCTCTCGAAACAGGGCGACTACCTGAAGTATGGAAGACAGCAAATGTAGTCCCAATTTTTAAAAAAGGAGAGAAACACAAAGCATTAAACTACTGACCAGTGTTACTGTCATACATAGTATGCAAAGTCATGGAGAAGATTATCAGCAGAGTGGTGGAGCACCTGGAAAGGAATGATCATATCAACGACAGCCAGCATGGTTTCAAGGACGGGAAATCCTGCATCATAAACCTACTGGAGTTCTATGACAGGATGACGGCAGTAAGACAAGAGAGCAATGGGTGGGTAGACTGCATTTTCTTGGACTGTAAGAAGACGTTCGACAAAGGTCCACACAGGAGGACCAGGCAGGGATAACATGGAAGGCATTACAGTGGATCAGGGAATAACTCTCAGGAAAACAATAGCTAGTCATGGTGCATGGCGAGGGGTCAAAATTTGCACCTGTAACGAGCGGGATGCCACAGGGATCAGTCCTAGGACTGTTGGTGTTTGTGGTATATGTGAACGAAATGATGGAAGGAATAGATTCCGAAGTGTCCCTATTTGCAGATGATGTGAAGTTGATGAGAAGAATTCATTCAGATGAGGACCAGGCAGAACTACAAAGGGATCTGGACAGGCTGCAGACCTGGTCCAGCAACTGGTTCCTGAATTTCAACCCGAACAAGTGCAAAGTCATGAAGATTGGGGAAAGGCCAAGAAGACCATAGATGGAGTATAGTCCAGGGAGGGCCCAGAGACTACAAACCTAACTCAAGGAAAAGGATCTTGGGGTGAGTATAACACGGGGTACATCTCCTGAGGTGCATATCAACCAAATAACTGCTGCAATATAAGGGCGCCTGACAAACCTAAGAACAGCATTCCGACATCTTAATAAAGGATCATTAAGGACCCTGTACACTGTGTACATTAGGCCCATATTGGAGTATACAATGCAAGTTTGGAACCCAAACCTAGCCAAGCATATAAGAACAACAGAACATAAGAAAGAAGGAACACAGTAGCAGTCCTACTGACCCATGCGAAGCAGGACCATGTCCCCTAAGCCGGATTAGCCCAATGGCCCACCTAGTCAGGTAACTTCTACTTAAGGAAGGAGCAGGGCATCAGACCTAGTAGCACAAACTAGTCAGGTCCAACTCATACCCACTTATGTATTTATCTAAATTATTTTTAAAAGCACACAACGTTTTAGCCTCTATAACTGTACTCGGGAGTTTGTTCCACTCATCCACAACTCTATTACCAAACCAGTGCTTTCCTATATCCTTCCAGAATCTGAATTTTTCCACCTTGAAACCATTGCTGTGAGTCCTGTCTTGGACCATTTACAAAGTCACATTTACAAAGTAATTGGTCCAAGTCGGACCGAAACGTCGTCGTAAGCTCCTCTCTTCTATGTGCGGGTTATTTGTGTATCTTTTCACCAATCACGGTATTGTGCCTTTTTTTGTTATTCCTGTCTTGGCTGGAAAATTTCAGCACGCTATTTATATCCCCTTTAATTATTCTTGTTTTCCATTTATACACCTCGATCATATCCCCCCCTCAGTCTACGCCTTTCGAGAGAGTGCAGATTCATGGCCCTCAGTCTATCCTCATAGGGAAGATTTCTGATACATGGGATCAACTTTGTTATCCTCCTCTGTACGTTTTCCAGTGTATATATATCCATTCTGTAATAAGTTGACCAGAACTGTGCAGCATAATCTAACCAAGGATATATAGGGTTTAAGAACAACCTGAGGACTTCTATTATTTATACTTCTAGATATGAAGTTAAGGATTCTGTTAGCTTTATTGCGAATACTAATGCACTGTTGTCTTGGTTCTAGATTACTGCTAACCAGAACTCCTAAATCCTTTTCGCAATCAGTAGTATCAAGATCTACATTATTTAGTTTATATGTGGCAATGTTATTTTTCTGTCAAACATTTGGAACTTTGCATTTGTCTATATTAAACTGCATCTGCATCAGTCTATTCAAATCATCCTAGAGTGCTCTAGTGTCCTCATTAGAATGAATTGACCAGCCTATTTTGGTGTCATCAGCAAATTTGTTTATGTCGCTATTTACTCCCTCATCTATGTGGTTTATGTAAATTGCGAACAACAACGGCCCAACACTGACCTCTGTGGAACACCGCTTGTGACGTGCCCCCATTTTGGTTTCTCCCCATTTATGCAAACTCTCTGCTGCCTATTTGTTTTACCCAGGAAAACATTTCTCCTCCTATTCCATGTGCCTTAAGTTTCCTCAATAGCCTCTGATGTGGAACTCTATCGAAAGCCTTACTGAAGTCCATATACACAAAATCATATTCATTACCATGATCTACCTCCTCAAAAACCTTACTGAAAACAGTTAGTAAATTCGTAAGACAGGAATGCACCTTTGTAAAACCGTGTTAAGATTCATTAATCAATTTATGCCTATCATGATGGCTACGAATTGCTTCGGCAATTATTGATTCCATAAATTTTCCCACTATAGAGCTAAGGCTTATTGGTCTATAATTCGAAGCCAAGGACCTGTCACCTGCCTTGAAATAGATATTACATTTGCCATTTTCCACTTATCACGCACTATGCCAGTTTGTAGTGATATGTTGAAAAGATTCCTTTAACACCATTGCAAACAGTTCATCAGAGCCTGGGGATTTGTTAGGTTTTAATTTCTCTATTTGCCTAAGGACCATATCACTAGTTACTGCAATCGTGCATAGTTTATCATCCTGTTCTACATTATCTATTATTTCAGGAATTTCGCTAGTATTTTCCTGGGTAAAAACTGAGAGGAAGTAGGTATTGAAAATTTCACACATATCCTAATCACTATCAGTGATCTGACCAGAGTTACTCTTAAGTGGGCCAATCTTGTCCCTAATCTTACTTCTGTATACCTGAAAGAACCCTTTTGGGTTACTCTTTAAATCCTTTGCAACCTTAGCCTCATAATCCCTTTTTGCCTTTCTTATTCCTCTCTTTAATTGATTTCTTAACTGCCCATCCCCTCTTTTGATACGCCTATATATGCCTCTCTTTTGACCAATTAGATGTTTTAATATATTGTTCATCCTTTTGGGGATCTTTTTTTTGTTGATCTAATGTCCCTACTTCGAACAAAAGTTGTATGGGCAGCTAGAACTATGCTCTGAAAAACGTTATATTGGGAACCAAGATCACCTCCCTGACCCATATTCAGGTCATCCCAATTTAGCCCACCCACGTAATTTCTCAGTCCCATGAAATCGGTCAAGTGAAAGCCTGGGGTACAGATTTGATTGCAGTTATCTGGGTAATTATCATAATATATTGAAACTAAGTGATTTGTGATCACTTTCCCCAAGCTCATCATAAACCTCAAGGTTATTAATTAGTGATTCTTTGTTAGCAAGAACCAAGTCAAGCAGATTGTTTCCTCTAGTTGGTTCTGTCACAAACTGTTCTAAAAAGCAGTCCTGAACCGTATCAAGAAAGTCACCAGACTCAAGATTTCCTGTTGTATTGTTTCATTCAATTTGTCTAAAGTTAAAATCTCCCATTATCACAGCATTTTCATATCTAGATGCCTTATGAATTTCGTCCCATAACAGCTTACTGCACTCCCTATCAAGGTTTAGGGGCCTATAAATCACACCCAAAATTAATTTGTCACGAACTTCGAGAAACTGTGTTCGATGTTTCTAATCTTATATCACATCTAAGACAATAATTTAAATTATCTCTGACACACATCGCCACTCCACCACCCTTCTTGTTGACCCTATCAGTGTGGAATAGAAGGCATTTCTCTATCTTTCAGGTTGAACCAGGCCTCTGTTATAGCAATAATAACTATTACCTATACTTGCAAGTAATCTTAGCTCATCTATCTTATTTCTTAGACTCCTACTATTTGTATAGTAAACCTTAAAGGAGCTAGTCACTCGTTGCCCTCTACTATCTCTCTTTGTTGATCAATTGATTTGCCTTTACTAGCAACTTTATTCTGAATATTGTCTTTTAAACATATCCCTGAGGTATCCCGGTAATATCTGCTGTTTTCAACTCTAATACTGCAGCCTGATTGTTTCCCACACCCATACCTTTACAATTTATCAGTTTAAAGCCCAAGACAAGTCATCAATTACCCCACCAATCGAATTGGCTAATACAACCACTCCATCCCCAGAGAGATGAACCCCATCCCTTGCATATATATCACGTTTGCCATAGATTGTCCCAGTTATCAATAAATGGGTTTTGCAATTTCCTTGAAAGTACCTGTGTAGCCAGCCAATTTATACAAATTCCCCTTTAACATCCATTCATTCCCCACTCCCTTTCTTGGCAAGATGCTATGTATGACTACTTCTATGGCTGACCTGTACTTATCCAGCAGCTCCTGTCTCCTGCCCTTCCCAATGTCATTACCCCCAGCACTAAGACAGATAATGGGCTTGTTCCCATTACGGGCCAAAATTATTATCCAACCTGCTGACTATGTCCCCAACACCAGCTCCTGGGAGGCAAACTTTCTGTCTGACCTTTCTATCTCTGTTACAAAAAGAAGGGTCCATATATCTTACCTGAGAATCTCCTACTATTAGAATATTCTTACCTTGATTAGCAGGGGAATCAGTGGTACCTTCAACCTCACAAACCCACTGAAGTACACTCGTCCTGGAGAAGAGAGAATCGTTTTCCCTTTACCGTCACATCGTCTCTATTAACCCTCCTTTTCTTCCTTCTTCCTGAACTGTGAGCCACTTGCCACTTGAAGTGGCTGCCACTCTCACTGCTAGTGACCATTTCCTCCTTACCAGCTAAATCCATCTCATTCTTACTCCCAAACCCATCAAGGCAAAGCTTCAGCCTCCTATTTCCTCCCGAAAAGTAAAGCCTCCTCATTCAACACTTGAACCTGAGATTCTAAAACACTACAACAAGCCATGGTGCTTGGTAACACCCCACGCTAACTCCCAGAGGGCTTAGGCAGGTATGACCACGCGTGACCACTGACCTCAGCGTACTGTGATTGACCTCAGCATATTTCCTATGAGGAGAGGTTAAGGGAAATCGACCTGACGACACTGAAAGACAGGAGAGATAGGAGGTTATGATAACAACATATAAAATACTGAGAGGAATTGACAAGGTGAACAGAAACTGGATGTTCCAGAGATGGGACACATCAACAAGGGGTCACAGTTGGAAGTTAAAGACTAAGATGAATCACAGGGATGTTAGGAAATATTTCTTCAGTCACAGAGTTGTCAGGAAGTGGAATAGTCTATGAAGTGATGTAATAGAGGCAGGATCTATACATAACTTTAAGAAGAGGTATGATTTAAAGCTCATGAGCGGGAAGAGTGACCGAGTAGCGGCAGTGAAGAGGGGGGGGCCCAAAGGTCACTAAAAAACTAAGATCACTAAAAAAATTACGACCCCTAAAAAACTAAGATCAGTATTAAGATCACATTTTCACAAAAATAATTTTCCCCAAACCAATAAGATATTTCCAAAAATCTAACCTCACTCAAATAAAAACCACTAAGATTGTTAAAACTAAGATCAACATCATAAATAACTCATGAAAAACCTCTGATCACTATTACTAAGATCACAGAACACTCTCATTTTTTTACACATCTCCTCAGAGCTTAAAACTACGATCACTAGAAAAAATAAGATCATAAAAAAACTATGATCCCCTAAAAAACTAAGATCAGTATTTTAATTAGATAATTTTGTCAAAAAAATCATGACCACCAAATCCATAACATGATTACCAAAATCTAATCTCACTTAATATAGAACAGTGGATCGCTATAACTTTAATCACTTAGGACAAGACCACTAAAACTATGATCACAGAACACAAATTTTTATACACATACCGTCACAACATTGTAATCAAGATTTTTTTTTTTTTTTTTTTTTTTTGCATTTAATTTTGGATGTAAGTGAACATGTCATAGATGTTAGTGAGCATAGTTCATAGTGCTCTTAGTTTTATAGTGGACTTCATATTAGTGTTCTTCAGTGATCTTAGTTATTAGTAATCTTAGTTTCAGTAATCTTAGTTTTAGTGATCTTAGTAAAAATATTCATAGTTTTGTAATCTTGATACAGTAGTAAGTGATTTTTAATAATAGTGTTCTTGGGTCTTCATGTGTTAGTTGATATCTTACTTTTGGTGATCTTAGTGGTTTTGCGATGAGTGATCTTAGATTTTGTAGGTCATCTTATGGGTTTGATAGTTATGATTTTGTGTTCTGACATGTGTATAGAATGAGTGTGTACTGGGATCTTAGTAAAAGTGAGCTTAGTTTTTTAGTGATCATAGTTATAGTGTTCTCATGAGATGTGTATAAAAATGAGAGTGTTCTGTGATCTTAGTTTTAAATTTCTGTTGTTAGTTGATATGTTAGTTGACGTTGATCTAAGTTAAAGTGATCTTAGTGGTCTTGACTTAAGTAAACTTTGGTTTTGGTAAACATATTATGGGTGATAGTGATAGTGGTTCACAGTTCTGGAAGAAGGAAGATGAGAGTTAACAGAGAAGATGTGAAGGTAGGAAATCGATTCTCTGTTCTCCAAGACGAGTGTACTTCAGTGCTTAGTGAGGTTGAAGGTACCACTGATTCCCCTGCTAATCAAGGTAAGAATATTTTAATAGTAGGTGATTCTCAGGTAAGATATATGGACTGTGCTTTTTGTAACAGAGACAGAAAGGTCAGACAGAGAGTGTGTCTTCCTGGAGCTGGTGTTAGTGACATAGTCAGCAGGTTGGATAATATTATGGCAGGTAATGGGATCAATCCCATTATCTGTCTTAGTGCTGGGGGTAATGACATTGGGAAGGGCAGGAGGAGGAAACTGCTGGATAAGTACAGGTCAGCCATAGAATAGTTAGGTCTTTAAAGGGGGGATCCCAGTCATATGTAGCATCTTGCCTTGAAAAGGAGTGGGCAATGAATGAATGTCTAGGGCAACTGGTATAAAATTTCTGGCTACACAGGTTTCTGCAAGGAAAATTGCAATCCCATTCATTTATAACTGGGACCTATCCTTTGGCAAACGTGATATGTATGCAAAGGGATGGGGGTTTATCTCTCTGAGGATGGAGTGGTTGCATTAGCCAATTCGATTGGAGGGTAACTGATGACTTATCTAGAAATTTAAATTGATAGGGCTATAGAGGTATGGGTTGTGTGTTTGTGAGAAACAATCAGGCTGCAGCATTAGGGGTTAAAAACAGCATTTATTACCCGGGGTTACCTCGGGATGTTTAAAAGACAATATTCAGAATAAAGTTGTAGTAATGGAAAATCAATTTATCAACATAGAAAGAGAGATAGTGAGGGCAACGACTGACTAGCTCCCTTAAGGTTTATTAAAACAAATAGTAGGAGTCTAAGAAATAAGATAGACGAGCCGAGATTACTTGCCAGTGTAGGTAATATAGATATTATTGGTTCAACCTGGTTCAACCTGAAAGATAGAGAAATGCCTTCTGAATGCAACATACAGGGTTATAAACTATTCCACACTGATAGGGTCAACAAAAAGGGTGGTGGAGTGGCGATGTAAGTCAGAGAAAACTTAAATTGTTGTCTTAGACATAATATAAGATTAGAAACATCGAACACAGAATCTGTTCGGCTACAGTTTCTCGAGGGATGTGACAAATTCATTTTGCTGATAATGTTGATAATGTTGATAATGTTGTAATAATGGGAGATTTTAACTTTAGACAAACTGATTGAAACAATATGACAGCAAATCTTGAGTCCAGTGACTTTCCTTAATACGGTTCAGGATTGCTTTTTAGAACAGGATGTGACACAACCAACTAGAGAAAACAATCTGCTTGACTTGGTTCTTGCCAACAAAGAATCACTAATTAATAATCCTGAGGTTAACGATGAGCTTGGGGAAAGTGATCACAAATCACTTAGTTTCAATATATCATGGACTTACCCAGATAACTGCTATCAAATCTCTGTCCCAGATTTTCGCTTGGCTGACTTCATGGGACTGAAAAAAATTTCTGGGTGGGCTAAATTGGGATGACCTGAATTTTGGGTCAGGGAGGAGATCTTGGTTCCCAATATGACGTTTTTCAGAGCATAGTTCTAGCTGCCCAGACAACTTCTGTTCCGAGTATGGAAATTAGATCTAACAAAAAAGATCCCAAATGGATGAACAATGGATTAAAACATCTCTTTAGTCAAAAGAGAGGCATATATAGGCGTATCAAAAGAGGGGAGGGCAGTTAGAAATCATATATTCAATTAAAAGAGAAATAAAGAAAGGAATAAGAAAAGTAAAAAGGGATTATGAGGCTAAGGTTGCAAGGGATTCAAAGACTAACCCAAAAGGGTTCTTTCAGGTATACGGAAGTAAAATTAGAGACAAGATTGGCCCCCTTAAGAGTAACTCTGGTCAGATCACTGACAGTGATAAGGATGTGTGTGAAAATTTTCAATACCTACTTCCTCTCAGTTTTCACCCAGGAAAATACTAGCGATATTCCTGAAATAATAGATTATGTAGAACAGGACGATAATAAATTATGCACGATTGCGGTAACTAGTGACATGGTCCTCAGAAACTAAAACCTAACAGATCCCCAGGCCCTGATGAACTGCTTGCAAGAGTGTTAAAGGAATGTAAAGAGGAACTTAGCATACCTTTGGCTAATCTTTTTAACATATCACTACAAACTGGCATAGTGCCCCGATAAGTGGAAAAAAGGCAAATGTAATACCTATTTACAAGGCAGGTGACAGGCCCTTGGCCTCGAACTATAGACCAATAAGCCTTACCTCCATAGTGGGAAAATTTATTGAATCAATAATTGCCGAAGCAATTCGTAGCCATCTTGATAGGCACAGATTGATTATTGAATCTCAACACGGTTTTACAAAAGGGCGTTCCTGTCTTACGAATTTACTAACTTTTTTTCACTAAGGTGTTTGAGGAGATAGATCATGGTAATGAATATGATATTGTGTATATGGGCTTCAGTAAGGCTTTCGATAGGGGTTTCCACACCAGAGGCTATTGAGGAAACTTAAATATTGGTAATCATGATATGAGTTGGTGAACATGATTTTTTGTGCAAATGTGATGATTTTAATACTACTTAGTGTTCTAGTGGGCTTAGTTTTTACTGATGTTGGTATGTGTGTAAAAATGTGTGTTCTGTGAATGCACATTGTTCTAAGTGATCAAAGTTATAATGATTAGTGATCTGTCTTAAGCGATCTTAGATTTTGGTAATCATTTTTACGGATTTGGCGATCATGATTTCTGTTCTGAAAGGATGTTTATAAAATGAGTGTGTATTGGGTTCTTTCTAAAAATGATCTTGTTGTTTTTAGTGATCGTAGTTGTAGTTCTCAGAAAGATGTGTTCTGTGATCTTTGGGGGATAGTGAATTTAAGTCTTCATGTGTTAGTTGTGTTGATATTAGTTTTAGTGATCTTAGTTTTTTTTTGTTGAGTGAGCTTAGATTTTGGTAAACGTATTATGGGTTTTGGTGAAAATGATTTTAGTGAAAATGTAATCTTATTAATACTGACCATAGTTTTTCAGTGGTCTTAGATTTTTTAGTGATCTTATTTTTTAGGTTAAAGTGTTTTGAGGGTATATGTTAAAAAAATGAATGTGGTCTCTGATCATAGCTTTAGTGATCTTGACCTAAATGATTTGTGTTTAAATGCATTATATGTTGTGACTTGTGGGTATTATAGCTGAAAAAATTGTCTTGTTGTGGGTTATAAGTGAAAAAATGAGATTAGATAGAGTATGAAGGTTTTAGGTGCTGCAAGTTATGTTCTGGGGGCGTTAAGTGCATTATACGATATAACGTGTGGGTATTATAAGTGAAAAGTTGAGAATGAATAATTGTCTTGTTGTTGGTTATGACTGAAAAACATGTGACCTGTTTGGGGTTGTACAAGTCGTGCAATAGTGTGTGTGTGTGTTGTGTGTTGTGTGTGTGTGTGTTGTGTATGTGTGTGTGTGTTTTTGTGGTTTTTGTGTTGTGTATGTGTGTGTGTGTTGTGTGTTGTGTGTTGTGTATGTGTGTGTGTGTTGTGTGTTGTGTGTTGTGTGTTGTGTGTTGTGTGTTGTGTGTTGTGTGTGTGGTGTGTGTGTGTGTGTGTTGTGTATGTATTGTGTGGGGTATGTGTGTGTTGTGTATGTATGTGTGTGTGTATGTGTGTGTGTGTTGTGTATGTATGTGTGTGTGTATGTGTGTGGTGTGTGTGTGTGTGTATGTGTGTGTTTGTGTGTGTGTGTGTTGTGTATGTATGTGTGTGTGTATGTGTGTGTGTGTGTGTGTGTGTGGTGTGTGTGTGTGTGTGTGTGTATGTGTGTGTTTGTGTGTGTTGTGTATGTATGTGTGTGTGTATGTGTGTGTGTGTGTGTGTGTGTGTTGTGTGTACGTGTGTGTGTGTATGTGTGTGTGTGTTGTGTGTGTGTTGTATGTGTGTGTGTGTGTGTGTGTGTGTGTGTGTTGTGTGTGTTTGTGTGTGTGTGTGTTGTGTATGTATGTGTGTGTGTATGTTGTGTGTGTGTTGTGTGTGTTGTGTGTGTGTGTGTGTGTGTGTGTGTGTGTGTGTGTGTGTGTGTGTATGTGTGTGTGTGTGTATGTGTGTGTGTGTTTGTGTGTGTGTTTGTGTGTGTGTTGTGTGTGTGTATGTGTGTGTGTGTTATGTGTGTGTGTGTGTATGTGTGTGTGTGTGTATGTGTGTGTGTATGTGTGTGTGTGTGTGTGTGTGTGTGTGTGTGTGTGTGTGTGTATGTGTGTGTATGTGTGTGTTTGTGTGTGTGTGTGTGTGTGTTTGGTTTGTGTGTGTGTTGTGTGTGTATGTGTGTGTGTTGTGTGTGTGTGTGTGTGTGTGTGTGTGTGTGTGTGTGTGTGTGTGTGTGTTGTGTGTGTGTTGTGTGTGTTGTGTGTGTTGTGTGTGTTGTGTGTGTTGCGTGTGTTGTGTGTGTTGCGTGTGGTGTGTGTATGTGTGTGTGTGTGTATGTGTGTGTTTGTGTGTGTGTTGTGTGTGTTGTGTGTGTGTGTGTTGTGTGTTGTGTGTGTTGTGTGTTTGTGTGTGTGTTGTGTGTGTGTTTGTGTGTGTGTTGTGTGTGTGTTGGTGTGTGTTGTGTGTGTGTGTGTGTGTGTGTGTTTGTGTGTGTGTTGTGTGTGTGTTGTGTGTGTGTTGTGTGTGTGTTGTGTGTTGTGTGTGTGTGTTGGTGTGTGTTGTGTGTGTTGTGTGTGTGTGTACTCACCTATTTGTACTCACCTATTTGTGGTTGCAGGGGTCAAGTCATAGCTCCTGGCCCCGCCTCTTCACTGATTGCTACTAGGTCCTCTCTCTCCCTGCTCCATGAGCTTTATCATACCTCGCCTTAAAACTATGTATGGTTCCCGCCTCCACTACGTCACTTTCTAGGCTATTCCACGGCCTGACTACTCTATGACTGAAGAAATACTTCCTAACATCCCTTTGATTCATCTGAGTCTTCAACTTCCAATTGTGACCTCTTGTTTCTGTGTGTGTGTGTGTGTGTGTGTGTGTGAGAGAGAGAGAGAGAGAGAGAGAGAGAGGAGAGAGAGAGAGAGAGAGAGAGAGAGAGAGGAGAGAGAGAGAGAGAGAGAAGAGAAGAGAGGAGAGAGAGAGAGAGAGAGAGAGAGAAGAGAGAGAGAGAGAGAGAGAGAGAGAGTTGTAATACCGAGTTGGCAATGTGGGCTGAGATAATTGTGTTATAGGTTGTGAATTGTATTACTGAAAAATTGAGTGTGTATAGTGATAGTATTGGGCTCACTGCGTGGCCTGAGGCCACGCAGTGAGGCTGGGATGACCTGAGATCTTATCTGAGGTTTGGGAATGTACCTCAAATCCTCTCTCTGGAGTTGTTTGGAAACTCTCACGAGGAATGTAAAGGGGAGGTAAGGACTACATTTAAGTGTCAGCGTCTAGAGTTGAGGTGTTGACTGTGGTGTTGCGAAATATCGATAGAAAACTGTGTTGTGAACATGAGTGAAAATTTTGGGTGCATGTTGTGATATGTGGGTATTATAAGTGAAAAGTTGAGAATGAAAAAAATGTGAATTGTTGCTGGAGGATATGAGTGAAAAAAATACAATGTGTGATGTTGCTGTGTGAAGGTTATAAGTTATATCTTGTAGGTTATGAGTGTAAAAATGCTAGTCTTTTTTTTTTTTTTTTAAAAAGAATGTAACATTTTTGAAAAATTTTTGGGTTTTTTGGACTTTTGAAGTGAAGGGGGGGTTTTTTGGGGGTTTGGGGTGTTGTTTTAAAACTGCATTTTGGGTTGATTGGGGGGTATTATAAAAAGTTGGAAAAATTTTGAGAATGAAAAAATGTGAAAAGTTGGGGGGTTTTTAAAAGCATGAACAGTATTGGTGTGCCCTTGTAAAAAGGATTTGGAACTTTGAAATGTTGTTTTTTTGTGAGTAAAAAAGGGTGAAGGTTGAAAATATTGAGAAAAGTGAGACGGGGTAATGGGGGGGGGGGGGGCGGGGGAGATGGAGGTGTTGGGGAGATTCGGGGGAAAGAGTGTAAAGGGTGTAATGTTGCCCCTATGTTGTATGTACCCTTATTTCCTGTTGTGAAAACTGATGTGTGTTAGTTATTAAACATTTTGGAAAAATTTAAAAAATTTTTTGTATTCCCCGAAAAAAGGGGGAAAAAATTTTTTTTTGTACTAGAGAAAAATGTTTTTTTATTTTTGTTTGTACTAAAAAAAGGGAGAAAAAAAAAATTTTTGCCCCTTTTTTAAAAATTTGAAAAAAAGGGTTTTTGGTGTAATGATCCCCTTCCCCCAATAGGGTAAAACTTTATCCACTTGTATGTAAAACCCTTACCTAGATAGGGGGAAACTTTACCCAAACTTGAAATGTAAAACCCTTACCTAGATAGGTTAACTTTACCATTTGGGCATGTATTTTAACCCTTACCTAATAGGGGAACTTTATCCACTTGAAATATAAAACCCCTTCCCCCAAGATGGGGGAAACAAATCCACTTGAATTTTAAAACCCCTTTTACCCAGTTGGGGAACTTTCCACTTGAATCATACCCCCTTTCCCTTTGATAGGTAAAAATTTTTAATCCACTTGTATATATTTTCCCTTACCTAGACAGGGGAATTTTACCCAAATTGTATGTAAAACCCCTTTAAATTAATGGGTGAATTTTAAATCCACTTGTTGTAAAACCCCTTCCCCTGATGGGGAAAACTTCCATTGTATATAAAACCCTTACCCAGATGGGGGAACTATCCACTTGTAGGGCATACCCCTTTTAACCTAGATAGGTAAAACTTTTTTTCCACTTGTTAAATACCCCTTTACCTAACAGGGGAATTTTCCACTTGTATGTAAAAACCCTTTTTCCCAGATAGGTAAAATTTACCCAACTTGAAATGTAAAACCCCCTTCCCAGACAGGGGAATTTTATCCACTTGAAATGTAAAACCCTTTCCCTAGATAGGTAAAATTTTATCCACTTGTATGTATAACCCTTACCTAAAAGGGGGGGAACTATCCACTTGTATAATAACCCTTACCCAGATGGGAAAAAACTATCCATTTGGGATGCATATCCCTTACCTAGTTTAAAACTTTATCCACTTGTAAAAAATTTTCCCTTACCTAACAGGGGAACATTTTTCCAAATTGTATGAAAAACCCCCTTCCTAGATAGGTGAATTTTCCCCCTTTTGTATGTAAAACCCCTTTCCTAGACAGGGGAATTTATCCATTGATGCAAATCCCTTTCCCCTAGATGGGGAATTTTAAATACTTGTAGGGCAAAACCCCTTACCTAGATAGGGGAACTTTATCCACTTGTATGCATATCCCTTCCCCTTTGACAGGGGAACTTTATCAATTGTAGGGCATATCCCTTACCAAATGGGGGAACTTTACCCAAATTGTATCTTTACCCCTTTAAACCTAGTTTGGGGGAACTTTTATCCACTTGAAACCCTACCCCTTTTACCTAGTAGGGGAACTTTTTTCCATTTGTAGCTTTTTCCCTTACCTAAAAGGGGGAATTTTATCCACTTGTATCCAAAACCCTTACCTAGAAGGGAAACCCTTTACCCACTTGTAGTATAACCCTTCCCCAGATGGGGGAACTTTATCCCCCTTTTTGCTTTTCCCCCTTCCCCAAAAAGGGGAATTTATCCACTTTTTTCCAAAATCCCTTACCTAGATTGGGGGAAATTTTATCCACTTGTATGCTTTACCCCTTACCCAGAAAGGGAAACTTTACCCACTTGTAGGGAAAATCCCTTACCAAAGATGGGGGAAATTTTTATTCAAATGCCTGGGTTTTTCCCGGGTGTTGCCTATCTTTTCCCCAAAATTTAAGGGAAACACCCGAGATGTCACACACCCCCCGGGGTTTATCTACCCAAAACTTGCTGACTGTCTCGTGACGTCATTCTACTTTGGTTGGGTTTTCTTTGTGTATTTACGCAGATAGGGGGGCCCCTGTGACGTCACACCCACCTGTGTTTACCTGAAACGGGCCCGTTGACTACCAGTGGGCGTCACCTTTCTTGGTGGAATTGGGCGCTTAAGGGAACTTCACCAAATGAAACTTTTGAAAAGTCTAATTACCATTGGCTGAATTTTTCTTTTTCCATTGTAAATAAATTAAAAAAAATTTTTCCCGAGTTAACATATCAGTCATAATAACTCTAAAAAATTTTAAAAATCAAATTTTTTATGGGTTTCCTCTGTGTTTTTTCCACTTGAATTACCCCCCTTAACCCCGTAGAGGAAGGGGAACCCTTTACCAATTGTATTACCACAGAGCACCGTAGTCGTGGAGGGTTCTCAGAACTCCACGACTACGGTGCTCTTTTGCACCTACTCCCAGGTTTTAGGGACTGAAATTTCCTCTCTTCTGTACATAAATTTACTGTCTTCAAATTTTGTCCAAAAATTTTTTATTTATAAAAACCACGGATTGGGGGAAACGTCTACAATAAAGATACCCAAAAATGTTGCCCCATGTGTCTTAATTTTTATCTTGTCGGTATTTTTATACCCTTTTACCCCACCTTAAACCCCTATTTTTCTATGTTGTTTGGGGCAAAAATCGCCCCGGACTGGTTTCTCGATTTTAGGGGGAAAAAACCCCAAAAAATCCGAAAAAAAAAACCCCAAAAATTTGAGGGTTTAAAGTTGTACGGGGAAATTTGAAATAACCCTAAAAAAAAAACGAAAAATAAAGGGTGAAAGTTTATCCAAGGAGATGGAAAATTAAGGGAAATTTTTTTTTACTCGATGGTAAAATTTTGATCCGAGGAACCCGGGGACCACAAAAAAAAGGAAACATTTTAGAAAATAAAAAACATCAAGGGGGGGGGTTTTGGAAACGAAAAAAAAGGGGGGGAATGGGGGGGGGGCGTTATCCTTGGGCCATCTACTGCATGGGCGAATGCCTTTCTCTTTGACCAAAATTTGTTTTTTATATAATTTTTATAATTTTAAAAGCGTGGAATTATTAAAAACTTCTCCAGCTTTTAAAAAAGTTTTTCTGTTTAATACTGTTTAAAGTTTAAAATTTAGTTTAATGAATTCAGTAAAGTCCCAGTATTGTGATATAACATTGTGGGTAGAGAAAGTGAGGAGTAGGTGGAGAGCGGAGGTGTGTAGATGAAGATGTAGGTGTTAGTGAGTGGAGATGTGGCATCGAGAGTTGTAGGTGAAGTTGGAGGGTTAGTGAGGTGGAGACGTAGCAGAGGTAGGTGTAAATGAAGTTGGAGGTATGAGTGAATGATGCGGAGTTGTTAGAGGCGTAGTTGATGAGGTGGCTAGTGTTGGATAGATGGGTGGAGCCGGAGCTCTGTGTTAAGTTGCATTTGAAAATAGAGCTGTGAGGGAAGAATTCGTAGGTGGAGAGGGAGCTGTGGGTGTAGGAAGTGTGGGTGGGGGTTGAACTTGGTAAAGGAAATGTGGATGTTGGGGCAGCTGATGGTGAAAAAACTGTGTTTAATGGGCAGCCGTTGCTGAAGAGGTTTGTGGGGTGATGTAGCTGTAGGGAGAGGTAGCTGTGGGTGGAGAAAGTGTGGGTGAAGCGGGAGCTTAAAGAGAAGGAAATTTAGAGAGAGGTGGAAACAGCGGGTACAGAAGTGTGGATAGAACTTGAACTGTGGGTGAGGAAATGTGAGCGAAGGTCCTAGCTGTAGCTGAAAGAAGAGTGCGTGAAAGATAGCTGAGGGTTAAAGGAAGTGTGAGTGGATGTTGTGGTTATTGGTGATCGAATATGAGTGGAGATAGAGCTGTGGTTGAAGGAAGTGTGTGAAGGAGTAACTGTGTGGTGAAGAAGTAGCTGTGGTAAAGAGTGTGGACTTAATTGAGCTGTAGGTTAAGTGTGGGTTGAGTCTTGTGCTGTGGGTGGTGATTGAGGTGTGATAAAATGAGGATAGAGATTGAACTGTGGGTTTGAAGCGGGGTGGAGGTGAGCTGTGGTGAAAAAAATTTTTGGTGCAGATGCGGATGACTGCTTTGCTGTGTACTTCATCGGGTTTATAAGGGTTTTTTTTGTATGTGAGCCTATTTTTAAGGAGGCTTTTGTAATTATGATAATGGAAGATTAAGGAGCTCCACGAGAGGTGGAATGAGGATGATAAGAGCTGAAGTAACGAGGAATTGAGAAAGATGAATGTGTGTGTGTGTGTGTGTTGTGTGTGTGAGAGAAAAGAGAGAGAGAGAGAGAGAGAAGAGAGAGAGAGAGAGAGAGAGAGAGAGATTCTGCCGCTGAAGCGCTAATTGTGCACTCCATTTTCTATCCTGTGAGTGGTAGCGCAAACCATATTCATACACAAAAGGCCTAGGAACTAGTACATTTGGATTTACATCTGCAGTTGGCTTATTTCCGTTCAAAGACACTTCCAGTAATCTGGACAAAAAGTGAAGACTTTATATTCACATTTAAAACAAAACCTTGAAGTTAAAAACACGTATATAAAAATTATTTTACACACCGCCATCACAATAATTCAATCATAATTTCAAATTTTGCTTTGCCAAAAAATAAAACGTTTTTTAAAATGAAGCTTGATGTACACCC
>NC_069424.1:48733806-48751912 GCF_026875155.1 Cherax quadricarinatus
CCCTTCTTTTTTTTTGGGGGAAAAACCCGAACATACTTCGTGCCAGGATTTTGACTTTAAAGGCACGGTTTGGGATCCATGTTATTTAAGATATCCCCAACATGTTCCATTTAGAACATAGTTCACATCGTCCCAGATGATGTTCTTGTTGTTGAAGTTGTATTTAGCAAACTGTTTCCAATGGTAATTAAAGAATGCAAGTGGGAACTTAGTCGGAGGCTAAGGGGGGATGTTGGGGTTTGAGCGATCCCGCGAAAAAAAATCGAAAATACATGAAAGCTGAGTTATTGTTACCAAAAAATAGCTGAACTTTCTGGCTACACGCTGGTATAATTATTATCCTTGTACGATGTTTCTAAAAGGAATTACAGCCATTTATAACAGGCATGGTGACAGCGCTGACGCAACATGTCGCGTAAGAAGCGCTGACTCAGCTTTGTTGACGTTTTTGTTGCGTTTTTCCCCGTGTTATTTTTATCGTTTTCGTACATCTTTATGTCTAATATAATACAAATTCACCATCTGAGATCATGCCAGAGTGGGCGGAGATAATATGGTCAAGGAACCAATCGGGAACCCCTGGGAATAGTGCACAAAATGGCCGACACCTCCAGCCAACAAAATATTCCATACCCACGCTAATATCAATTATAAGGCTTATTTATCTATCATAATTGATCTATTATGACATAATGCAATATAATAATAGCATATAAACATAAAAAGTACACCTTAAAAAAAAATATTTAGCATAATATGACGCCCCAAGGAAAAAATTTCTATCGATATTTCCCCTGAAGGTGAAGAGAGGGTCCGACCTCTCTCATCAGTGATGATAGAAAACGTATTTACAATGGTTAACTGTAATAAACACTCGTAGGCCGCGGAAAAAGTGTAAAATAAAGCGAATTTTTCGGGGAAAAAAATTTTTCCCGGGCAGCGGGGGTGCCGCGCGCTGCGGCCTATATCTCGAAAGTAACTTATTTACCTATTTAGGGGATCAATACCTTTATTTATGATTGAATTGACTTTATTTCTCACAACAAACATGGGAGAATGATTGTTTTACGGGGTAGCATTCGTGTTTCCGAACTATCCAAAATATTTTTAGATTTATGTGGACAACAAGGCCGACATCTTCCATATATCAAAAAAGTTATGAAACTTTATTTTTTTTTAGCAAGAAGATAAGGTTTATTTTAGAATTCTCAACGACAAGTGATGGAATTAGAGTTGTTCTAGCAGCAGCAAGTGTCAAAACCACTTGTCCGAGTACCACTGACAAAACTGTGCCCTGCCAAATGCAATTTTTCGTAGATTTTTTCGTAATTTTGCATATTTCATTTCCTTTTTGGCCGATATGATTGAAACTTCAGCACAGCATACTCGATATAACCTTCTAATAGTACACCAAAAATGAACGTAATCGGTCCATAAAAAAAAGTTCGTTAACATGCGGCCAACATCGCCCCTAAGGAGCTAGTTTAACTCATTAATCCAAAGTAATGTTGCACCAGAGATGTGGAAGATGGCAAATATCATTCCTATATTTAAATCAGGGGATAAGTCATTTTCATCAAATTACCGTCAAAGACCCCTGACATCTATTACAGACAAATTATTAGAATCATTTGTACCAGATATTATTAGAAGCCAACGTAATGAACTAATTTGATTAATGAGTCTCAGTATGGATTCACAAGACGTCGTTCGTGGAGTACACCAGGCATCGTGGTGGATCAGGTCTGATCAAACAGGTGTTATTGCTGGCCGAAGAAAACTGACGTGCCGAATTACAGCCTGGATGAGTCAGGTACTGATTTAGGTTGCCTGTCCAGGTGCCGTCTTTGAAGACAGCAGGGGCCTTACTGGTAATTCCCACTTATGTTACTGGGAGGGCAGGGGAGCAGTATTAGGCCCCTGATACTTTTGTGTTGTATCTCAAGTGCACTCGTGGCGCCCCTGCTTTTAATTGGGGGAATGTTTGCATCTCTGCCGAGTCTTTTGCCTTTAGCATAGACGGAGTGATTTTTCGTGTAACAAGTTGGACTAAATCCTTAGGATTTTTTAAGTATTTGTCTGCTTGAAGGGGGCAGTTATTAGTGCACCATGCAGTATTCCATCCTAGAGAGATCAAGCGATCTGGAGAGAATGGTCATGGGTTTGGCATCCCTAGTTTTGAAGGTTCTCATTATCCATCTATCATTTTTCTAGCTTATGTGGCTGGATACCATTGTTGTGAGTCTTTGAAGGTGAGATCCTCTGACAATATCACTCCCAGATCCTTCACATTATTTTTTCTCTTAGTTGTATGGTATACTTTATGTACCTTGATAGTTTTAATTTCCTCAAGTTTTCCATATCTGATAAATTTTTCTTCATTGAACTTCATATTGTTTTGAGTGGCCCATTTGAAGATTTGGTTAATATCCGCAAAGTCTGTGTATACTACATCTGCATTTTGTTTATCCTCTATTGCATCAAGGACCTTGTCATAGTGGTCCAGTAGCTGGAACAGGCAGGAACGACCTGCTCTAAACCCGCGTTGTGTAAATGATGGGTATCTAGGTGGATGGGGATCTTGCTTCTTAGAACACTTTCAAAGATTTTTATGATATGGAATGTTAGTGCTATCAGTCTGTAATTCTTTGCAATGCTTTACTGCCACTTTGTAGAGTGGGGGTATATGTCGCTTGATTTTAGGTGAGTGTGGGATGACCCCTGTGTTTATGCACCCTCTCCATAGAATGCTGAAATCTGAAAGCACGAGAAAGGCGAATCTTGCCCAGGCCAAGACTCGTGCATGAATCTGGGCCTGGGACAAAGTGCATGAGCAATGTATTTAGTTGCCTTTTCATAGTCTTGTGGTGCGTAGAATAATAGATTTTTGAGATAACCAGGTTTTCGGTCTTCGGTCATAAATATTTATTTAATTTGCAACCCTTAGTCTGAGGTAAAACGGCTCACTGAACACTGAGACTTTCAGTATCTCACTCGTTTTCTTTGTTGGTTTATTTGTGGTAGGACCATCTCGCCTAAAGAAGGGGATCCAATACTAGATTATTGTTTTTTCCCTTAGATTTGGCAAAGGACAAGAAGTGTATTTATTTTTTATATTTCGCTTTGTGGCTTTTACTTTTCTGAGATTCTTGTCTCCTGTAAGATACCTTAAGCTTAGTTCGTTATTTTCTATTTCTTTAGTTTCAGTGCCTCCCTTTGTGTTTTAGATATATTGGCCCAATCTCAGCCAGCTCTGTGATTCGTCCGCCTTCTTCTGTATGGGGAGGCGTCTATTCTTTAATTTACATATTCTCTTTCTTTTTCTTAATGGAATGTGCCTTGAGCAGACTTCAATGTGCCACAGGAGTTCATTTTTTCTAGGCAAAAAGTTAGGATGCCCATGCTGTTTAGGTTTCTTCCAACCTCGTTTTCATTTAGGACAGTAGTTTGACTTGTTTCCCATTGTATGTGTTTGCTATTAAAGTTGATTTTTGTGAATGACACCCTTATGGATGATCACTTTTACTTGCCAGGTGCCTGTTCATAATATCTGTAATCTATTATGTTGTTTGTCTTGTGTTGTTATTTGTCTTTGATACAAGTTATATTACGTAGCAGATCGTCGTTGTTAGTGAAGAATAAGTCAGCACGATTTACAAATTTACTAAAATATTTTTAATAAAGCATTTGAGGCAGGTGGGACAAAGATAAAAAATATTGATGTTGAGTTGTATTTCAGTAAGCTTCTTTAGAGTATTTAAAAGAATATACGAAAGGTGGAAGCCTGGTATAAGAGGTTGTTAAAATTCTAACGAGGGCATGGTGACCATATAGGAAACAAAGACTTTTGCATTAATTGGGTTATATCTTAGTTGGGGACTAGACCTTGTGGATTTCAAAAGGATCAGTGTTGGGTCACATTGTTGTAATTTATCTTCATGACCTTGACAATGGGAATAATGAGAGGAACAGAAAATTCACTGGGGACACAAAATATAGGCCAAGACAATAAATTTCCAGAGGACAATGAATTCAGTAGGATTTGTTGGAAATTCAAGTCACGTTTTGAAATGTTGCTGACTGCAGAGTTTAATGCTGACTTGTGTTGAAATTCCAGTTATTGGGAACGAAAATAGCCTAGAAATTCTACCAAGCAAATTCTATGTCTAATCCATCCAATTTTTATTTTCTGCTTATGCAACAATTTATGTTAAACTGGATAAATATTGATACCCATCCCCCTCTTCCCGTTATTTCTCACAATTGGAACAAAACTAAACCTTTGAATAAGACATTTGCCGCAAAAATGTATCGACTCTTCACATTATATAATGTTTAGTTATTGCTGATTAACATCATTGTTTTCTGCGCACACTACCACACATACTTTCATTTATTTTATTTCATGGCCGATTTGACTATTATGTTATTAATAAAACTTAAGAGTGTTTTTTTCTTCTTCCATCTTTTCCGCTGCTTCATCTTTGTTTTTTCCCACAGTATTTTATTTTCTTCTTTATCCATTGTTCGTCATGATATTACTCCTAGAATTCATTATCAAAGCCTAAAAGAATATTTCCACAATTACCATTTGTCCCTTCCAAAAAACCAATAATTATCTATTCCTAGTTTTATAGCCACCTAAACAACTACTTTGAATGATCTAGCAAGAACATCCATATGCCAGTCCTAGATAAATCAACCCATCTCTTGCTTACATGTACTTTCTGCCGGAGAATAGAAATGCTTCCAGTAGTCGTTTTGACTGGTGTTTCTGGAGTTAATCTGGAGAGGAGTTTCGGGGGGTCAACGCCCCGCGGCCCGGTCATGTGACCGGCCTCCTTTGGTCCGTGCTACCCAGGATGCGCCCACACCAGTCGACCTAACACCCCAGGTAACCCATTTTACTGATGGGTGAACATAGACAACAGGTGGAAAGAAACACGTCCAATGTTTTTTCCTACTCTGGCTGGGAAATCGACCCAGGCCCTCCACCGTGTTGAAGCGAGTAGCGTTAACACCGCCACCATTATCTTTTCCGCGTTCCAACAATCAGTTAAATAGCAATTGCTCTGGGAGCCATTATTTCCTCACCCTTTCTAGGCAATAATGCCACATATAATATGGTGCCCCTCCTACAATTAGTGTTTTTTTTCTATACTGTTGACTCAAATTCTCGCGTTTATGCTTGCTGAACAACAATGCCTACAACACTAGGGAGATGATGAAAATAATCCCATTACCATCCTGATTCTCAGACAGCTAACAATACCCTGTACTGAGATCTTTCAGGCCTCATATAATCGGTGATGGACGTGATGATTTAGCGACATTCTTTTCAGTTGATGGATCAGGAGAAATGCATCACGAGCTTGTTCAGTTTTTTGGGACTACAAAGCATCTTCACTAGTGGGTGTTGTCGGTGTTAGGGTTGATGCATTGGTGGTAAGTCGTTGGTGCATCTTGGGGTCTTATGGGGTGCCAATTGTCGGACTGGGAGTTTGAGCAGAAATATCTGGGAGCCGGTCTGAGAAAGGTCGTGACCTTGTGGTTTATCTTAATAAGGAGAAACCTGCACGCCTGGCTACTTACTGGCTCATACTTGCAATGTGCTTTTCCAAACCACTTACAAAAAATGTTCGCTCAACCATTTTCCGTGACTACTTAAGCAGATAAGCTTGATCATACTATAATTTGTGTAGAAGTTTCAATCAGATCCATCTTCTCACTCATTTATTTTATGTAACATAAAATTTGAACGCACCAGTGTTGCAGTTCAATTGAAACCTACAAGGCAGACTTTTTCACTCATCTACTACTCTGTTACTTGCTCGTGGTAAGATGTGCCGTGTAATCTCCATTCTTAAGCTATACTGAACATTGTGTGGATGGCTTACATTGACTATGAGCAGCTGTATTTTCAGTTTAAGCAGAGATATGGAAGATAGAAGAGTGATTCAGTGAATGAAGTGTATGCGCCAAGGATTATCCCAGGAAGAAACGCCGTCGGAACAGCCGTTGTCAAAGCTCGGACCAACTCCTGGATGTTCTGCTTGAGGTGAATGGAAGGAAGCTGAGGATAAGGAAGGTCCAGAAGACGCTATAGAGATTCAGATATTTCCTTTTTACATTGTTGACCAGATAAGTTGTGTGAATTGACGGATCTTTGACATTAATTTTTCATAGTGGTTCTGAAGGAAAATAATTAAGTCAAATTTCACACGTTATAGGTTGGCAGATTATTAAAGCATATTTAATCATGGCCCTGATGAACTTTTTTTCTTTTGTTCTTAAGGATTAGAAAAATGGAACTTTGTGAGAACCATTACTAAACTTTTTTATTAAATCCTCTTCAATGCAGGTGTAGTACTATAATTTTTTAAAGGGGAGAGGATAAATCATTATAGTCAAATTACTGTCCAGTACGTCTGACTCACTTAGGCAGATTACTAGAGTCATTTATAACTGATATTTTAATAAGATTTCTTATTAAGTATAATTTGTTCTATGATACTATGCATGGATTTACGAGGTGGCAGCGTTCCTACCTGACTAAAACTTTACGACTTCAGCGTGATTTGATAGGTACCTGTTCATAATATTGAATTCACGACAACATTTATTTGGATTTTTAGTATTGTTTCGTTGGAGTACCAAACAAGTCGGGTCCATGTATCGAGGCATGGGCTCACAGTTTGGAATAAGAGAGTCTGCATAAATGGGACGAAACTGAGTGGGAGTCACAACTTGGCGTTCCTACATGGAATCAGTTTTAAGCCCAGTGAAAGGTACGTGCAGCATTAATGGCTCTTTGACGAAGGAATACAAGTGTTATGAAGGCAATTCGCCAGACGATCCAAAAAATACACGGGGTAATTGATTCAGAGGTAGATTTTACCATACATCAGTATGGATTCAGAAAGGCTTATATCCAATGGCCAGAAATATTGTCAAATGCAGTTCGGATGTAGATATATGTAAAAGTCCTGAATATTGCGGGACTGTAAAAATAGACTATATTGAATAATATAGAATTTAGCATACAAAATGTTGGAAAAAAAGATTTTTTAGGAGGTATGGTAAGCAGGATAAACATGAAGCTTAAGACAGCAGTGTCTACATGTATTTTATAGTGGCAAATAGAATTATTGTAATTTATATTCCCCCAGATGTAATATCATAACAGGAGTCCATAGGTTTTAATACCTGCTGTAGCTCATCATAAGGTCACCTAACTTTATGATTATTGCAGCTCGCTCAGTTTCTGGTCTCAATACGCAAAATGGATGTAAATTCATTAGGAAAACTTCAGAGGAAGGAATGGACATAGATTAATCATGGTATTGAGGAATTCTTCATGAAAGTACGGTAGATGAATCTCCCTCTAAAACAAGTTACTCCTACTTATTTTTTGTGATCGTCAGTGAATTTGCTTGTTTCAACTTGTTATTCTAAGTCAAGGTCATTAATGTATATAATGACACAAACACTGGCCTAAAAAAACTGATTCTTTGTCGAAATGCATTTTGTGACTGATCCCCACTCTGATTTCACCTCTATTTATGTGGATATGCTACCTGCTGTAGTTGAGCCATGCATCGAACCTGACTGAAAAAGCTGCCATGTTTTCTTTTAAAAGTCTTTTTGTGTGCTACTCTATCAAAAGCCCGGGTCGTCTCCAGATGGTGACCCCGGGTCGTATTCGTTTTCTTGAGACATCTGCCTCAAAAGCTGTAATGAGTAATATCATTATACTATGATCAGGATAGGACCGGCCCTCGTGAATCCATGCATAATATTATAGATCAAATTAGTGTTTTTCAGGATGTCTTATAATATCAGCTATAATTGGTCTTCTGGTATTTTGCCATACAGTTGAGGTCAGGTCCTATAAAATTCCTTTTTCCTGCTCTGAAAAATGTGTCAGATTATTTATATTACGATCTCATTTTTTAAGCTGAATAAATATTCATCGGCCAGCTTGTATAATGTTTAGAAAAAACTGTCTACTGATAGATATCTTCGATACACCAGAACTCAGAGATAGGTGTTCTCTAAGCCCCTTGTTAATTTGATAAGTAAAAATTTGGACTGTTATGGAATTTATCCCAACAATCATCTTCCATTCAATACTAAAGGTAGTCGATTTTTGCGCTCTAGATTGTAACATTTGTATCCCATGTTAGAGAGAAATCGACTTAAGCAGGTTATTTTCCCTATATTGGTTCTGTCAAAAACTGCTCCCAAAATACAATCTTGAAATTCCTTCAGGAGTTGTTTGATTCTAGGATTCCCAGTCAATTGAATTCTAACCAGTTTTGACTTTACGTAATGGTGCCTCTTAACAGTTGTTCCCAATGTAGTCTCCCTTGGTCCGTAATCGATTTTAGGGGGATGGTATATGCCAACTAAAAATTATTATTTTTTTCCCTTCAAAAATTCTTTGTCCAGAAGAGGGGTCTTTTTTAATACCCGCTTTATGATGCAATATTTGCTGTGTTCTCTTACATACAATGTCACCCACCTTTCTTACCCTTTGCTTCTGTTAGAACATGAATTACTTAAATCCTTGAATGTGATATTCAGCAGGCATGTTCCCAATGTTCCATATTATACCAGGTCTCAGTTATGGTAATACTCTCGCATCTAATCTCTCAACTCGTCCATCTTGTTTCTAGCCAATCAGACTATTTGTATAATATGTTTTTTTTTTAATAAAACCTGTCTTTTCTTTTCTTCCTTGCTCTTCCACTGTCCTTATCATCTAGTTTAAAGCCCTAATAACTTCTCTTTATGATTAGCCAGTGCCCCCACACCTGCCCTATATAAGTGAACCTGGCCATACGTACTCACTTTTACCATAAACAGAGAATTTCATGTCTATGTCTATAAATGGTTGACTACAAATGTCCTTACTCTGCATTTAATTGCTGTTGTAAGCAAATATTGCTCTGGACTAACCATTCTCTTTTCAAATGCTATCATTAGGATAATGCCACGTATTCCATAGGAGCCATCCGTTCTTCTAAAATTTTGTCTGTCACTAACTATTCTGCTGATCAGGTCTTATTACTAAGGATCTGCCAAACGTTCGTTGCCCCCAGCACTCTGTGACATTTTGGAGGTTTGCTCTCTTTACATATTATGATAGTTATCCAGATGGCTAACATTATCTTCCACTTTAGAAAACATCAACCTTATCACAAAACTTAACCTGACTGTCACAACTAAATCAATGTTCTTGCCTTCACTAGCGTCCATCATGACGTCCTCGACAGTCAGTGTTGGGTAATCGTTCGGCTGGGGATAGAGTCTTAGGGTCTTCATTCACACTCGTCAGTCAACAATGAGAACGAATTTCTTGTCTTAAAAACAGTCTACTGGACCTTCATTAGCGTTTCATGCTTTCGTTTCCATCGTTTCAACCAGTACAATCATTGGTCTGGTCATGACCACGGTTATTCTTCGACGACATTGTTTTAGCATTAACCCTTGCATAATTCCTTTCAGTTGAATCTCTCTTCTAACTTTCATTAACTCTGCTTTTAGCTGAACAAACAGCTGCTTGTTTTTTGATGAGGAAGTCTTCCTCACAGTCTCAATACGCTATGAACGGAGTAACACACTGGATAAGTCTTCACTTGAACATGAATCTCCTCTACTCTCAAGCAAGGTAACCTCACCACCTAATCTCCTTCTGTGTTTGCAAAACCAGGTCTTTCATATATCCTTTCTAAATCTATACTTATACGGTTTGATTCCATTATTTTTTCTCGAGTTCTATCTTTACATTCTTCCTAAAGTTTGACCATTTCCAGTTATAGTCTTCAGTCATATCTTCCCTCCGTCTACATCTTACAAGAGAATATATGTTTTGGGATTTCATTTTCTTTTCGTATGGGATGACTTCTTATGCAATGCGATTATGTTTGTGAAATCTTCTCTGAATGTTTCTCTAATGAATTTTATATCCCCCCCCCCCCCCCCCACCCCTCATGTGTGTATGGAGATCAGAAACTGAGCTTGTAATTACGTAACCCTTACCTGATGACTCTGTTTTGTTACACTTTTTGATATAAATCCAGTTATCTGTTTGCCTCATGACGTAGTGCGATTATAAGACACTAGTGCTCTCTCGGCCTTAACGTTGTTGCTTTCCATAACTCCCAAGTCCTTTTCGCATTCTATTAATATTTCTATAATTTTAGCTTAAAGTGCTGGGTTGTTTGCATTACAGATTATTCAGGATTCCGCATTTACTCACGTTGAACAGCTTACAACTAGATAACTCACTTAAATCGTAATTGACACGATGCAGAAAACACCATACCTCGGCGGGATTTGAACCCTCAGTCACAGTGTCTCTCTATCTCAGACCGTCCGCGTTAGCCACTGGACCTAGCTAGCCACAATAAGAGTCGTCAAACTAGGTATTATTTCTACACCATAGGAAGAGTTAGCAACCTAGCTGACCACAAATGCTATGTGAGTCCAGTGGATAACGCGAAGGTCTGGAGTTTTTGAAACTCACTCTGACGCGGGTTCAATTCACGCAAGTGGTTGATTTAACACTTTTATCTGACCACGACTTGAGCTTCGTATAAATCGTTCCCGAATGCTCATTGGTATCTTCTGAATCAATACCCTGCCTCCTATTTTTGTGATGTCAGCGAATATGCCTATATCATTGTTTATTCCCTGTCAATGTCATTAATGTATAATCACGAACAACACTGGGAATAAAATTGATCCTTGTTGGACGCCAAGTTATGTGACTAATCCCCACTTCAGAGATCACACTATTTTTTGCATCACTCTTCAATTCTGCTGTGGTCAAGCCACACCACGATCCTGACAGGACTTTTCTCCCAACACCATATGCTGCCACTTTCTTTATAACATTGCTTATCCTTGATTGTGACTAAAAATCTTCAAATGCTTTTCTGAAAGAATGTAAATTTAGTTCCAACAGGACGGATACCTCGTGGAATCCATGCTGAGTATCAACGCCGCAATGAAATTATGCTTAACAAGGTCTGCGTCTTATAATTTTCAAATATTATTGATTCTAGTAATTTGCCTTATAATTGAGGGTCAGGCTCTTATTAGGTCATAACTTGGATGGTATAATGATTACCCACTTCTATTCTGAATACGAATTAGATTATTTCTTTCCACACTCATTACCATTACACTTGTTTGAATGAGGACATATTAAAAGTGTTAGTTAATGGTTCTAAAATTAATTTTTAACACTTTTAGAAACACCTTGAAAAAAGTTCATTAGGACTTGGGTTATTTGTTTTTCTTTAATAACTTTTTTCAAACACCATATCCCTAGAGACTGGGATATTATATAAAAATTGATCTTCTTTCTGGACTAAACAGACCTAAAGAGGACTAAACAGACAAAACAAAGGGGGTTTGGTTTGTAAGTCACAGAGTCGCTCATATGCTCTGTACTACTAAACATCTCAAATGATGTTGAAGTTATGTATTCAACTTGTATACAAGCTTTTCGTTGTGGTTGTATTAAAACCTCCCGGATGCAACCTTCCCAGCAATTCCAGGTTACCTCTTTGAAAATTGACCACTGTATGAAAAAATCTCCAAAAAAATAACACTCCTGCCCCAATCAATCTTTCTTATGGGAGAATTTCATCTTGAGAATATCTATAATGGAGGAGTGTAGAAATAATATTTTAGCAGGATCACCCCAGGAGGCAGCTCAGATTGAAAATTTCACACACAAAAGAGCCTATTGAATATCTGCACCAATTTACCTTAACACTACATAAAATATTAGAGACTACAAGACTGGAAAATACGCAAGATCTGATCTCATATTTAACTCGATCTGTTACGTATTATAACCGTATCAAAGACAATACACTCAGATCACAACATAATAGAGGTTCAGATTTGTTTTGCACAGAGCTCCTGACCAGCAAAATGTGATCTGTTAATGAGGGTTTTTTGTCTTCACAAAATTCAACTGCAATACACATACATACAATGGGGGGACTAAGTCAACATTGTCCTAAATGAAAACAACAAGGATCCGAACATTTGCATAGAAAAATAAACTCTGTGGATTCTTCGAGATCTGTTCAAGGAAAATTGCTATTAAGAAAAGAGACACTCCCACCTTACTGATGATGGCGAAGGAATCACATAGCTGCGCGGAGGAGCCAATATATCTGAATACGATGGGGAGGACTGGTGAAATGAGATAGCAAAAGAGTGAACTTAAGCTAAGGAATCTTATAGGAGATCGCATGAATCTCAGGAAGAACTAAAAGCCGCATGAAGGAATTGAAAAATAAAACCAAAACACTTCTTATATGCCAAATCTAAGAAAAAATAAACAACTCCAGTATTGGCCCGGATTAGGGCGAGATGGTGACCTACACAGATGACATTGAAAAGAACACGAATGAGATGCTAAAGTCCCAGTACGATCAGTGCTCGTGAGCCATTACCCAATAAACTAAGGATTGTCAACAATCCAAATGGAATTCCTTCATGACGTTTACCTAAACTCTGGTCATCTCAAAAATCTGTGTATATTATCCTAACATCACAAGACTTTGAATAAGGCAACTAATTGATATGACCTCAAGGGGTTCATCCAACACACACTCAATAAAAACAATCAGATCATAGCCCCACTCTACCACATGGTGGCAGTTAAACAATTGGAAAGATACAACAGACCGAATTTAACTATCATCGCCAAATCTTTGGAAAGGGTTCTAAGAAGATATGATCGCCGACCATCTTTAGATTACACATCAGTTACACAACTCAGGGATACACGCGTTTACTAAAGGTCGTCCTGCCTGTCCCAACTGCTGAGTCTATATGTGCAAGGTCCTGGATGCTATAGTGGATAAACAAAACGCAGATGATTACACATAGAATTTGGCCAAAAGCCTTCGACAAGAGTGTCCATGGTGTAAAAACGCACAAAATGCGTGTGTAATGACTAACAGGAAAAGTTAGGTTTATATCGAATTAGTAACTTCCTGTCAAACAGATCACAGAGAGTGAATAGTAAAGTGTAAAGTCTAAAGGCAGGGGCCTTCCGGTTTTGAAAAGCTGTTCCACAAGCGCACAGTAATCGCTCCCCATCTATTTCTCATCATCATATCTGACATAGAGAAGTAAGCTACAGCTCAGTGTCTTCCATCTCGGATGACACCCGAAATTGTATGACAGTGTGTCCTCCATCGAAGAACCGCAAGACTGCAAGCGGACATACAACCAAGTCCTTAAATGGGCCCTCTCAATACAATATGAAGTTCAATGATGAGAAATTTTTCAACTACTCAGATATGGAAAACTTGTGGAAATTAAAATGTTTCAGGGTACTACAACATAATTCTAACCATACAATTAGAACGAAAAAGTTAAAGTGAAAGGACCCTGGGAGTGATAATGTACAGAGGAAATCTTGCCTGTGCGAGACCACAACGATGTACTCTGCTAGAAAAATGATAGGATGGATAATGAGAGCCTTAAAATTAGAGACGCCAGACCCTTGAGTTCTCTTCATAGTCGCTTGTTCTCTCTAGACTGGTAATTTGCTGTACCACTAACTATCCCCTTCAAGGGTCAGGCGAAATTGCTGACTTGGAGAGCGTACAAAGAACTTTCACGGCCACACATGAAATACGATAAGGCACCTTAATTACTGGGAAAGGTTTGAAGTCACCTTGATTTGATATCTCCTGGAATGCTACGGGGCCGAGAGAGATGTACTTTATATTATACACTTGGAATATCCTAGGGGGATTAAGTACCACCAAGCTTTATTCACGAAAATGAACTCCTATGAAAGCAAAATGACTTCGCCAGGAGATTCGGACAATCCCTTCAGTGAAAAAAAGCAGGGGCACACGATTACTTTTGAGAGACAACACAGTAAGTGTCACAGGGGCCCCAAGATGCAGTGTTATCTCCCTCCCGCATACATTAAGGGGGATTTCCAATAGACCCTGGCTATATTCAAGAGAAGGCACTGCTGGTCAGGCTAACCTAACGTCAGTACCTGACCAGCAGGGCTGTGTGTTCGTACGTAGTTTCGTGTGGCCCAGCGGTAAACAGCCTGATTGATGGACCGAATGCACGACGGGACCTGGTTTGAGACCGAGCCGTTGGGGCGTTGACACCCGAACCCTCTCACAGATATACTCAGACACATCTATAAAAATTGATTAATGGGATTGTTTGTCTTTTGTGTGGAATCTGATGCAGAGAAATATTTGTTACAAAAATTGGAGCATATTATTCTCCTTAGTAGTAAGCTGTTCGACGTTGATTTTAAGGGTAACCTAAAACTTCTAACATTTTTTCCAATGCACCTGGAAAAAGCGTTCCAGTTTGTTTTCACATCCTTGCCAAACTGTAAGTTTCTGAGTCATGTTTAACTTTCTTATCCACTTTTTTGAATCTCCCTCTTAATGTGAATATATTGATTCATAAGTTGACCATCTCCTTGTTATATACGTTATAAACATTTTTTTCTGCCTTCAAAGGTGTTCGAGGCTGTTGTTCATCCATTTCGGATCATTTTTTTCTCTTTTTGGGCAGCGTTTATAGTGTTTCGAAAGCTGTCATATTAATACCTTTCTTTGTTACCCCAGTCCACAGTTGATAGTATTTCCTAAACTCATCGTAATCCACTATATGAAAATTTGGGACTGTTACTGAATTTTCTCTATCAATACTCCCTTTCAATACTGAAGGTAATCAATTTGTGGCCTTAGCACCAGGTTCATCTGCAATTTCTGGTTGATTAACCATTGAATTCTTGTTTGGCAGAACCATATCAAACAGGTTATTTGCCCCTAGTTGATTCTGTAGTAATGAGCTTTAAAAAACTAATCTTGACCTATCCTCTGGATTTTTTGTGACTCTAGATTTCCAGTCAAGGAATTCCGATCAATTTGACCAAAGTTAGTCACTTTATCGTGCCATGTAGCCTCAACAGTTTTCTTTTGGAGTAGTCTCCCTTGGTCCTTATTTAAGTTTGGGGGACGGTATATCCCTCTTAAAATTAATTTTTCATGCCCTTTCGCAAATTTCTTCATTTAAACAGACTCTGCGTGTTCTATTTACAGTTTTTATACTTATTAGAAGAACTTATATCTTCGTATATGAAATTCTGTAGGATGTCACCAGTTCTCTCATGTTAAACCACGTCTCAGTTATGGCAAATACGTTAATGTTACCCTCTCTTGCAACGAATCTCAACTCATCCACTTTGTTTTTAGCCACTTTGTGAATATGTGTAATTATATTAAGAAAACCCTGTTCGTTCATCTTTCCCCTCCTGATCATATCTGTTCCTACACTATTCTATTGCTGTCTTTATCACCTAATCCACTGGCTTAACAATATTTACTTATTTCGATAATAAACTGACGCTTTCCCTAAAAACTCACAGTAATCGTTTCCTGGTATTTAATCCTACCCAATTCTAATGTGATCACATTTTCATTCCTTTCTCTCAAATTTACATAACTTTTACTATTTTTCTAGTTAAACCCTTATAGCCAACCTCCATTGCCCTGCCTGTCGCCTCCACCACCTTCCCTTTAAAATGACACTATCCCTGGCATGCATGTCATTTCTGTCATGAAAGAGGTCTAGTCTTTAATAAACTGTGTTCTGCACTGTCCCAGCCATCAATTAATACAGTTGTTCATAGACAACCATCATTTTTCAAATTCTCTCCTCAGGCAAAATTTAGTAACATTTTACAGGGCGCCCTTCCTTGTTAATCCGGTCCTCATTACTACATATCTGTCATCGTCGTTATCTCTCGCACTGAGATAGATAACAAGTGTTCTCTATAGCTGTGGCAAGTGCAAATGGCCTGGGATTCCGTTGATTCTGTAGCTCTCTCTCTACGAAGGGCTGATGCTACTCTGCGGGTGATCCTAATTATGTATTGGAAGTTGAACTACTGGGTTTTTTTCCATGCTGGGCAGTGACCTTGCTGAGCCTCTCCGGGCAGTACAGGTTCCTAACCAAGATGCTTCTTGCCACAGTTCGAACACCGACGTTCCATAGCCTCTCCGTAGCAGTCCTTTGTCGGGTGAGACCCACTGCAGATGCTCTTATTTTCATTGAAATGGCATCAGAAGGGGTTGAGTTAGTTGTACATCTGGCACCTGAGGCACCTCAAAGGTTCTGGGGTGTACATCCTAACCTGGTATTTTCCTAACCAACGTAGATCCAGATAAGCTAGGAGTGGTCCTATATGTTAGATCAAGATCCGCCTCGTTGATACATTGCCGTACTTCTTGTTACAGAGCTGCACAGCTTTCAAGATGTTTTGGTTACTGAAGATGTGTGGAATCTTCTTCGACTTATTTTTGTGCTATCCACGAATTTTCTTCAAGTTACTAGTTATTCCTGGTGACCCACAAGTCTCATTAGTGTCTACCCATTCTCTCTGTCTCTTCTTGATTCGCCGGTACTCTCCCGGCCCGGTCCTTTTCCAAGTGCTGGCCCGGCCTTGGCTCCTTTTCTCGGAAGTATCTCAGACTAATGTCTGCCATGGGAGGAGGTGCAAGGACCTCCTCATCGTCGGGACACATTCCATCCTCATAGGGCTCGTATGGAGAAGCTAGACCTCTCTGGTCTGCCATCCCCACCCCAAGGGGGGTAATGGGAATGGCAGTTTTGTGAGCCGCAAGGTCTGGCTCAGGCACCTACCCTTTCCTAGAAGGACTGGGCATGGTGTCTATCCTCTCCCTCTACCCATTCGAATTTCACCTCAGTTATGTAGACTTTTCATTTCTATTTGTCAGCATTACCTCGATCTATGTTAAAGTCTTTCCATCTATACTATGAGCTGCCGCTTTCATAACAGTCTTTTGCGAGGTATTCTATCGAAAACTTTACTAAAATCTAAATAATCATCATCTTTATCGTGGTCCACTGCTTTATTAAAGGTCAGGAAATTTGCAGGCGATAACGCTCTCTAGTGAAACCATGTTGAGACTTATTTATCAAATAATTCTCATTAAGGTGGCTACGTATTATATTAGGTATAATAGAGACCAACCATCCAGGTAGGTACTACCATCCTGCCAGATGACTGTGACATGGAAACTTATAATTGTTCTACACAATGGTAAGATTGATGGTAACTTTTCTTTTTGTCTCATAAACACGTAAGATAAGTACATCTTGCTACTTGTAAACCATACCCCCGGCCGGGATTGAACCCGCGGTCATAGAGTCTCAAAACTCCAGCCCGTCGCGTTAGCCACTAGACCAGCTAGCCACAATAAGATTCATCCAACTAGGTATATTTCTACACCATAGGAAAGTTAGCACAGGCACCTCTGTGACCACAAATGCAAGTTTTTACAGACGAATCTCCAGCTAGCGTGGCCGTGACGAACTCTAGCGCAAGTCCCTTCACTGCCGTCAACATGACTCAAGAAATCGTAATGACACGATTGCAAATAAACCATACCCCCGGCCGGGATTGAACCCGCTAACGCGACGGGCTGGAGTTTTGAGACTCTATGACCGCGGGTTCAATCCCGGCCGGGGGTATGGTTTATTTGCAATCGTGTCATTACGATTTCTTGAGTCTTGCTACTTGTAATTACATTTTTTTCCTCTATTTTCTAAATAGTTCTTATTTTTATTTATTTTCGTTTCTTCAAGTGAGTCGCCACTTTTTAGGACAATTAATAGCTCACTGAACACTGAGTTGTGCTAGGACTTAGAAATTTTACTGATTTCTTTGTTGTCCACATCGTATACCCATGACCCGAGTCTTGTTGTTGCCTTTTATTTGGATTTTGCGTATAATAAGTATTTTGGATGTACCTCAATTTCAATTATAGCTTTGAGTTCTCATTTTCTGCGATGGACTCTATATGATGTGTTCATGTTGAATTTAACGTCTTCTAATTCTCTAGCAATGTTACGTTTAGTTTTTTAGAAAGTCTACTGTCTTAGTGGTGAACTGGTAGTCATCTTCGCTTTCCAACCTGTTGATAAAAGAGACACTTGTGCAACATTTGGGTATTCTTATTCTGGGAACGTTTCGTCAGCCAATGGCTTCTTAGTCCAA
>NC_069424.1:48752412-48787412 GCF_026875155.1 Cherax quadricarinatus
TTGAGTCATTACAAGGGATTATGTATACCCCTGCAGAGGATGGAGGCTTGTCCTGTCTACTACTGGTGATGTCCTTGATGGTCGTGGTTGTGGAGGTAGATACTTGGAATGATGTATTGGAAAAGATGTTGGAAACATGTTTGGCAATGGAGTTGTTGGGGATGACTATGTATCTCTTCTCGGCAGTGTCTTCTCTGGGTGTGTTGAAGATGTTTAATGTCCGTCGTCTGCAGTCTCTGATGAAGTGACGAGGATAGTGGAGTTTAGAAAATACTTGTTCAATTATAGTGCATTCTTCCTCAAGGAACTCATTGCTGCAGATTCTGAGTGCACGCAGGAAGAAGCCTATAATTACACCACGTTTGGTTTTGGTGTCGTGGTGAGAGTAGAAGTGGAGAAGATCGTTTTGGTTGATGGGTTTTCGATAGACTTTAAAACGAAGTTCGTGGTCAGCTTTGCAGAGCAGAACATCAAGGAAAGGAAGAGTGTGTCGACTTCTTCTTCAAGTGTGAACTGGATTGAAGGCTCGACCTGGTTGAGCTTGTCTTGGAGAGCTTGAACGTTGAAGCGTTTAGGATTTATGAGGAGAATGTCGTCAACATAACGGAGCCAGGTGACAGACGAAGGAATAATGGTGGAGAAACGTTCGGCTTCTAGATGTTCCATGTATAGGTTCGCCAGGACCGCACTGAGTGGCGAACCCATGGGTAGTCCAAAAGTCTGCTGAAAGAGGTGATTTTCGAAAGAGAAACACGTAAAGCCAACACATAGTTCAACAAGGTCGATGAAATCGCTGGCTGGAATGGGAAGATCAAGTGAATCGTCAATTTTCCTGCGCAAGAGATCGATGGCTTGTGTAGTAGGTACTTTGGTGAATAGGGAAGTCACGTCAAGGCTGGAAAGTTTCTTGTTCCTGATGTTGATGTTGCGAATGCGATTGAGAAGATCACCCGAGTGTTTGAGATGTGCTGGACTGATAGTGCCCAAGAGTTTAGAGAGGTGTTTTGCAAGAATTCCTGAGAGCTGGTGGGGAGCACTGCCTATTCCCAAGGATATGGGCCTCAGTGGGATACCAGGCTTGTGAGTTTTTGGCAGGCCGTACATTCTGGCAGGTCTGGGGTTGCTTGGGATGGTGTGCAGAAGTTTCTTCCCTTGTTCTGAGCCCCTCAGAATGCGGCGAGTCCTTTGAAGAAAAGTTATAGTAAGGATGTCCACTTGGTTAGTTGTGAGAGGTTTGTAGGTATCTGGGTCATTAAGTAGATTGAGCATTTTGTTCCTGTAATCGTCAGTGTTCATGATAACAACACCACCTCTTTATCAGCTGTGGTGACCCTGATGGTCGTGTCCTCTGCTAAATCTTTGAGTGCATTGATGTAACGTCGAGGTATGACTGGGGAGCTGCGTGTTGAGATGGCTGCTGAGATGATGCCTTGAAGATAGCCTTTTTGGAAGTCGGAGTCATTGTGTCTGTAGTTTTTGGTGATGAAATTGAGGTCTTGTTTTGGTTTCGTAACTCCTGTTGCGAATTTGAGGCCTAAGCTGAGGGCTTCAGTTTCTGTGGTTGACAGTGGACGAGATGAAAGATTTTGAATAATTTTAGGTCTTCCTAAACTTTTCCAGTTACTATTATCGCAGAGTGTTTGTAGTTTCTTAGTAAGTCTGATCTTCTGTTGAACATTTGCTGTGGTAACTCTGCTGCGAATGATTTCGGCGGTGCGTCTGTTTATGTTGCCCCGGAGTGTTGTGCCTAGTGTTCTGGCTTGGAGAAAAGCTTCCTTTGTAGCATTGTTTAAGTCATCTGCACACTCTTCAAGGTAGGTCCGAGCTGTAGCGGAGAAAGTTGATTTGATGTTGGCAATTTGAGGAGGAGTAGATCTTGGTAAGACCATTTCTTGGATGCAATCACGAAGAAAATTGTGTCTGTTGCGAAGTGAGTAAGCTTTTAGAAGAAGGTCCAGGTATTCTCTGTGTGAAGGATTCATTTCTACTGCAGTGTTTGACACGATGGAAGTAAATGGTATCAAATGGCGACACAGTGGAAATATAAACACATATGCAGTATAATGTGATCCTTTATTGACAACGTTTCACCCACACAGTGGGCTTTTTCAAGTCACACACAGATCTACCTGGGGTGGAAGGTACGGGAGTATTTATAGTAATGTTCAGAATGTTGAGGTCAGGTGGAGAATGCTGCATCTGATGATCTACCGGGTGGAGTTATAGAGTCTTGGGTAGCTTGGCAGGGGTATTGGACAAGTTGTGAGTAGATCTTCTGCAGTGTTCTATGTTCTTATGTGGGATAGCGATGAAGAAGTTTCTTGGCGAGTGGTTCAGCTATGTTATAGAAGCCGTTGTTCTGGTTGAAATTGTTGGTTATAGAGATAAGCGATGATTCCAGGATTCTTCGGTATTGAGTGTTGTCTTCTGTGGCGATAAGTCTTGAGTTTCTGTAGTTAATTAAATGGTTGTGTGAATTGCGATGTTGTACACAGGCATTCCTTGTATCGTCAGTCCTGCTTGCATATTGGTGTTCTGAAATACGTGTTTGGAGGTCTCTTGATGTTTCGCCCACATATAATTTGTTGCAGTCATAACAAGGGATTATGTATACCCCTGCAGAGGATGGAGGCTTGTCCTGTCTACTACTGGTGATGTCCTTGATGGTCGTGGTTGTGGAGGTAGATACTTGGAATGATGTATTGGAAAAGATGTTGGAAACATGTTTGGCAATGGAGTTGTTGATGGCGAGTCCTTTGAAGAAAAGTTTTAGTAAGGTTGTCCACTTGGTTAGTTGTGAGAGGTTTGTAGGTATCTGGGTCATTAAGTAGATTGAACATTTTGTTCCTGTAATCGTCAGTGTTCATGATAACAACACCACCTCCTTTATCAGCGGTGGTGACCCTGATGGTCGTGTCTTCTGCTAAATCTTTGAGTGCATTGATGTAACGTCGAGGTATGACTGGGGAGCTGCGTGTTGAGATGGCTGCTGAGATGATGCCTTGAAGATAGCCTTTTTGGAAGTCGGAGTCATTGTGTCTGTAGTTTTTGGTGATGAAATTGAGGTCTTGTTTTGGTTTCGTCACTTCATCAGAGACTGCAGACGGCGGGCATTAAACATCTTCAACACACTCAGAGAAGACACTACCGAGAAGAGATACATAGTCATCCCCAACAACTCCATTGCCAAACATGTTTCCAACATCTTTTCCAATACATCATTCCAAGTATTACCTTTCCCCAACAACGCCCCTCAAGGACATCACCAGTAGTAGACAGGACAAGCACTCCATCCTCTGCAGGGGTATACATAATCCCTTGTAATGACTGCAACAAATTATATGTGGGCGAAACATCAAGAGACCTCCAAACACGTATTTCAGAACACCAATATGCAAGCGGACTGACCCATACAAGGAATGCCCGTGTACAACTTTGCAATTCACACAACCCCTTTAATTAACTACGAAACTCAAGACTTATCGCCACAGAAGAAACACTCAATACCGAAGAATCTGGAATCATCGCTTATCACTATAACCAACAATTTCAACCAAACAACGGCTTCTATAACATAGCTGAACCACTCGCCAAGAAACTTCTTTATCGCTATCCCACATAAGAACATAGAACACTGCAGAAGATCTAAATTACAAAATTGTCCAATACCCCTGCCAAGCTACCCAAGACCCCATAACTCCACCCCGGGAGATCATCAGATGCAGCATTCTCCACCTGACCTCAACATTCTGAACATGACTATAAATACTCCCGTACCTTCCACCCCAGGTAGATCTGTGTGTGACTTGAAAAAGCCCACTGTGTGGGTGAAACGTTGTCAATAAAGGATCACATTATACTGCATATGTGTTTATATTTCCACTGTGTCGGTATTTGATACTATTTATTTCCATCGTATCAAACACTGCAGTAGAAATGAATCCTTCACACAGGGAATACCTGGACCTTCTTCTAAAAGCTTACTCACTTCGCAACAGACACAATTTTCTTCGTGATTGCATCCAAGAGATGGTCTTACCAAGATCTACTCCTCCTCAAATTGCCAACATCAAACCACCTTTCTCCGCTACAGCTCGGACCTACCTTGAAGAGTGTGCAGATGACTTAAACAATGCTACAAAGGAAGCTTTTCTCCAAGCCAGAACACTAGGCACAACACTCCGGGGCAACATGAACAGACGCACCGCCGAAATCATTCGCAGCAGAGTTACCACAGCAAATGTTCAACAGAAGATCAGACTTACTAAGAAACTACAAACACTCTGCGATAATAGTAACTGGAAAAGTTTAGGAAGACCTGAAATTATTCAAAATCTTTCATCTCGTCCACTGTCAACCACAGAAACTGAAGCCCTCAGCTTAGGCCTCAATTCGCAAACAGGAGTTACGAAACCAAAACAAGACCTCAATTTCATCACCAAAAACTACAGACACAATGACTCCGACTTCCAAAAAGGCTATCTTCAAGGCATCATCTCAGCAGCCATCTCAACACGCAGCTCCCCAGTCATACCTCGACGTTACATCAATGCACTCAAAGATTTAGCAGAAGACACGACCATCAGGGTCACCACCGCTGATAAAGGAGGTGGTGTTGTTATCATGAACACTGACGATTACAGGAACAAAATGCTCAATCTACTTAATAACCCAGATACCTACAAACCTCTCACAACTAACCAAGTGGACAACCTTACTAAAACTTTTCTTCAAAGGACTCGCCGCATTCTGAGGGGCTCAGAACAAGGGAAGAAACTTCTGCACACCATCCCAAGCAACCCCAGACCTGCCAGAATGTACGGCCTGCCAAAAACTCACAAGCCTGGTATCCCACTGAGGCCCATATCCTCGGGAATAGGCAGTGCTCCCCACCAGCTCTCAGGAATTCTCGCAAAACACCTGTCTAAACTCTTGGGCACTATCAGTCCAGCACATCTCAAACACTCGGGTGATCTTCTCAATCGCATTCGCAACATCAACATCAGGAACAAGAAACTTTCCAGCCTTGACGTGACTTCCCTATTCACCAAAGTACCTACTACACAAGCCATCGATCTCTTGCGCAGGAAAATTGACGATTCACTTGATCTTCCCATTCCAGCCAGCGATTTCATCGACCTTGTTGAACTATGTGTTGGCTTTACGTGTATCTCTTTCCAAAATCACCTCTTTCAGCAGACTTTTGGACTACCCATGGGTTCGCCACTCAGTGTGGTCCTGGCGAACCTATACATGGAACATCTAGAAGCCGAACGTTTCTCCACCATTATTCCTTCGTCTGTCACCTGGCTCCGTTATGTTGACGACATTCTCCTCATAAATCCTAAACGCTTCAACGTTCAAGCTCTCCAAGACAAGCTCAACCAGGTCGAGCCTTCAATCCAGTTCACACTTGAAGAAGAAGTCGGCAACACTCTTCCTTTCCTTGATGTTCTGCTCTGCAAAGCTAACCACGAACTTCGTTTTAAAGTCTATCGAAAACCCACCAACTAAAACGATCTTCTCCACTTCTACTCTCACCACGACACCAAAACCAAACGTGGTGTAATTATAGGCTTCTTCCTGCGTGCACTCAGAATCTGCAGGAATGAGTTCCTTGAGGAAGAATGCACTATAATTGAACAAGTATTTTCTAAACTCCACTATCCTCGTCACTTCATCAGAGACTGCAGACGGCGGGCATTAAACAACTTCAACACACCCAGAGAAAACACTGCCGAGAAGAGATACATAGTCATCCCCAACAACTCCATTGCCAAACATGTTTCCAACATCTTTTCCAATACATCATTCCAAGTATCTACCTCCACAACCACGACCATCAAGGACATCACCAGTAGTAGACAGGACAAGCCTCCATCCTCTGCAGGGGTATACATATTCCCTTGTAATGACTGCAACAAATTATATATGGGCGAAACATCAAGAGACCTCCAAACACGTATTTCAGAACACCAATATGCAAGCAGGACTGACGATACAAGGAATGCCTGTGTACAACATCGCAATTCACACAACCATTTAATTAACTACAGAAACTCAAGACTTATCGCCACAGAAGACAACACTCAATACCGAAGAATCCTGGAATCATCGCTTATCTCTATAACCAACAATTTCAGCCAGAACAACGGCTTGTATAACATAGCTGAACCACTCGCCAAGAAACTTCTTCATCGCTATCCCACATAAGAACATAGAACACTGCAGAAGATCTACTCACAACTTGTCCAATTCCCCTGCCAAGCTACCCAAGACTCTATAACTCCACCCGGTAGATCATCAGATGCAGCATTCTCCACCTGACCTCAACTTTCTGAACATGACTATAAATACTCCCCTACCTTCCACCCCAGGTAGATCTGTGTGTGACTTGAAAAAGCCCACTGTGTGGGTGAAACGTTGTCAATAAAGGATCACATTATACTGCATATGTGTTTATATTTCCATGAGGTGGAGTTAGAGGTAGTCAGTTCCTCACCCTTGAGTCAATGTGTTCAGTCCACCTGTCTTAATAAAAGTGCAGCATATTTGTGGAGATGGGGCTTATATAGTGTTGATGGATGACAAGGAACTGTAGTAATTGAATCAAAGTGGAAAAAAATCACTAGTGGAAATAGATCGTGCCCATAGGTTAAGCAAGCTTTGAAGAATTGCCTTCATCAAGATCCCAAGATTTGGTGTGTCTGACAGAATCTGAATAGATGGTTTAAATTATGTTAGACATAACAGCCTCTTGGGACCTTGATACAGAGAATTATTCAAAGTTTTCTTAACCTATAGCCACAGTCTACGTCCACTAGTGGGTTTTTTTCACTTTGACTCCGCCTACTATTACTCCACTACATCTGTCTATAGTATATAAGCCCCATCTCTGCGAATGTGATGTACTGTTATATAGAATGATGGCAAAACGTTTTAAGAATAAAGATACCCAAATATTGCAAGTGTCTCAGTAAGAGTGTGTGTCTGGAACATTGTTCTGGTACCGTTGATCTTATCCTTTAGATGTATTGGTTGAGGTCATAGTTTTTCATATTGTTTTCCCAGGATAGTTCAATAACCTGACGATTTGTTGATAAATGAGACACTTGTGCAACATTTGAATATTTTTATTTTGGAAACTTTTCGCTAGGCAGTGGCTTCTTCAGTCAAAAGCAAAGAAACAGTGGAATACGAGAAGGAGCTCGAGGTAATCAGTCCCTCAGTCCGGAATCGATGTGTTAATTCCAACAGTCATATAAGCCCATGTCTTGGAGATGGGACTTATATACTGTAGGTATATTAGATGGAGCAGTGGTAGACGGAATCACTAGTGGAAAAACCCAGTAATGGAAGTAGGTCGTCCCTATAGGTTCAGAATACTTTGAAAAATTTTCTGCATCAACATTCCAAGATGTTGTGTGTGGCAGGTAGGTTCCTCCTTCCACTGCTTCCCCTCATTTGTCTGCAGTATGTACGTATAATCTCCTGGAATATGGTGCACTTTTATCAAGACTGGTGGAATGAACACATCGATTTCAGGATGAAGGACTGATTTCCTCCCTGTTTCTCTGCATGAACTGAAGAAGCTAATGTCTGGAGAAACGCTTCCAGAATGAAGATACCCAAGTGTTGCATAAGTCTCTCATTTATTATTATGTCGGTTTTCTGCATATTGTTTTTCAAAAATCACGATTTATTATGCTATTATTGTTAAATTTAAATTTGTTGAACATGCCCTCATGAGTATATCATGTTTGAATGTAAATAAGGTTGGGGTCTGAATTTTTTTTCTTAAAAACTAATGTTCCGCACCAGGTCCTCATTTTTAGTGTACAGTATGTTCTACCCCGATCGGTTTTACTATTTAGGCGAATTTGTTGCAGATTCTTACTTGTTCAATTGTGTGAAGCTGTTCATCCAAACTAGCTCAGAGGATTCTTTCGGATGTCGTAGTCTTTGCTTCATTCCTCCAAGCAATATTATAGTTGAGGCTAGGTTTTCAAGACAGTATTTAGCTTTCAATAGTTGGTCTTTGAACTGCAAAGAAATTACTTTTCGTGCCTTATACACAATTACAATAACTAGATTTCGATTTTCAATTTTAACCACCGAAACTTTGATTCTATATGAGTGACTCTTGACTAAACACAGAGGTCAAATCTACACTTTGTTTATCGGGTGGTATATGAGGAGATTGTACTCAGAAATACGTATGTCGCTATGTTTCTGAAAAGGCAACAAACATTTGATTCGACTGAGTGAAGAGACCGTTAATGAATGGTATGTTGTTGTTGATACGAAGTATAAAACCTGAGTTTTTGCAAAACCAAATGATTCTATCTTGTTTGTCGCTGCGGTGGAATGTTTTTGTTGGATTCAAAATCTGTGGTTCTAGTGAACCTGTTTTCAGTAACTTTGTTTCCAGACCTGGATAGTTTCTATGAGGTGATGTATTCATACTATTCTTACTATTTCGTGCCATTTATTTCCGTTTCTTGACACTAAAAAATAATTACTGCTCTGTCTGGTTGTAATTTCTATGTTCAATTATACGTTTTTGTTACATTATACACTTATAGTAGTTTATATTATTGCCTTGTCTCTTGTCGAGTCAGTGTGTGGTAGTGTCGGGAAACAAAGCTAGTGTGCATGTGGTAGGGCAGGGAAGCTCAGAGCTGCAGTGTGGTAGGGCAGGGAAATTCAGTGCTGGAGTGTGGTATAGCAGGGAAGTTCAGTGCTGTAGTGTGGTAGGGCAGGGAAGCTCAGAGCTGAACTGTGGTAGGACAAGGAGATTCAGTGCTGGAGTGTGGTATAGCAGGGAAGTTCAGTGCTGTAGTGTGGTAGGGCAGGGAAGTTCAGTGCTGTAGTGTGGTAGGGCAGGGAAGCTCAGAGCTGCACTGTGGTAGGGCAAGGAAATTCAGTGCTGGAGTGTGGTAGAGCAGAGAAGCACACAGTGCTGGTATGTGGTTGGGCATGGATTAAAGGAGTTCTGGTATGTAGTAGGGCATAGAAAAACATCGTTCTGGTGTGGGCTAGGGCAAGGAAGAACACAGTGCTAGTGTGTGGTAGGGCAGGGAAGCACATAGTGCTGATGTGCGGTAAGGCAGGGAAACACATAGTGTTGGTGTGTGGTAGGGCAGGGAATTTACTGCTAGAGTGTGTTAGGACAGAGAAGCACACAGTTCTAGTGTGTGATAGGACAGCGAAGCACACAGTGCTGGTGTGTGGTAGGGCAGGGAAGAACACAGTACTGATGTGTGGTAATGCAGGGAAGCACCTTGTGCTAGTGTGTGATGAAGCAGGAAAGCACCTAGTGCTGGTGTGTGATAAAGCAGGGAAGCATATAGTTCTGGTGTGTGATAGGACAGGAAAACACACAATGCTGGTGTGTTGTAGGGTAGGGAAGCATACAGTGCTGGTGTGTAGTAGGGAAGACAAAAACACAGTCGAAAGCCTTCTTATAGTCTAGGAAAATGCAAATTACCCATCTCTCTCTCTCTCTCTCTCTCTCTCTCTCTCTCTCTCTCTCTCTCTCTCTCTCTCTCTCTCTCTCTCTCTCTCTCTCTCTCTCTTGTCTTCAGTTACCTTGTCGTAGAACTCCAGTAGGTTAGTTACACAGTATGTATTTCTCATCCCTGAAGCCATGCTGGTTATCTTATAAGAACCCATTTCTTTCTACGTGTTCCACCACACTTCTCAATGGTTTTAAATACTATATTTATCAGTGATTCTGGCCTGTGGTTTAATGCTGCCTATCTCTCTCTTTAAAAATTGGGGCTACATTTGCTTTCTTCCACACCTTTGGCAGTTGCCTTATTTCGACTCATTCATTGAACATTGTTATTAATGGCATACACAGTGCATCTGTGTGTGTGTGTGTGTGTGTGTGTGTGTGTGTGTGTGTGTGTGTGGTGTGTGTGTGTGTGTGTGTGTGTGTGTGTGTGTGTGTGTGTGTGTGTGTGTGTGTGTGTTTTTGTTTTATAGGGATTCTCTAAACTACAACACACACACATGCAGCCCAGAGCTGGTGTAGGGAAGGGAAGCCTACAACACTGGTATTTGTATGGTGTTGCTGGAAAGCCCTCAGAGGGTGTTCATTAGTTTGTGGAGGGGCAAGAGTTTGGTATTCACTGATAAGTTAGAGATTAGCAAGACGTTATCGAGCGTCACCGTCAACATGGTGATGAGTGGGGCGCAGCACCCCTATGTTGTGGACTAATTGGTTATACACATTCACTCTTTCATACATGTTGTTTAAACAATGTACTGCACTCTTATGTTCTCGTGCTTGTAGCTGCAGGTAGCTACATGCTGTGTAGGTGTAAGTTACGGCATGAAATGTTGGTCAGTGTTACTGCGTTCTGTGTAGATGATAGGTACTACGTGTTGTATATACGTAGGTTATTATATGGTTTGTAGGTGAAGGTTAATACGTGCTATGTAGGTGATGGTACTCTGTGTTGTGTAGGTGATAGAACTACGTGTTGTGTAGATGATGGTACTATGTGTTGTGTAGGTGATGGTACTGTGTTGCGTAGGTGATAGAACTACGTGTTGTGTAGGTAATAGTACTAGGTGTTGTGTAGGTGATGGTGTTAAGTGTTGTGTAGGTGATGGTACTACGTGTTGTGTATGTGATAGCATTACGTGTTGTGTAGGCGATGGTACTAGGTGTTGTGTAGGTGATAGTACTAGGTGTTGTGTAGGTGATGGTATTAGGTGTTATGTAATTGATGGTACTACGTGTTGTGTAGGTGATGGTACTAGATATTGTATAGGTGATGGTACTAGGCGTTGTGTAGGTGATAATACTACATATTGTGTAGGTGATGGTACTACTTGTTGTGTAGGTGATAGTACTAGGTGTTGTGTAGGTGATGGTATTAAGTGTTATGTAACTGATGGTACTACGTGTTGTGTAGGTGATGGTACTAGATATTGTATAGGTGATGGTACTAGGTGTTGTGTGGGTGATGATACTACATATTGTGTAGGTGATAGTACTACTTGTTGTGTAGTGGTGATGGTATTAGTATGTCTGTTGTTAATGATGGTACTATTGTTGTGTAGGTGATGGTACTAGGTGTTGTGTAGGTGATGGTACTAGGTGTTGTGTAGGTGATGGTACTAGGTGTTGTGTAGGTGATGGTACTACGTGTTGTGTAGGTGATGGTACTAGATGTTGTGTAGGTGATGGTACTAGATGTTGTGTAGGTGATGGTACTAAATGTTATGTAGGTGATGGTACTAGGTGTTGTGTAGGTGTTGGTACTAGGTGTTGTGTAGGTGATGGTACTAGATGTTGTGTAGGTGATGGTGCTAAATGTTATGTAGGTGATGGTACTAGGTGTTGTGTAGGTGTTGGTACTAGGTGTTGTGTAGGTGATGGTACTACGTGTTGTGTAGGTGATGGTACAAGGTGTTGTGTAGGTGATGTAAATGTGTTGTAGGTGATGGTACTAGTGTTAGGTGTGGTATAGGTGTGTTAGGTGATGGTAAATGTAGGTTTATGGTAATAAGTGTTGTGTATGTTGGGACTATGGTTTTAGGTATGGTATAGGTGTTTAGTGTAGGTGATGGTACTAGGTTGTTATTGGTAAAGGTGTTGTGGGTGTTGTACTAATGTTTGTAGGGAGATAGTGTTGTGTAGTATGTATAGGTGTTGTGTAGGTGATGGTAAAAGGTGTTGTGTAGGTGTGGTACTAAGTGTTGTGTTTGGTGATGGTATGGGTTGTGTAGGTGTGGTTTCTACTTGTTGTGTAGGTGATGGTACTAGGTGTTGTGTAGGTGATGGTACTAGGTGTTGTGTAGGTGATGGTAATAGGTGTTGTGTAGGTGTTGGTACTAAGTGTTGTGTAGGTGATACTTGGTGTTGTGTAGGTGATGGTACTACTTGTTGTGTAGGTGATGGTACTAGGTGTTATGTAGGGTTGTACTAGGTGTTGTGTAGGTGATGGTATAGGGGTTTTTGTAAAGGGGATGGTACTAAGTTTTTTGTGAGGTGATTTCTGGTGGGTTGTGTAGGTGATGGTACTAGGTGTTGTGTAGGTGATGGTACTACTTGTTTTGTAGGTGATGGTACTAGGTGTTATGTAGGTGATGGTACTAGGTGTTGTGTAGGTGATGGTAATAGGTGTTGTGTAGGTGTTGTTACTAAGTGTTGTGTAGGTGATACTTGTGTTGTGTAGGTGAAGTACTACTTGTTTTGTAGGTGATGGTACTAGGTGTTGTGTAGGTGATGGTACTAGTGTTGTGTAGGTGATGGTAACTAGGTGTTGTGTAGGTGTTGGTACTAAGTGTTGTGTAGGTGATACTTGGTGTTGTGTAGGTGTTGGTACTAGGTGTTTTGTAGGTGATGGTACTACGTGTTGTGTAGGTGATGGTACAAGGTGCTGTGTAGGTGATGGTACAGATGTTATGTAGGTGAGGGTATAGGTGTTGGTAGGGGGGGTACTAGGTTTTGTGGGTGAGGGTACTATTTGTGTAGGTTTATAAAACTTGTTGTGTAGGTGATAGTACTAGGTGTTATGTAGGTGGGTTACTAGGTGTTGTGTGGTGATGGACTGATGTTTGAGTGATGAAATAGGTGTTGTGTAGTGTTGGTACTATTGTTGTTAGGTGATATTACTAGTGTTATGTAGGTGATGTACTAGGTGTTGTGTAGGTGTTGGTAATAGGTTTTACCTGGAGTTTACCGGGAGAGAGTTTCGGGGTCAACCCCCCGCGGCCCGGTCTGTACCAGGCCTCCTGTGATCAGCCCTGATCAACCAGGCTGTTCGCTGGCTGCACGCAACCAACGTACGGCCACAGCCCGGCTGTCAGGAACGACTTTAGGTGCTTGTCCAGTGCCAGCTTGAAGACTGCCAGGGGTCTGTTGGTTAATCCCCCTTATGTTGCTGGGAGGCAGTTGAACAGTCTCCCGGGGGCCCGACATTTTGTATGGTCTCTTAACGTGCTAGTGACACCCCTGCTTTTCATTGGGGGGATGGTGCATCGTCTGCCAAGTCTTTTGCTTTCGTAGTGAGTGATTTTTGTGTGCAAGTTCGGTACTAGTCCCATAGGATTTTCCAGGTGTATATAATCATGTATCTCTCCCTCCTGCGTTCCAGGGAATACAGGTTTAGAAACCTCAAGCGCTCCCAGTAATTTAGGTGTTTTATCCCGTTATGCGCGCCGTGAAAGTTCTCTGTACAAATTTTTTTAGGTCGGCAATTTCACCTGCCCTTTAAAGGGCTGTTAGAGTGCAGCAATATTCCAACCTAGATAGAACAAGTGACCTGAAGAGTGTCATCATGGGCTTGGCCTCCCTAGTTTTGAAGTTCTCATTATCCATCCTGTCATTTTCTAGCAGATGCGATTGATACAATGTTATGGTCCTTGAAGGTGAGATCCTCCGACATAATCACTCCCAGGTCTTTGACGTTGGGTGTTTCGCTCTATTTTGTGGCCAGAATTTTTTTGTACTCTGATGAAGATTTAATTTCCTCATGTTTACCATATCTGAGTAATTGAAATTTCTCATCGTTGAACTTCATATTGTTTTCTGCAGCCCACTGAAAGATTTGGTTGATGTCCGCCTGGAGCCTTGCAGTGTCTGCAATGGAAGACACTGTCATGCAGATTCGGTGTCATCTGCAAAGGAAGACACGGTGCTGTGGCTGACATCCTTGTCTATGTCGGATATAGGGATGAGGAACAAGATGGGAGCTAGTACTGTGCCTTGTGGAACAGAGCTTTTCACCGTAGCTGCCTCGACTTTACTCTGTTGACGACTACTCTCTGTGTTCTGTTAGTGAGGAAATTATAGATCCATCGACCGACTTTTCCTGTTATTCCTTTAGCGCGCATTTTGTGCGCTATTACGCCATGGTCACACTTGTCGAAGGCTTTTGCAAAGTCTGTATATATTACATCTGCATTCTTTTTGTCTTCTAGTGCATTTAGGACCTTGTCGTAGTGATCCAGTAGTTGAGACAGACAGGAGCGACCTGTTCTAAACCCATGTTGCCCTGGGTTGTGTAACTGATGGGTTTCTAGATGGGGGGTGATCTTGCTTCTTAGGACCCTTTCAAAATTTTTATGATATGGGATGTTAGTGCTATTGGTCTGTAGTTCTTTGCTGTTGCTTTACTGCCCCCTTTGTGGAGTGGGGCTATGTCTGTTGTTTTTAGTAACTGAGGGACGACCCCCGTGTCCATGCTCCCTCTGCATAGGATGGAAAAGGCTCGTGATAGGGGCTTCTTGCAGTTCTTGATGAACACAGAGTTCCATGAGTCTGGCCCTGGGGCAGAGTGCATGGGCATGTCATTTATCGCCTGTTCGAAGTCATTTGGCGTCAGGATAACATCGGATAGGCTTGTGTTAATCAAATTTTGTGGCTCTCTCATAAAAAATTCATTTTGATCTTCGACTCTCAGTCTGGTTAGCGGCTTGCTAAAAACTGAGTCATATTGGGACTTGAGTAGCTCACTCATTTCCTTGCTGTCATCTGTGTAGGACCATCTTGTTTAAGTAGGGCCCAATACGGGACGTTGTTCTCGATTTTGATTTGGCATAGGAGAAGAAATACTTTGGGTTTCTTTCGATTTCATTTATGGCTTTTAGTTCTTACCGCGATTCCTGACTCCTAAAGGATTCTTTTAGCTTAAGTTCGATGCTTGCTATTTCTCTGACCAGTGTCTCCCTGCGCATTTCAGATAATTGACCTCTTTTAGCCGCTCTGTTATTCTTTTTCCGTCGCCTGTAAAGGGAGCGCCTGTCTCTTTCTATTTTACATCTGCTCCTCCTTTTTCTTAGAGGAATAAGCCTTGTGCATACATCGAGTGCCACCGAGTTAATCTGTTCTAGGCATAAGTTTGGGTCTGTGTTGCTTAGTATATCTTCCCAACTTATATCGGTTAGGACTTGGTTTACTTGGTCCCACTTTATGTTTTTGTTATTGAAGTTGAATTTGGTGAATGCTCCCTCGTGACTAGTCTCATTTTGTCGGTCTGGGGCTCCACGCATACATGTCTGAACCTCAATTATGTTGTGATCTGAGTATATTGTTTTTGATTATGGTGACATTTCTTATCAGATCATCATTGTTAGTGAAGATGAGGTCTAGTGTATTCTCCAGTCTAGTAGGCTCTATTATTTGCTGGTTTAAATTGAATTTTGTGCAGAGATTTAAAAGCTCGTGTGAGTGTGGAGTTTTCATCAGAGCTGCCTCCTGGTGTTTATTACTGCAACAATATTATTTGCTATATTCCTCCATTTTAGGTGCCTTAAGTTGAAATCCCCCAGGAGCAAGATGTTGGGTGCAGGAGCTGGAAGATTTTCCAGACAGTGGTCAATTTTTAACAGCTGTTTCCTGGAATTGGGGGATTTTGCCCCCGGGGCTTGTGACACCACAATGATGGGTTTTTGGTTTCGCCCTTTACTGCTAAAACTTCCACAGTATTTGAGGCATTAAGCAGTTCTGTGCAAACAAGTACTCTGCAATGTACAGGCCAACCCCCCCCCCCTTTTGCCTGTTCACCTGTACATCGTATAGGTTGAAACCTTTGGGACCATATTTTTTTGGCCAAGTGACCCTTTATGTGGGTCTCAGTGAAACCGCGAACTTTGCCTTTGCCTTGCAAGCGCCCAGGTGAAAGGTATTTTGTTGTTTGTTGCTGGCTTTAACCCGTATATTTGCAAAGAAGAATTTATCGGATGGGGTATTGTTGGTCTGGGGGGGGTTTTTTTTTTTCCGGGCATTGTACTGTATCTGTTTTTGGAGGGGGGCCATCGACTGTGGTTCCCCCCAGAATTTCTGGATTTGGTGTACGTTTTCTGCCATTTCCTGCCATTTTTTTTTTTCCTTCCTGGCACAAAAAAACCTCCCCCTCTTGAGGGGGTGTGGCTCCCCAGGTTTTCCCATGGCCTGGATGTTTTGTATTTTTTGCCCCTTTAGATGGTTCCTGGCTTTTTAAGTTATAGCAAGTCTTTCCTTACTGAAGAGGTACAATTTGGGGTGAAAAAGTTTACAGGAAGGGATTTTGCATTTTCCTGTTGTTTTGGGTGGCATTTTCTGGGGTGGTCTAGTTGCAGTCCATCGTTTTTCCCGTTTTCCCCCATCCCAGAGATCCAAGTGCTAGTATGTGCAAGGCTTGGTTTCCCTTTCCCTTTGGGGTTTCTGTGACTGTATTCCCTGTTGGTGCATTTTTCCCCTGTCTTACTTCACCCCTCCCTGCACCAACAAGGGGAGCCCCCCACCATTTTTTTTGGGTAATTTATCCTCACTTTTGCTATTGGAGCCCTCTTTTTTGGGCTTTTTCCCTGCGGTATTTCAGTTTGCAAAAATTGGTTTTATCTTATTTTTGACACACTTGTTTCCCTACTAGGGCCCTGCCCCATGAGGTCTTTTAGATTCCTTCCTGCGTAAATTCCCACTACCTGGACAAAATCTCCAGCTTCCCCATTATGTCCCCCCGGACAGTATCTCCAGCTTCACCTTTCTGTTCCCGGACAGCCCCTCCAGCTTCCCCTTCTGTCCCCCAGGACAGTACCCAGCTTCCCCCTTACTGTCCCCCAGGACAGACTACACCCCACATTTACTGCTCCCGGGACATCACCCCACCTTACAGTTTCATACTTTTGGGCCAGTATCAGGGCAGACCATCACCCCAACTTTTTATTTTTCCCATCTTTTTAGAAAGCTTCCGGGTTTTCTATAAAAGCAGCTTTGATGTTTCTCTTTTAACCCCTTGTGATTTTACCCACAGTTTTTCCTCTTTGGGCAACCCAAAAACATTTCTCTTTTTTTTAATACTGCTTGTAGCTAGTTCGGGGATATTGCAAAGGGGGGGTGACCCCAAATTTCCCAAAAAAGACAATTTATCCATGTGGGAAACCCTTTTTGTTTGTGACCACGCTACACACCTTCATAATGTTTTGTTGTGTAGGTGTTGGGTACTAAGTGTTGTGTGGGTGTACTTGGGTTGTTTGGTGTGAAAATACTTTTTGTGAAAGGTGAGGTACAGGTGTTTGTAGGTGATGGATAGGTTTGTGTAGGTGATGGTAATAGGGTTGTGAAAAGGTGTTGGTTTTTTATTTGTTTGTGTAGGATGGTACTGGGTTTTGTTGGGTGAGGTAAGGTGTTGTTTTGGGTGATGGAATAGGTGTGTGTAGGTTTTGGGGAATAAGTGTTGTGTAGGTGATACTTGGTGTTGTGTAGGTGATAGTACTTTGTTGTTTAGGTATTGGGGTACACTTGGGTAGGTGGGGAATGGGGGGTTTGTGTGGGTTGGTATAATTTGTGTAGGTGATATTGGGTTGTGTGGGTGAGGGACTCGTTGTGTAGGTGAGGGTAAGGGGTGTTGTGTAGGTTTTTGGTACTATTTTTGGGTAGGTGTTTATTGGGTTTGTAGGTGAGGGTACTATGTTTTTGTGTGATGGTACTAGGTGTTTGTAGGTGTGGTATAGGTGTTGTGTAGGTGTGGTAAAGGTGTTGTGTAGGTGTTTTTTATTGTTGTGTAGGTGATGGTACTATTGTTTGTAGGTGATGGTACTAGGTGTTATGTAGGTGATGTACTGGTTTTTTGTAGGTAGGGATAGGTGTTGTTAGTGATGATACTGGGGTTTTGTGTAGGGATGATACTCGGGGGTGTTGTTTTGTTTGATATGGTTTTTTTGTAGGTGATGTACTGGTTTGTGTAGGTGATGTATGGTGTTGTGTAGGTGTGTACTGGTTTTGTGTAGGTGATAACTGTTGTTGTGTAGGTGATATACTCTGTTGTTAGGTGTTTGTACTGGTTTGTGTAGGTGATGTACTGGTGTTTGTAGTGATGAAATGGTGTTGTGTAGGTGTGTACTGGTGTTGTAGGTGGGTACTATTTTGTGTAGGTAAAGGGTAAGGTGTTTTGTAGGTGATGGTTTCTAGGTGTTGGGGGTTGTGATGGTAAAGGTGTTGTGTAGGTGGGTACAAAGTGTTTGTGTAGGTGATACGGTGTTGTGGGGTGAGGGTACAGGTGTTGTGTAGGTGAGGATACTTGTGTGTAGGTGATGTCTGTTGGTTTTGTAGGTGGGGTACTGGGGTTGGTAGGTGAGGGAAATGGTGTTGTGTAGGTGGGGTACGTGTTTGTGGTGATACTGGGGGTTTGTAGGGAGGGTACTGGTTTTGGTAGGTGAGGGAAATGGGTTTTGTTAGGTGATGATACTCGGGTTGTGTGGTGATGATACTCGGTTTTGTGTAGGTGATGTCTGGGTGTTTGGGGTGTTGAACCGGTGTTGGTGTAGGTGAATGATATCGGTTTTGTGTAGGTGATGATACTCGGTGTTGTGAATGATGAATGGGTGTTGTGTAGGTGAGGTAATAGGTTTTGTGTAGTGATGATAACACTTGTGTAGGTGACAGTACTATTGTTGTGAAGGGATGGATAGGTTTTTTTGTGTTTTTAATTACTAGGTATTGTGGATTTTGATGGTAAGGTGTTGTGTAGGTATGGTACTGGGGTGTTGTGTCTGTGATGGTAGTAGGTTTAGTAGGTATGGTACACTTGTTTTAAATTACATAGGTACTAATGCTAAGGAGCAGAGGACTTGAAAAAAACACGGAGGCTCTCTGTGAGAGGAACGTCTACCCTGTACAATTTAGAATAATGTGGTTATTAGGTTTATGATGAGCCAAAGATAAAAAATTGAACTTGTCTTTCTTAAATTTCCTCTGGCCACTTTGGCATGAAAACAGTGATAAAATAGAGATATCTGACGCTGAGAAAACCCCGGAAAGGGATCCCGGATTCCGTAAGTTCAGCCCGTTGCGTCAATGCACGCAAAGAAAAATTGGAATTGATAATAAAAAATTTCCCGGTGCAGCAAAATATAACTAGAGTGTGTGTTTTGTGTGTGTGTGTGTGGGGGTGTGTGTTTGTGCGTATGAATATCTGTACATATTCACATATTGATTTGTGTATTTACATAATGTATAATTTTTTATGCATGTTTATGTGTGCAGATGTTTGCTTTTGCATATGAATTTTTGTAAGTGCCGGTGCGTATGTATATATGTATGTTTATATCGTGCCGATTAGGTGAAATTGGTTAGTTAGAAAGAACTCCTTTAAAATTAAATCCTTTCTAAAATTTTCTCTTATACGTTTAAAGATATATCTTTTTCATTTATGTACCAAAAGCACCTTAGAAAACTTACCTAACAAGCGCAATTTAATTTAGCCTAATCCAACTAAATATATTTTAGATAAGTTTACAGTAATTTAATAGTAAAAAAAATACAATGAAATGTGTTGTTTTCGTTAGATTCAGAATGACTTTTGGAAAAAAAATTGCATATACAAATTTTCGCTTGCCTTATTCGGCAAGAAGAGTGTTGCTATTTAGGTTAAAAATCGCAAGTTTTACCTATTCGGCACGACATAAGTAGAAAAAAAATAGGGGGGTTTTTCGGCTTGAGCAAAACAAAATCGAAAAAAGGGATGGAAAAATTCGGGGAAATTTCGGCGAACCTAAAATTCCAAACTTACCGGAAAAAAAAAAAAGGCATGGCAAAGACAGGAAGATGGAATGGATGTAAGACATGTGCATAAATTTCCTCTGCTAAACAAAACGTTATTGTCTTAGCTATTTATGTTTTCTACTTTGCCCCTACAAACTGTTTCTAAACAGTTTGTTATGGGGCTTTCACAAACCCCCTTACTGCAAACATTTATTCGGTTGCCTCTTGTCAGTCTCGCCCGAGGAGCTGCTTACTAAAAGCGGAATCTTTTTACTTTAGACTGCCCATCAATTGTATTCTAAGTGCATTAGGCATAATCTAGGTACTTTTCCCCCTCGCTAATTCTACACCTTCTGGTCATGGGACTACTAACTTCTACACAAAAATGTTTGTGGTGACCCAGCATTTGACAGACAGATTTTGTGAGATTGGGGGCATAAAGGTTCTGGCAACTCCCAACACTAGGCACAATATATTTAGTTGAATCCCGTTTTTTGTTAAATGGGTTTTTCGAGCTAGCTCTTGACTGTATACCTTTGTAAGTTGGGTATTACTATAAATAGTTACCACAAAAAATTTAAATTAAAATCCATTTTTTTAAAATGTTGGAAACATTTTTGGGGAAAGGGTGCTATTTTTAGCCCCTGTGTTAAAAGCACCAACAGTTCCTTTTTCAAATTGAATATTTTAAGATTCAGCTGTTTGTATTTTCTTATCTCATTCATGGATTTGTTTAGATACTTTAAATGATAGAACAGCTCATAACACTTTTGGGTTTAAAAATTTTAAAAAAAATACCAAAAAAACTTTAATTGGACAAAATGATAAAGTTCTGCAATTAAATTATTTACCCTAAAATAATTATATTTCCCTATTTTCGTGAGTTCAGTTCTCTGTTCTCTTCTTATATTCTTCTAATCCCTATGACTATTGTAAATCCGTTTGAAAAGAACCCTTAATTGCATATAGAGGGGTGAATAAGTGATGAGTTATGGCCCAGTACATTTTTTATGTGAGTCTGTCTATCGTCCATTTTCCTTAATCCCATTCTCTGTGTACTGTATTGGTAACAATTGCCAGCCTATGTGAACTGCTTCAATCTGCTGGTGATATTAAGCCCCAAAAACTGCTATAAAGCCGATGAACTATACAGATGAATATTTTTAATATTTTGTAGCAGGCATTCAATAATTAGATATTTCAATAACCGCGAATGGTTCCATAAAACTGAAAATGTTATTCCTCAAGAAATATCATAATTATATTCTCATTGACTGGGGACTTTTCTTGGAACCCCCCCCCCCCCAAAAAAAAAAAAAAAAAAACTTTTCTTGTAAATATACTTGATTTAGGTGGCAAATTCGTGACGAAATTTACAGAACTTATAAAAATATTGCCACAAACATGAGTAGTAAGTGTTTTTGTTCCTTTGTAACGAAATGTATGGAAGTTTGATGGCCTGTTCTTATTACTGGACAAGGTATTTTCCTGTCTACTGATACACAATCAGTGCTTAATTGCGAGGCTGTTGTTTTTCTAATGGTTCTTAAAATGCTTCATAGAATATTTCGCGTCTGGCATGAGGCACCTCGCCTTCCTTCTTAACTTCCTCACAGATAAACCTACCTGGGCTCGTCTCTGCTCCCTCGCACTGTTTCAAGCTCTTGAAAGTGTTGGTTGCAACACAAAAGGCCTAGAGCTGTCATTCAACTCAATAACACTGCACTAGCCAAGGATTCGAACCCATGTTGTACTGGTCCCCCTCATGGTAAGCGTGAACCACATGATGCTTTCAACCAGAGGTCCACCCAATCCTACATAGATGGCGCAGCCAGCAGAGCTAGCTGTTCTACCGCCATCCGAAGACATTCGGTGTTGTGGGAGCTTCTATGGTAATTTCATTCTCCCTGTTTGGGGTACTAGCTTCACGGCAGATATAAAATTTACTGAAACCCCCGAACGAGTGATTTTGATCAATTACACTGCCGCCAAGCAGCCTTGGCTACGCATTTTTGTGAAATGGTGGTTCTGGGGTTTAAAACGTATTGGTTCTCGCTCAGCAGAAGGGCCCAGTAAACATGGGTTCAAAACCCCTTGGCTAGTGCAGTTTTTTTTTGCAATACCCCCATATATATATATAAAAATTTTTAATATATTTTAATATATATATTTTTATAAAATTTTAAATATTTTTTTTTTTTTTTTTTTTTTTTTTTTCCCCCGGGCCTTTCCCCCACCAAGGGCGGGTGGCCCGAAAAAGAAAAATTTACCATCTTTCACTCCATCACTGTCTTCCCAAAGGGTGCTTTACATACGTTTTTAAAACTGAAAATTAACACCCCCCCCTTCAGGTGCAGGCACTGTACTTCCATCTCCAGGACCAACCCGGCCCTTGCCTTTTCCCCCTGAATCCCTTCATAAATTTTACTTTGCTCACCCCCCAACAGCACGTCAAGAAATTAAAAAACCATTTGTCTCCATTCACTCCTATCAAACACGCTCACGCATGCCTGCTGGAAGTCCAAGCCCCTCGCCCCAACAAAACCTCCTTTACCCCTCCCTCCAAACCCTTCCTAGGCCGACCCCTACCCGCCTTCCTTCCACTACAGACTGATACACTCTTGAATCATTCTGTTTCGCTCCATTCTCTCTACATGTCCGAACCACCTCAACAACCTTTCCTCAGCCCTCTGGACAACAGTTTTGGTAATCCCACACCTCCTCCTAACTTCCAAACTACGAATTCTCTGCATTAATATTCACACCACACATTGCCTCAGACATGACATCTCCACTGCCTCCAGCCTTCTCCTCGCTGCAACATTCATCACATACGCTTCACCCCCAAATATAAGAGCGTTGGTAAAACAAATACTCTCATACATTCCCCTCTTTGCCTCCAAGGACAAAGTTTTTTGTCTCCACAGACTCCTAAGTGCACCACTCACTCTTTTTCCCTCATAAATTCTATGATTCACCTCATCTTTCATAGACCCACCGCTGACACGTCCACTCCCAAATTTTCTGAATACGTTCACCTCCTCATACTCTCTCCCTCCAATCTGATATTCAATCTTTTCATCACCTAATCTTTTTGTTATCCTCATAACCTTACTCTTTCCTGTATTCACCTTTTAAATTTTTTCTTCTTTTGCACACCCTACCAATTCATCCACCAATCTCTGCAACTTCTTTTCAGAATCCCAAGAGCACAGTGTCATCAGCAAAGAGCAGCTGTGACAACTCCCACTTTGTGTGTGATTCCTTTATCTTTTAACTCCACGCCTCTTGCCAAGACCCTCGCATTACTTCTCTTAGTCAACCCCATCTTAATAAATGAATATTAAACAACCACGGTGACATTCACACATCCCTTGCTAAGGCCTACTTTTACTGGGAAAAAAATTTTCCCTCTTTCAACATACTCTAACTTGAGCCTCAACCATCCTCGTAAAAACCTCTTCACTCTTTCAGAACCTAACCTCCTACACCATACACTTTTGCAACATCTGCCACATTGCCCCCCCTATCAACCCTGTCCATACGCCTTTTTCCAAAATCCATAAATGCCACAAAGACCTCTTTAGCCTTATCTAAATACTGTTCACTTATATGTTTTCCACTGTAAACCAACCTGTCCCACACCCCCTACCTTTTCGCTAAAGCCTCCTTGTTCATCTGCTATCCTATTCTCTGTCCCTTACTCTTAATTCCTTCAATTATAACTCTACCATACACTTTACAAGGTACACTTCCACAGACTTATCCCCCTATAATTTTGCACTCTCTTTTATCCCTTTGCCTTTATACAAAAGGAACTTATGAAAATGCTCTCTGCATGCATGAATTCCTTCCCTCCGTAAGCCCATACGTGTTTGTAAGAGGCGAACTAAAATGCAGGGAGCAAGGGGCTAGTAACCCCTTTTCTCTCTGTATAATATTATTAAATTTAAAAGAAGAAAATTTCGTTTTTTTTCCTTTTGGGCCACCCTGCCTCGGTGGGATCGGCCGATTTTGTAGAAAGAGAATATATATATATATAATAATATAAATATATATAATAATAAATATATATAATTATATATATAATATATATATATATATATATATCTGCCGAATAGGCAAACTTGCGATATTGGCTTAAATACAAGGCTCATCTTGCCATATAGGACAAGTTAAAATTTGTGTATGCAATAATTTCGCCAAAAAGCATTACTGAACCTTAAACGAAAAAAAAATATTTCACTGTTTTGTTTAGTATTAAATCGAGAAATATTCAACCAATCTGATAAAATTTTTTTATGATATGCTAAAATTAAATTGCTCCATGTTATAATAAGGGTTTATTAAGTTTCCTAAGATTCTTTTGGTGCAAAATTAAAAAAATTTACATTAACTTAATCAAAAAAAATATATCTTTAAACGCATAAGAAAAAAAATTCAGAAAGGACTTAATTTTTAAATGAAGTTTTTTTGCTAATTGACCAGTTTTACATATTCGCACTACATATATATATATATATAAATATATATATATATATGTAAAGTATATATATATATATATATAAATATATATAATATATATATAGTATATATATATATTAATATATATGCAATAAGATTCACAGTAAACAGGTGATTTCAGAAATATGCAAACAACCACTCTGAAAGAATAATAAATTCCAAGCGCTTTCCGTGACTACTCACATTATCAAGGAACTATGAAGAGTTAAAGCATCCAAGAAAGCTATAAATAAGGGGTCCTGGTCGGCACCTCACTATCAGATCCCACAACGGTTTAAACACGTTGACGCCGCTGCGAGCCAACTTGGAAAGTCCTTGGCACAACTCACCCCACAAACTATTCTAATCCTACCCAAGAAATAAGAATTTTAATTTTTATTTGTCCAGTGTATTATTAAATTCCTTCCCAAATTCTATTAATTATAAATGGACTAATGTTATATAAACAAAGGAAATATTCATATTGAATAATTTCCTTTGAATATGAATATTTCCTTTTGGTTTATTAATAAGTTAGATTTCCATTTATAATTATAGAATTTGGAAGAATTTAATAATACACTGGACAATAAAAATTTTAAAATTTTCTTATTACTTGGTAGATAGTTTTTTTTGTGGGGTGAGTGTGCCAAGGACCTCCCAAGTTGGCTCGCCCGCGTCACGTGTTTTTTAAACCGTTGTGGGATCTGATAGTGAAAGGTGCCGACCAGACCCCTTAAATAGCTTTCTTGGATGCTTTACTTCATAGTTCCCTATAATTGTGAGTAGTCCGAAAAGCGCTTGAATTTTCTCTATTCCCATTCAGATGGTTTCTTTTTGCATATATATATATATAGTATAATATATATATAATTTAAAAATATATATATATCTATATAGTCTATAATAATATTATATTATATAAATATAATATATATAAATTGGATATCACATTGGAGGGGGGGAGTATGGAAGAAGTGAATGTTTTCATATATTTGAGAGTTGGCTTGTGATGGATAGGTTTATAAAGGATGAGGTTAACCATAGAACTGATGAAGGAAAAAAGGTGAGTGGTGCGATGAGATATCTGTGGAGACAAAAAACTTTATCCATGAAGGCAAGGGGAATGTACGAGAGTATAGTGGTACCAACACACACATATGGGTGTGAAGCATCGGCCGTTTCCCCACCAACGCAGGGTGACCCGGAAAAGAAGAAACACCTTCATCATCATTCTCTCCATCACTGTCTTGCCAGAGGTGTGCCTACACTATAGTTAAAAAACTGCAACATATCAACACCCCTCCTTCAGGGTGCAGACACCGTACTTCCTACCTCCAGGACTCATGTCAGGTTTTCCAGTTTCCCTGAATTCCTTCGTTAATGTTATTTTCCTCACACTTCAACAGCATGTCAGGTCTCCACTCGCTCGTATCTAATACGCTCATGCACGATTGCTTGAAGTCCAAACCCCATGCACACAAAACCTCCATTACCCCTTAACATCCAACTTTTTCTAAGACGATCTCAACCCCTTCTTCCTTCCACTACAGATTAATATGACCTCTAAGTCATTCTGTTTTGTTCCATTTTCTCTAAATGTCCAAATCATTTAAAAAAATCCTTCATCAGCCCTCTGGATAATAGTTTTAGAAACCCTGCACCTCATTTTAATCTTCAAGCCACGGATTCTCTGCATTATATTCACACTACACATTGTCCTTAAACTTAACGTTTCTACTACCTCCAACCTTCTTCTTGTTGCACCATTCACCAACCAAGCTTCACACCCATACAAAAGCGTTGGTACCACTATATTCTCATACATTACACTCTTTACTTCCATGGATAATGTTCTTTATCTCCACAGATTTCTCAGTGCTTCACTAGCCTTTTTCTCCTCATCAATTCTGTGATTACCCTTGTCTTTCAAAAAGCCATCTCATGACAAGTCCACTCCCAAATATCTGAATACATTCACTTTCTCCATACTCCCTCCAGTTTGATATCCAGTCTTTCATTACCTAATTCTTTTGTTATTCTCATCACCTTACTCTTTCCTACTTTCCCTTTTAATTTGCGTCTTTTACATACTCTTCCAAACTCGTTCACCAACCTCTCAAACTTCTCTTCAGCAATTGTGACAACTTCCACTTTGTGCTAGATTTTTTAACTCTTAATCCCACACCTGTTGCCAACACCCGAGAATTCACCTCTTACAATCACACCTTTAAATATATTGAACACACATTCTGACATCATGCATCCCTGTCAAAAGTCTACTTTTACTGAGAAATAATATCCCTCTTTCTTACATATTCTAACCTGAGCTTCACCACCTAGTTAGTTAGTTTAATATGTTTATTATGCACCCCATACCCATCCAGTGGGCGGTAGTCAAAAGATTACAGAGGTACATAATGGGTCCAGGGACTGGGCCTCAAAGTTTTGATAGCTGAGCAAGTTACAGAGGTAATGAATTCACAATTTACAAAGGTAATGAACTCACAATTTACAAAGGTAATGAACTCCAGGTAGGTCTAGTCACAATCATGACAAGTTACAAAGGTATTTACAGATTACAGAGGTACACAATGGGTCCAGGAACCGGGCTCCAAAGTTTTGATGGCTGAACTAGGTACAAGGTAATGAACTCACAAGTTACAAAGGTAATGAATACTGTAAGAATGGTTACTTACGTGTATACATGGCTGCAATCATGAACAAATTTTAGAGTAATGAGCAATTCACACTTCCACACCCGGTCACAACTGTAGTGAGTTATTGGTGCAAATGTTGATTGCTGAGTCCTCTCTCTCTCACACACACACACACACACACATAGAAATTCATACACACACACACCTATTCCATTCATTTGCAACATATGCTACATTGCTCTCCTATCCACCCTATCATATGCATTTTCCAAATCCATAAATGCAACAAGAATCACTTTACTCTTATCTCAATATGCTTCGCTGTAAACTGTTGATCTACACACCCCCTACCCTTCTTGAAGACTCCTTGTTCATCTGAGATCCTACTCTCCATCTTTCTCTTAATTCTTTTAATGTTAACTCAAGTTAGAGAGTAACTGTAGTAGGGAACCTGAATGACAAATTGGGAGAAACGGTTATGAAGGTCGTGGTAGGTAAGTTTGGGGTGCCAGGTGTAAATGATAATAGGGAGCCCTTTGACTGAACTTCGTAAAGAAAGATGTTTGGTAAGAGGTAATATATATTTTAAGGAAAAAAGTATAAATAAATATACTAGATGTGATATAGGGCGTAATAACAATAGTTTGTTGAACTATACATTAGTTGGCAAAAGGCTAATGGGTAGACTTCTGGTTGTGCCTGTTTATAAAGGGAGCAACAGAAGGAAGGACAAAGAAGACCACAGACAGAGTATAGGCTAGGTGGACAAAGGCTGCAAACCTCACTCAAGGAGAAAGATTTTGGGGTGACCATAACATCGAGCACGTCTCCGGAGGCACACATCAACCAGATAACGGTTGCACCATATGGGCGCCTGGCAAACCTGAGAATAGCGTTCCGATACCTTAGTAAGGAATCGTTCAAGACACTGTACACTGTGTACATCAGGCCCATACTGGAGTATACAGCACCAGTTTGGAACCCACACCTGGTCAAGCACGACAAGAAATTAGAGAAAGTACAAAGGTTTGCAACAAGGCTAGTTCCGGAGCTCAAGGGAATGTCCTATGAAGAAAGGTTGAGGGAAATCGGACTGACGACACTGGAGGACAGGAGCGTAAGGGGACACATGATAACAAGATGCAAAATAATGCGTGGAATAGACAAGGTGGACAGAGACAGGATGTTCCAGAGAGGGAACACAGAAACAAGGGGTCACAATTGGAAATTGAAGACTCAGATGAGTCACAGGGATGTTAGGAAGTACTTCTTCAGTCACAGAGTTTTCAGGAAGTGGAATGGCCTAGCAAGTGATGTAGTGCAGGCAGGAACCATATATAGCTTTAAGACGAGGTATGACAAAGCTCAGGAAGCAGAGAGAGAGAGAGAGAGAGAACCTAGTAGCGATCAGTGAAGAGGGGGGCCAGGAGCTGAGTCTCGACCCCTGAAACCACAATTAGGTGAGTACACTTCAGATAGTTGCTCTGTATCAATAGATTTGTTGAAGAATATTGTTAGTGGCACACACACACTGTCTCTGCTCCCTCAGAACCCATGGTAAGACGTTATCTTGGCCCACAGCCTTCGAGGTATCTAGTTCGCACAGCAGTTTTTTCACCTCATCGGTTTTGTGTAGTGTGTCCAGCATTGGTGTACACTACCGCCTCGGTTTGCTGGAAGCCTTTGTGTCTCCACTGAAAATACCTTCATAAATCTCATGCTGAGCTTTTCACATACTTCTTGGTCATTTCTTGTGAGCTCCCGTTCTTCCTTCCTCTGCCTGATTACCTGGTCCTTGACTGTTGCTTTCCTTCTGGTGTAACTGTATAAAAATTTTAGTTAAGATTTGGCTTTCGATGCTGCTATTCTCATATTAACGTTGAGGCAGGGGAGTGGAGAGGTTACCAGGGGTGTGGGGAGGTTGTCAGGACAACGTCCTGGCAACATATAGGTATCTTTATTGTAGACGTTTCGCCATCCAGTGGCTTTATCAATACAGATTCTAGGACATAAGCACCAACCTTCTTGCCTCTGCTCCAGAGACATGTGTGTGTGTGTGTGTGTGTGTGTGGTGTGTGTGTGTGTGTGTAATATCATTAAGGAAAACATTTTCATGGAATTGGGTCTAACTCCCATTAGTTTCACACAGTTATAACAGATGTACAACTGCATGACACTGATTTTTTTTTTTTTTTTTGCGATTGCAGAGCGTAGATAGTAAATTACAACAGCACGTTCAGGATCTTTGATCTCTGGAAATTATCATTGTGGACGAATCGTCGCACTCTCTGTTACAGGGTCATTCTTTGGGTTCTGTGAGGAGGTGTGTCGATGATGTCAGAGGAATTTGCAAGTTGGGGAGGATTTTCTCTGCCTGATATGTACAGTTCTTGCACTGCCTATAGTCGTTTCTTCTTTAGTTTATCAAGCCTTACATTCATTGCATCTATGTCCTGTTGGATGTGTAGATCTTCCATTCTGATTCTGTTTCTCCTCCTGTTGCCTGTGATTAAGCGAAGTGCTCTATTCTGGACTCTTTGTAGCTGTAGCACGTTGGTTTTAGTTATGTGGGAAAGGGCTTGATTAAACCTGTATAGATTGTTGAGGCGGGCTTTGGCTAAATTTATCTTTTAGTGAAGAGATGTGGAGTGGAGTAATCTGTCTATCTCATATCCCAGGATCTTGTTGGGGTTTCTAATGGCAATAGGTACACCTCTGATGGAGATACTCCCCTTGTCTTCTGTGATTGTACAAGAATAGTATACTGTACCGACAAGATGAAAACTGAGACACATGTGTAACGTATGGGTATCATTATTGTAGACGTATCGCCATTGTGGCTTTATCAATACAAATTCTAGGACATAAGCGCCAGCCTCCTTGCCTCTGCTCCAGAAACTTCACGAATACGGTGCTCTTCACACAAACTCTAAGGCTGAGGGATTGTATATAGTTCTACTGTCTTCAAATTATGTCCTAGAATCTGTATTGATAAAGCCACTGGATGGCGAAACGTCTACAATAAAGATACCCAGATACTGCACGTGTATCTCTGTTTTCATCTTCTGTGGTTGTTGCAAAACATCCGATGGTGCTGATAAGGACTTTGTCTGGGTTGGTCGTGATTCTCCATTTTTTCTCCTAGTTTGCTGTTCTTCGTAGTTCCGTTTTCATTTTTTCTATTGCGCTCTCATACTTATATTTTCCCGTTACGGAACTGGATGATACTGCATGGATAACATCATTAGCAAATTGGGTGATGATAGTATCATTGAACTCAGTGTGAGGGAGATCGTTTGCGGATATGGTAAATAGTATCGGACTAAGGCACGAGCCTTGTGGTACTCCAGCTGTCGGTGTGAAAGGTTCTTCGGACTTGCCGTTTAAGGTAGGGATGATTTTTTTTTTTTTGATAAGTTGTATATAAATTTGAGAAAGCTCTAGTTGTGGTTAAGGTAGGAACCAGTTTAAATAAGAGTCCATCATGCCACAGGCTGTCAAAAGCTTTGTGTTCATCCCTGATGGCAATTAGTGCAAGGTTGCATTGTTTCCTCGTGCTAGCAACAGCATTGAAGATGATATTTATAGCTTGTTGAATTCTATATGAGTCCTGAATCCAAACTGGTTTTCAGCGAAGAGGTGATTGTACTCCATGTAGTAGTTTATTAATCTGTTGGAAATGATTTTCTCAAGGAAGTTACCAGTGACTTCAAGTAATAAGATAGCACTGCAGTTCTCTGGTTTATGTTTGTCTTTATTGGGTTTTGCAATGAATATCATCTTTGCTGTCTTAAGAGCCACTGGAAAGTATCCCGAGGCCAAGATGGCATTAAAGATATACCAGAGACATTTTGCAATTTCTGGGTAAGAACTTTACTTGTGTCACTGTTATGCCTGATAGGCCAGGGCTTTATTACTCATTCTGCCTAAAACTTGACTCGTCTCTCTGAGTGTGATTGGTCGTGTTACGGGGTGTTCCTCATCAAAAGTAGATGTATCAATTAATGGTAATGGTTGTAGGTCTTCTCGGTTTTCGTCTCTCCATTCGTTGACCCGCTATTAATGGTTATTAAATCTTCTACTATTATTGGGGAAGAGAATATTCTCCCATACATCACCCATCAGCCTGGCTTGGTCTCGTGGGTCATCAGGTTTGATATCAATTTCCTCATCATCGTTGGTGAAGGAATGTACAAGATAATGAGTAGGCATATGCTTTGCCCCTAGAAGCTGGCGGATCTTGTTCCAGAATTTTTCAGGTTGACTTTTGTATTGATTAGCTTGAAGAACAAGATATTTCCATATTTCACTTTTGTATTGTGTGATTAGGTTAATTAGTTCTCCTCTCAGCCTCTCAAATATAGCCCTTGTTGACTGTCACGTTTAGTGGTGCCTTCTACACTTTGCTTGATAATTTTGCAAACAGTGCCTAATATCCCTGGTAGATTTATACTGCTGATAGATCTTTGATGTATTTAATTGGCAGTTAGCAAGAGTGACCTCTATGATTCGTTAGTGTAAGGAGCTGATTGCCTCTTCAATTGCATTTGAAGGCTAGTTCTCAAGCGAAAGAGTAAAATCATTGCATAGGCATTCCTTGAAGGGGTCAAATCCTAGAGTTTCTTAGGAGTGGGCATTTGAAATGGCGATGCCTGTGTTGTTATTATAACAGGTATGTGGTCTGATCATACATTTCCACCAGCGGAGAGACTGCAATGGTATAGGTCACAATCTCTGTTGGTCAAGTCTATATTAGGTGCCCCCGAATGATGTCCTACATATGATTGAAAGAATGAGCCTTGGAATGATAGATTTCTTGCTGTCATTATATTAAATAATGGTTTTTCCCTTAGGTTACCCAGCAGATTTCCGGCTCCGCAGTTGAATAGTACAGGGTGATGAACATTAAAATCTCCTGCCAGGATTATAGGAATATTCCTACTTAGGATGCAGTATAAGGGAATGGACTTTCTGTATGCTGTCTAAGAGGAAAATAACCAGTTCCAACTATTAACTGACCATATGAGGTCTTCAGTTCTATTACTATAATGTTTTCTTCATCAATGTAGATGTTACGAAATGCATATCCTAGCTTCACTAGGACGGCCACTCTACTAAAGGACCCTCTCGATTTATCGACAGTAGAGTAACCACGTATCTTTACATGTTGGTCTGCTCTCGCAGCTGTTTCAATCAAAATGATGATGTCAGGGTCGTGATTGTGTAGTTCGACTTCAAGGATGTAGCGATTGTTAAAGAAATGTTGAATATAAAGTTGCAAAATTGTAATCCCCATTATTTCGTGGAGTTTGCTTTTTTGCCGCGTACAGAGAGTTGGTGTCTGAGATTATAGCTGCACGAGTGCAAGCTCTCCCTACTCGATTCATCAAGGGAAGGACTGTAGGTCTGCGTGGTTTTCTGTGTGCTGGCTATTTCCTCTTCCTCAGTGCTGCTGGTGATATTAACTCGTGCGTCAGATTCATCATCTAACAACTGAGGCATGGCATTCCCAGGTTTCAGGCGGCATATTCTCAACACTTACTAGAGGAGACAGTGGGGACTCCATGTGAAACTGTGTAAGTTCACTTGGAGTATCCTGGGAAACTACTTGTATTGTTGGGTCAGCTTCGATAGCGGTAGACTAAGCATCAGTGTCTGGCGCAAGTGCTGGGGCAGATATGAACACACTGATCTGAGTTTTTTTTTTTAACTGGGTTTTCCATTACCGCTGGGCCTTGGTCATGGGATGAAGTTTGAGTATGTGTGGTTGTTAGGGAAGGCACATACGTCCTGTCCTGTAAATTCGGGTGTCATCTGCAAAGGAAGACACAGTGCTGTGGCTTACATTGCTGTCTATGTCAGAAATGAGGATGAGGAACAGGATGGGAGCGAGTTCTGTGCCTTGTGGAACAGAGCTTTTGACAGTAGCTGCCTCGGACTTGACTCTTTTTACTCTTACTCTTTGAATTCTGTTTGTTAGGAAATTATTGATCCATCTACCATTTTTCCTGTTATTCCTTTATCGCGCATTTTGTGCACTTTTGCACTAGAACTTGCGATTTTTGCTTAAATGGCAACGCTCTTCTTGCTGAATATGGCAAGCGAAAATTTGAGTATGCAATAATTTCGCAAAAAATCATTCTCAACCCAAGGAAAAAACATATATTTCATTGTGTTTGTTTATTACTAAATTATTATAAATTTATTTAATATATGTGTAGTAGGAGTAGGCTAAATTAAATTGCGCTTTTTATAAAAAGGTTTGGGAAATTTTTTCTAAGGTTCTTTGGTCTAAAAAAACCCAAAAAAGAACTTCAAAAATTTACCTTCTTTATTATAACAACGCAATTTTTTTAGCCAAACCCCATCTAAAAAAATTTTATATACTTTTACAAAATTTAATAAACAAACAAAAATGAACAAATGGTATTTACGAAATTATTGCAACACAAATTTTTTTTCCAGCTCTATTCGGAAAGAATGTTTTCTTTTAAACCAAAAATGGCAATTTTTAGTTATTTGGCACGATAATATTAAATATAATATATATAATAATATATATATAATATATATAATATATATATAAATATATAAAATTATATAATTTTATATAAAATATAATAAAAAGAAAAAAAAAAAAAAAAAGAGAGAGAAGAGAGAGAGAGGAGAGAGAGAAGAGAGAGGCAACTGATAATCGGATCATTTTTTATTATAGCTACATTAGAGAAAAGGGGTAGATGGGAAAGAGGAAAGTGCAACAATAAAGAGGGGTAAAGTTATAAAAAAGGGGAGGGGGAATTTTGGGTGAGATATAAGCACTATTGGAAAAAAGGTGGCTAGGAAAAGATGATAGGGGGGGGTTTAAGAGGGATGGAATAGTTTTAAAAATGCAGTTTGAATGTGGGCAGAAGTTTGTGGGGTTTTAGGAGGGGGGGGCAGGAGGGAAAAGGATGATTGGTGGGTTTAAAAGTAAGGGTGTGATAAAAGAGAAAAAGGTAGCTTTTAGGTTTTTCAAAGCAAAAAGGGTTTTAAGAAGCAATTATGGAGAAAAAAAAGGTAAGAGAGTGGGGAAGAGGAAAAGGGGGCAGATGATAGAGTGGAGAGGCACTGTCAAGAAATTTTTAAAAGAAAATAAGAAAATTTGGAGTGAGGGTTTAAAAAAGTTAAAAAGCCTAGGGAAAGTATGGATTGTCATTAAAAAAGAGTAGGGGGGTTAGTAAAAGGGAAGGGGTATTAGGGAATGGGGGGAATATTTTGAGGAAATTTTTAAAAGTTGAGGAAGAAAGGGGGGCTGTAATTTTGTGCACTGACCAGGGGTATACATCTTTAGGATGAAAGAAGGGAGAATGTAAGTTGGGGAGGACTAGGCATTACTAGAATAAAAGGGGGGAAAGCAGCGGAACTGATGGACAGACAAAAAGTTAAAAACAGGGGGGGGATATAGGTTGGGGTGGTTGGGACTTTTGTTTAATAAATGTATGAAAGAGGGGAAGGTACCTAGGGATTGGCGGAGAGCATGTATAGTCCCTTTATATAAAGGGAAAGGGGACAAAAGAGATTGTAAAAATTATAGAGGAATAAGTTTACTGAGTATACCAGGAAAAGTATACGGTAGGGTTATAATTGAAAGAATTAGAGGTAAGACAGAATGTAGGATTGCGGATGAGCAGGGAGGTTTCAGAGTGGGTAGGGAATGTGTAGATCAAGTGTTTACATTGAAGCATATATGTGAACAGTATTTAGATAAAGGTAGGGAAGTTTTTATTGCATTTATGGATTTAGAAAAGGCATATGATAGAGTGGATAGAGGAGCAATGTGGCAGATGTTGCAAGTATATGGAATAGGTGGTAAGTTACTAAATGCTGTAAAGAGTTTTTATGAGGATAGTGAGGCTCAGGTTAGGGTGTGTAGAAGAGAGGGAGAATACTTCCCGGTAAAAGTAGGTCTTAGACAGGGATGTGTAATATCACCATGGTTGTTTAATATATTTATCGATGGGGTTGTAAAAGAAGTAAATGCTAGGGTGTTCGGGAGAGGGGTGGGATTAAATTATGGGGAATCAAATTCAAAATGGGAATTGACACAGTTACTTTTTGCTGATGATACTGTGCTTATGGGAGATTCTAAAGAAAAATTGCAAAGGTTAGTGGATGAGTTTGGGAATGTGTGTAAAGGTAGAAAGTTGAAAGTGAACATAGAAAAGAGTAAGGTGATGAGGGTATCAAATGATTTAGATAAAGAAAAATTGGATATCAAATTGGGGAGGAGGAATATGGAAGAAGTAAATGTTTTCAGATACTTGGGAGTTGACGTGTCGGCAGATGGATTTATGAAGGATGAGGTTAATCATAGA
>NC_069424.1:48789693-48814693 GCF_026875155.1 Cherax quadricarinatus
TTAAATTTCCATTTGGGTATATTAACCCTTCCCTAGATAGGTAAACTTTCCCCTTTTGAAATTTTTAAACCCTTCCTAGATAGGTGACTTTATCCATTTGAAAAAAACCCCTTCCCTGATATGAACTTTATCCTTTTATATAAAACCCCTTTTCCTAGATAGTGAACTTTATCAACTTATATATAACCTTACTTGTTGGTTTGAACTTTATCCACTTGTATATATAACCCTTACCTAGATAGGTGAACTTTATCCATTTGTATATATAACCCTTACCTAGATAGGGGAACTTTATCCACTTGTATGTATAACCCTTACCTAGATAGGTGAACTTTATCCACTTGTATATATAACCCTTACCTAGATAGGTGAACTTTATCCATTTGTATATATAACCCTTACCTAGACAGGGGAACTTTATCCACTTGTATGCATATCCCTTACCTAGATAGGTGAACTTTATCCACTTGTATGTATAACCCTTACCTAGACAGGGGAACTTTATCCACTTGTATGCATATCCCTTACCTAGATAGGGGAACTTTATCCACTTGTATGCATATCCCTTACCTAGACAGGGGAACTTTATCCACTTGTATGCATATCCCTTACCTAGATAGGGGAACTTTATCCACTTGTATGCATATCCCTTACCTAGATAGGGAAACTTTATCCACTTGTATGTATAACCCTTACCCAGATAGGGGAACTTTATCCACTTGTATGCATATCCCTTACCCAGAAAGGGGAACTTTATCCACTTGTACGGATATCCCTTACCTAGATAGGGGAACTTTATCCACTTGTATGCATATCCCTTACCCAGATAGGGAAACTTTATCCACTTGTATGTATAACCCTTACCTAGATAGGGGAACTTTATCAAATGACGCATAGGTGTTTACCGGGTGTATGCCTATCTCTTACCCAAATAAGGGACACCCGAGATGTCACACACCCACCTGGGTTTATCTGATCCAACTTGTTGACTGTCTCGTGACGTCATTCTACTTGGTGGTTATCATGTGTGTATTTACGCAGATAGGGGGACCACCTGTGACGTCACACCCACCTGTGTTTACCTGATCGGACCTGTTGACTACCAGTGACGTCACACTACTTGGTGGCATTGACGCTTAAGGGGATCTTTTTTGAATGTCTATACTTACCATTGGCTGCATGTCATTACCACTTGTATAGTATCTAAAAAATATTATCCTGGGTTAATATATCAGTCATAATAACTCTAAAATGTATCTATCATTGTATGCTTACCTCTGTGTTTACCACTTGAATTACCACTTGAGTTACCACTTAGCCTGTAGAGGAAGGGGAACTTCACCAATTGTAGTTACCACAGAGAAATTTTAAGGGGTAAATCTAAAATATGTGACCCAGGAGCTGGAGTACCTTAAACACTATTTGGTGCTATGTTCGATTTGGAGCAAAAGTCGGCCCTGGAGCTGGTGCTCGATCTCAGGGTAACCCTCAGAAAAATCGAAAAACACCCCAAAATTCGAGGTGAAAGTTGATACGAGGAATTCGAAGATAACCCTAGAAAAAATCGAAAAATCAAGGTGAAAGTTGATCCAAGGAGATGGAAGTGAAGGGAAATTTTGTTTACTCGATGGTAAAATTTTGATCCGAGGAACCGGAGACCACAAAAAAATGGAAACATTTTAGAAAATAAATACATCAAGGGCGGGGGTGTGGAGCGAAAAAAGGGGGTAATGGGGGGGGGGGGCGAGTTATCCTGCCATCTACTGCACTGACGAATGCCTTTCTCTTTGACAAAGTAGTTTGTTATATAATTTTTATAATTTTAACAGCGTGGAATTATATATTCACTTCTCCAACCTTAAAATGTTGTCTGTTTAATACTGATTAATGTAAATTTAGTTTAATGAATTCAGTAAAGTCCCTGTATTGTGATATAACATTGTGGGTAGAGAAAGTGAGGAGTAGGTGTGAGAGCGGGGTGTGTAGATGAAGATGTAGGTGTTAGTGAGGTGGAGATGTGGTATCGAGAGTTGTAGGTGAAGTTGGAGGTGTTAGTGAGGTGGAGGGACGTAGCAGAGGTAGGTGTAATGAAGTTGGAGGTATGAGTGAATGATGCGCAGTTGTTAGAGGCGTAGTTGATGAGGTGGCTAGTGTTGGATAGATGGGTGGAGCCGGAGCTCTGTGTTAAGAGCATTTGAAAATAGAGCTGTGAGGGAAGAATTCGTAGGTGGAGAGGGAGCTGTGGGTGTAGGGAATGTGTGGGGGGGGGTTGAACTTGGTAAAGGAAATGTGGATGCTGGGGCAGCTGTTGGTGAAAAAAACTGTGTTTAATGGGCAGCCGTTGCTGAAGAGGTTTGTGGGGGTGATGTAGCTGTAGGGAGAGGTAGCTGTGGGTGGGAGAAAGTGTGGGTGAAGCGGGAGCTTAAAGAGAAGGAAATTTATAGAGGTGGAACAGCGGGTACAGAAGTGTGGATAGAACTTGAACTGTGGGTGAAGGAAATGTGAGCGAAGGTCTAGCTGTAGCTGAAAGAAGAGTGCGTGAAAGTTAAGCTGAGGGTAAAGGGAAGTGTGATTGGATGTTGGGTTATTGGTGATCGAAATATGAGTGGAGATAGAGCTGTGGTTGAAGGAAGTGTGTGTGAAGGAGTAACTGTGGGTGAAGAAGTAGCTGTGGGTAAAGAGTGTGGACTTAAATTGAGCTGTAGGTTAAGTGTGGGTTGAGTCTGTGCTGTGGGTGGTGATTGAGGTGTGATAAAAGTGAGGATAGAGATTGAACTGTGGGTGTGGAAGCGTGGGTGGAGGTAGAGCTGTAGTGAAAAAAATGTTGGTGGGAAAGCGGTTACGGGGTTTGCTTGAATTTTAAAAGGAAAATTTTTAAAGGTTTTTTGTTGTAGGGGGAAAAGGGGAAGGTTTTGTAATTTAAAAAAATGGAAGAAAGGGAAAATTTAGGGGGGGGAAAATAAATTTTTTGAAAAATTTGAAGTTGGGGTTAAAAGGGAAAAAGGTGTTGTTTTGGGTTTTGGTGAGAAAAGAGGGAGAAGAGGGGGAAGGGAAGGGGTGAAGGAGAAGGGAGTAAAGAAAAAGAGGGGGAAAGAGTTTGGGTTTAAAGGGCTTTGGTTAATTTTATCTTCCTGTGGGTGGTGGAAAATTATTTTTAAAAAAAGGAAGGAAAAGGGGGGGGGTGGGGGGGGAGGGTTTAGAAAAAATTTGGGTGTTTTGAATCTGATTTGGCTTTGCCGTGCATTTCCCTTTCGGAAAAATTTTTTTGGATTAATATTATAAACTTTTAAAAAAATTGGAAGTTAAAACCAGGGAATTAAAATTTTAAACCCCCTAAATAAACAAATAAAAGAATTTTGGGGTTTTGAGGGGGCCAAAAAAAAAAAAATTTTTTAAAACGTAGGGAGAAAGGAAGAGGTTGGAAGGAAGTTAAGGGGAAAAGATTTTCCGTTTCGGTTTTTAAAAACCCCCCGGAGGGTTACCCAAAACCCAAATTTTAACCCCAAAAAAGGAAATTCCATTTTGGTTTCACCCGGGGTTCCCTTTAATATTTCCCAAAAGGGTTCCTTAATTTTGGCCCCCCAAAAATTTTTACCAAAAAAAACCAATTTCAACAAAAAAACCCAGAACCTATTTTTCATTAAAACAAATTTTTTTAAAAAAAAACTTTTTAAAATTTTAACCCCCGGAAATGAACCCCGGGGCCCCCTGGGGGTTGTTGAAAGCGGGGGTTTTTTAACCCCAAAAGGGACCCTCCCGGGAAAAACCCCCCACAAAAGCGGGTTCTGGGGGGACTGAAAAAAGGGGAACCCCCCCGGGGAAGGGGAAAAAAAACCCCCGGGACAGCTGCCGGGAACAGGAAACAGGTGGGAAACGGGGAAAAAATTTTTTTAAACCGGGAATGAACCCGGGTCCGGGGGCGGGGAGCTTTTACCCAACCCCCCGGGCAAAGGGAAAAACCCTTGGGGGAATCTTTTCGGGGGGTGGGAATTGGGGGAAAAAAAGGAAGGAAGTAGGAAGGGAAAAAAAAGCAGCGGGACCCCCAAGCAGGAAGGGGTGGGCAGAAAACTTTAAACCCAGGGGGGGAGAGGCAGATAACCCAAACAGGGTTAAGCAGGACCCCCAAGGGGGAGGTGGCTGGCAGGCCGGCGGGGGGGAAACCTTTAGGAAATTGGGTGGGAAAGGCGGGAAAGGGGGAAAAGGGCGGAGAAGGCGGGGGGTTGGTGGGGGGTTAAAAAACAAAGGGGGGTGGAATTGGGGTTTAAGGTTGGAAACAGGCAACGAGGGGGGGGTTTGGAGTCCGGGGTTTGGGTTTTTTGGTAGGGCGGGCCCGGGGGGCTAGGTGGGGCGGGGGGTTGGGGGAAATTAGGGTGGGCTGGTTTTTAGGTGGAGGGGGTTGGGTGGGCGGGTTAGCTGGGGTGGGCGGGTTTAGTAAAGGTGGAGGGGTTTGGTAGGCAGGCTAGCATAGGGGGGGTGGTAGGAAGGTTTAGCATGGGGGTGGGTGGGTAGTGGGGGATGATTTGGGGTAGCGGGGCCCTAAAAAGGGGGGGCCCTGGAAATCAGGGGAAGGTTGGTGGCAGGCTAGCATAGGGTGGGTTTAGGGGTAGTGGGGGGGTGGAAGGTTGGTTTAGAAAAGGCTAGCAAGGGTGGGCGGGTAATCATTTGGATTTTTTTGGTGGGCGGGTAGCATGGGGGTGGGTGGTGGGTAGGGGGGGGGGAAAAAAGTTGGGGGTGGGGGGGGGGGGTGGGGGGGGGGGGGGGGGGGGGCAGGTTAGCATGGGGTTTGGGTGGTTGTCAGGGGATGATTTGGGGGTGGGCCCAGGATGGAAACAGGGTGGGCTTGCAGTCAGGTGGAGGGGTTTGGGTTGGCGGGCTAGCGAGTGGGGGGGGCCAGCGGGGGGAAAGGGTTTTGGTGGGCAAGCTAGCATAGGGGGGGGCTGGCAGCAGGTGGTTTGGGTTAGTAGGGAGGCTAGCATGGGGTTTGGGATGGCTTTCAGGGGGAAGGGGGTTTGGTTAGCGGGTTTGGGCCAAAAGGGTGGGTTTGGCAGTCAGGTAGAGGGGGTTGGTGGGCCCGGCTGGCCCCGGGGGGGCGGGCGGGTTCAGGGGAGGGGTTGGTTTGGGCAGGCTAGCACAGGGTGGGCGGGCAGTAAAGGTGATGGGTTTTTTTGGGGGTTTTTTTGGCGGGCTACCCACGGGGGTGGGCGGGCAGTGGGGTGGAGGGGTGGGTTGGCAGGCTAGCCAGGGTGGGCTGGCAGTTAGGTGGATGATTTGGGTTTGGGCCCAGGCTACACAGGGTGGGCGGGGGCAGTCAGTAGATTTGTGGCGGGCCCGGCGGGCACAGGGGGGGCTGGCAGTGGGGGGAAATGATTTTGGTAGGCCCGGGGGAAAAAGGGTGGGCTGGTAGCCCAGCGGAGGGTTGGTAGGCGGCGGGCACCGGGTGGGCGGGCCCGGGTCGGGGGGAGGGGTTTGGGTTTTGGCAGGATAGCAAGGGTAGGCTGGAAAGTCAGGGGATGGGTTGGTAGGCAGGGGGTTTACATGGGTGGGCTGGTATCGGGGCAGGCAGGCACCCCTAGAAAGGGGGTTGGGCCTGTAGTAGGCGGATGGTTGGTAGGTGGGTTAGCATAGGGTGGGCCCTAGTGCCCGGGTTGGAGGGGTTTGGGTGGGAAAGGCAGCTGGGGTGGGCTGGCTGTCGGGGGGAGGGGTTGGGTTTTCAGGCAAGCACAGGGTGGAAAACAGTCGGGAAAAGGGTTGGTAGGCAGGATGGCACAAGGTGGGCTGGAAAGTCGGGTGGAGGGGTTTTGGTAGGAGGCTAGCATAGGGGGGGGTACCTTCAGGGGGTGGGTTGGAAAGGGCAGGCTAACATAGGGGGGTACCTGTCAGGGGGGAGGGGTTGGAAAAGCAGGCTAAAAAAGGGGTGGGTACCTGTCGGGGTTGGAGGGGGTTTTGGGTAGGCACCCAATGGGCATAAGGGGGCGGGTTTAGTGGGCGGATGGGGTTTGGTAGGAAAGACTGGGGTTTTTGGGCCCTGGAGAAGAGGAACCCAATCCTAAAAAAAATTTAAACCCAAAAGTGTCCCTCAGGGTTTTTCCTTTACTTCCTTTTAAACCCCTTTTATTACCTCAAACAACCCACAAACCACTGGCAACGCCATCACCAACAAGAGAACCAAAAAAACTGCCACAAACACCACAATCAAAAATTTAGCTTTATTTTGAATTTCATAAATTTCCCTTTTTCATTGTCTGCTTTCCTTTGGGCTGTGTAGACCCCCTCCCTACGCCCCTCAGTAACCGGGAAAAGCAGGGGGTTTAACAGGGGGGAATGTTTGTCTCTTTTTTACACCTTTTGGGAAATTACTGGTTTTTTTGAAAATGGCGGTTTGTTATCGCAGCGCTTTAAATACTTTTGGGTATTGAACTCCCCTTCGAGGGCGTTTAACCTAGTTCACCCTCAAAAAACCTTTACCCAAGAAAATTTCGGGAAAATTAGGGCATACAAGTTTGGTAAATTTGAAAAGGGTTTACCCTTTTGGGAAGGAGCGCTTTGAGTATTTTTTGAAACGGGCTTGCGGGCGACATTTTTAATGAATCGGGGTTTTTACGCGTTTTAAAAGATGTGTTTTTTAACTTTAACTCCTCCCTTGGGGGCGTGGGGAAAATGGTGGACTTTGTTTTCGATATTAAAACCGGGATAAAGTTGGGGAAAATGCCCCCCCTTGGGGAAAGGCCCTTAAAACCCGAAGTTTGGACATCAGAAAACTTTTATTTGAGGAATAGGGAAACTTTGAAATTTTTCCCCAGCGGGGGTTAAGGGGGGAATTTAAAATTGGGGGGGGCCACACAGTAAAAGGCCGGAAGGGGGTAAACAATTTCAACCCCTTTTTAAGGGAACTTTGGGGCGAAACCCCCTTTACCGTAAAAATGTGTTTTTTAAAAGATTTTTTTTTTGGACACAGGGTTAAAGGGGTTTTTATACCCCGGAAAAGGGGGGCCGTTACGTTTTTTTCGAAATTTTGTGGAGATTTTAAATTTGACCAATAGGGGGGAAATTTGCAAAAAAAGGAAAAGGACCCCGGGAAAAAAACCCCTGTGCAAAAGGGAATTTTAATTTTTTTACCCCCAAAAGTAAACACTTGATGAAGGTGAGCTTTCTTTTCGTCAGAGGGAAGGGCTTTTGGTTTTTTGTGGAGTGGAGAAGGGTTTTTGGGGAACCAGGCTTTTCAAAATAAAGAAGTAAAAGGCCCTTCCCTCAGCGGGCCTGCCCCTGGTCGTTGCCGATAAAATCTATGGTTTGGTACCCCCCCCCCCCGGTTTTAAAACTTTTGTTGAGTTTTGGGGTCGAAAAAGAACGAATGTCGGTGGGGGATTTTAGACGAAGTTTTAAGGACCTTTCCCCGAAAAAGTGGGGGGAAAAGGCTTCCCGTCCCCCGGGAAAAAAGCCCGTAGCTGGAGACTTTCTAAAGCCCCGGATTTCAACATAGGAACTCCACAAAAGGACGACGGGGCTGGGACATGGGGGAAAAACTTCTTTTAAACCCCTCATTGTGAGGGGGATTTTTGGAGGTACAACCGTGGGCTTCCTCGGATTTTTTAAACATGGAGGATAAAAAACGTTCCCAGGAAACGGGCAGCTACGCAGTTTTCCGGATGACGTACTGACCCCGGGCACAGAGGACGGGAAAAAAAAAAACTGAGAGGATGGGTGAGGGGGGGGGGTGGGGGGGGGGGGGGTCATGGGGGAAACGCCATCGCAAAAGGGAGGCGAAGGGGAAATTATGTAAAGAAACACATGACAAAACAAATAAAAAGGGGAACCACGGAGGAGAAGGGGAAAAGGGGGTAAAAATATAACGGGGCCTTTTGGTTTTTATGACTGTAATTTTAAACCCGGTTTTGTGTACTAGTTTTAAAGAGAGTTTGGGTTTTGAGTAGTTTTTTTAGCAAAAAAAGAATTGATTTTCTTTTCCTTAAAGAACAAAATTTTCAAAAAAAGGAAAGTGTTGGGAGGTTGAAATTTTATACATTACGGGCCCTCCCCAACTATCCGTTTAAAAGGTGGTGTGGTCTTTTAATAAAAGAGAGGACCCCTTTTGGTTTTTTGCAGAGTTGTGAGGGGGTTTGGGGGGAGGGTGTTGCAGGATGGGGAGGGGGGTGGGGGGGGGGGGGGGTTTGCAGAGATGTGAGGGGGGGGGGGGGAGGGTTTTGCAGGGGATGTGAGGGGGGGGGGGGGAAAGGGGTGTTGCAGAGATGGGGGGGGGGGGTGGCGGGAGGGTGTTGCGAGGGGTTGGGATTTGGATGGGAAAGCGGTACCCTTTGGGGTAAGTTTTCTACCCCCCCTGCGGGGAATGACCGAAGGTTCAAGGATTTTGTGTGTGAGGCCCTTTGTTTATTTTTTGCGGGGCCCCTTCCGGAATTTGCGATAGGGGGGGGTAAAGGGAACTGTGTATAAGGGCGGCGAGGGTCAAAACCCATTAAGGGGGGCCCGGGCATGTGTCTGAAACCTTTTCAGGGGATTTGTTAGGGATGTTAATTAAAAGAAAAGTTTTTGGGGGGGGGGTGGGGAAAAGAACATCCCTTTATAAAGGAAAATATGTTTGCAAGGTTAAAACAGTGTATATTTTTCAGGGAGTAGTTGAAAATTTTTTTAAAATACGGGGGGGACGGTTTTTCAGATCAAAGGGATTTGTAGTGGGGGTTTAGGGGTGGGGGGGAAAGGGGCCGAAATTTTAAAAATTTTAGGGGAAATTTAAAATTATTGGGTGTTTAAGTATGGGGAAAGGGTTTTGGGGGGTTTTTCTATGCTGTGGAATGAGCTTTAAAGGGGAAGCTCGGAGGTGGAAGAAATTGTAAGGGGTTGGGAACTCGGGGGAAAAAGGAAAAGGGAAAATAAAGTTTTTTTATGTGAGGGAGGGTGGGCGAAAAAAACATTTTAAAAATTAGGGGTAGCAAAAGGGACCCAAATTAGGGAAGTTTTAAATGGGCAGGGATCCGGTTAGGGGTTTTTTAAAACCCCCATGGACGAGTTTGGTAGCCCAAAAAAAAGGGGAGTTTGGGCGAACGTTGCATTAATGAGTTTTTTTCAAGAGCGGGGGTGCAAGCGGAAATTTAAGAAGAAGTTTTGTTGGGGGAATATCCACCCGGCGTGTGTTTTCAGACAACAAAAGCAAAAGCAGGCGTTTGCCCCCCCGGCAATCTCGAGCTTGGGGGTTTAAATGAGACGAGGGGAAATCCATACAGCGGTGTGATAGCAAACAAAAAAATTTATGATTGCAAAGGGGGATACATGGTAAAAAAAAACACGGGGACTAGTAGTGGCGTGGATGAAGGGTTTAATAAGGGGGTGCACTTTATGCAAAGTGCATTTTGGGTCACAGTGATAGGAAGGCATTGGGGGGGGTTAATTACTGAGGGGAAATTGAAATTTCTTTAAAAGGAATGAGGAAGGGCAATCCCCGGTATTGATGGTTTACCGGGGGAATTTTTTTTGCAGGGGAAATTTGGGGGTTGATTGGGAAAATTCATTGGGAAAATTATTAAATTTTTTAAAGAAGGGAAGGGGTTTTCGTTAGGGGGAAAAAGCAGAATACCCGGGAGTTGTGGTGTTGGTCCCGAAAGGCAAAGGGCGCCAAACCTTGGGAAATTAGGGCGATAAAACGGGTTTGCTTTTGTGCCCGACTATAAAGGTTTTACAAAAGTTTTGGGTAATTTGGGGAAAATTTCGTGGGGGGGGGTCGTTTCGCCCTGGCCCGTTGGGGTTTCCGGGGATGGCCCATGTTGAAGGTTTTTATAAGAAAATTTTGTGGAGTCAAAGGGGGGAGGGGAGGGGGGGGCTTTACTGGCCTTTTGGGCTGGCGAGCCCCCCTTGAAGAAATGGAAAAGGGGTTTCACTGCAGAGTATTTCTTTAAAACAATGGTTATGGGAAAAAAAATAGTTGGGGTGGGGTAAACACTCGGGATTTAAAGGGGGGAAGGATGGGGTACAAATAAATGGGGGTATGGGGAGGACTTTGAGATGGGTAAGGTTTAAGACAAGGGTGCCCTATGTCACAGATTTTTTTGCGTTTTTCCCCGGAACCCTTTTTCGGGTTTGGGTTTAGAGACAGTTTGTTTCCCGGGGGGGGGGTGGGGTGGGGGAAGGGGTTTTTTGTTGGCCGGGATTAATAGGTTTTGGGGATATACGACGTTTTTGGGGTTTTGAAAGAATGTCTATGAAAGGGTTGGAAGATGTTGTGCGTTTGGGTTTGAAATGCCAGGGGAAAGAAAGGGAAAAAAGTGAAAGTCGGGGTTTATCATGGGGGTTTGGGGACCTGGAAAGGGGGGGGGGAATGGTGAGCTGGGAACGTGGTTAACACAACCGGGGATGTTAAAAATTTGCGGTATTAAATTTTTAGAGACGATTTGGAAAGTGGCGGCCGGGGGGAAAAATTTAGTTTAAAGGGCGTTGGAAAAAGGGCATTGGTCGTCTGGGGTTTTTTTGAGGCCCCAACATCTCACTTTGGCCCCAAAAGTGTTTATTGTTTTTTTTTTAAACCCTTTTTTTGTATAGTAGTGTGGCACGTTGGGTTAAATTTCCCCCTTCAGGAAAAGCGATCAATGGAAAATTGAGAAAAGTATTTTTCCTTTTGGTGGGGGTCCCAGGTGTGATTGGTTTTAAAAAAAGAGGTTGTTTTGTTACCTTAAAGCCCAGAGGTTTTTGGGTTGTTTGGGTTAAAGGTTTTGGGGGAAATTTTGTTTTTTTTTAAAGTGGGGGGTTTTTTGGGGGTGGGTGTGAAAGGCGGGGAAAATGGACCAAATAAAAATACGAGGGTAAAAAGGGGTAAAAGGGGGGAAAAAAGTTACGGGGGAAAGTGAGATTGTACTACGGGTTTGTTGATGGTTTAAAGGAAGAGGAAAAATTTGCCCTAAGGGGGTTTTAAATAGGTTCTAGGGGGTACGGCGCCCGCTCCAGTAGAAGGTTTGTTTCCCCTGTACTCGTGGGAAAATATTGGCTCCGATTTAGCAAATTGAAAATTCGGCCTAGGGGCCCTGAAGTCATGTTTCGTTTTTTTAAAATGGGGTTAAATTTCCGCAGGGGCAATACCCACGATCCGAAGAGTCGGGGGGGAAAGGGGGGTGGGTTTTTTTGGTGGGGGGAAAGACCGGCTTTTCACGTTTTCTATTTTTGCGAAGGTTTTGAAGATGTCAGGAGTTGGGGTTTGGGGAGGGTGGGAAAAGGGGTGGGAGGGGGAGGGGGGAGTGGGAGGGCCCGCGGGCTTTAAATCTCGACATTTGGGGGATTAGAAACCCGGCGTTGAACGGGCTTTTGATTATATTATCGTGGATTTCATTTATATTTTGTGGGTAATGCGGAGAAAAGGGGTCAGGAGGGAGAAAGGCCCTGTCCCCTTTCAAAAACGTTTTAAACTTTCAATGGGGTAGGAAAAAAGGGAAATTTTTTGGGAGGGGTGGGGGGGTAAGGGTTTTTTGGGCGGTTATAAAAGGTCACTCTTGAAAACCCCTTTTGAATCTTTTGATAAAATCCGGGCATTTCCCCAAAAAAGTTGTCTTGGGAGGTCAGTGGGCAAATAGCTGGCTCGTTCTTGGGGGGGGGGGGAAGGATGGGGAGTTGCCCTGAATAGAGGTTTGGGCTTTAATGTTTTTTTGTTGTTATGGATGTGTGGTTGTAAATTCCCGGGGGTTTGGGGGACTTATTTTTCCCTTTTGGGGTACAAAATTTTGGCTGGGCCCTTTTCATGTTTATGTTTTTGATGCCTTTTCCTTTTTGTAAAACTCGTTGGGATTCTTGAAATCACTAGTTTTCTTAGTTTTTGTTTTTATTGTGTTATGGAGGTCCCGATATTGGGCATTTGGGAAAAAGCATATATAAAGTTATATGTATATATGTTTTATTGTAAAATGTAGTTAAAATTTTATGTATATACATATTTTTTTTATTTTAAAATTTTAATTTTATAATTTTATATATATATATAAATATATATATTTTATAAAAATATTATATATTTTATTGTTTAAAGTATTTTTAAAATGTATGTGTTAATGCATGTTTTAAACCCTTCCCCGGGTTTTGTTCAAATTAGTCTGTGAATCACCAAAATATTAAGGTAAACACAGTTCATTACCCGAGTCGTCCAAATTTTTATCCCTAAAATATGTAGGGAACATTATGATTTTTGTTTGTGATTCAAACGTAGTTCAAGGGATCAAGATTGAAAAAATTATGGATGGATTTTGGAAAATTTCTGACGATTAAAATGATCGTCAATTTTTATAATATTTTTTTTATGTTAATGAATTTTGGTTGGAGTAAATCATTGAATTTGTGTTTTAAATTGGGGAAATTTTTATAATCAATTTTATATTTTGTTTTCAAAATTTCATTTAAAATATTGTTTTAAAAATCAATGTAACATGTTTGTATGGTGTGCCCTGTAGGTTAAAAAGGGTTTTTAAATGGGGGGGTTTTCCCCCCATGTTTATTTTTTTACGGGAGGTTTTATCTTTTGGTATTGTGTTGGGGTTTAGTGGGAAAAGTACGTATGCAAATTTTAAAGGGGTGTTTTTCGTTTTATTCTTTACTATTTTTAAAAAATTTTGGGATTTTTGGTTTGTTCCCCCGTTTTACTCTATAAATTTTGTTTTGGTGATGGGTATTTTAAAATTTTTTAAACCGCCTTGTATTTATGATTTTTAAATAAAATATAAAAAAAAAAAAATCCTTCTCAAAACATCCCCCACCAACACTACTACTTCCCTCCCCCTACTCCAAGACATATGTTAATGTTTCTAACCTATCACCCTTTAAACAGAAATTGGGGGCACTGAAGTAACCCACTCTGTTTCATTATAATTACCCTTCTTTACAATTTCTCGTTTAAAAACCCTCAAAAAAAGGAAATACGCAGTTCTACGTTCAACAATTGAGAAAGCTATGATAAAATTAAAGTTTATAAAATTTTTGGGGGTACAATTTCCCGAATTAACATTTCAAAACACTTTAAATGGGGAAAAAACTGTGGGGCATCTAGAACAGGGTACAAATAATTGATATAGTTGTACCCTTTGGACAGGGGGAAAGTTAGCATTGTGCGTCACAACACTGTCCCCCCTTCTCTGGGTCCTCTATCACAAAGGGGGGGTTTTTAAATTTCTTGGGGCAGGTAACTCGGGGATTTTTTTAAAAAAAAAAATTTCAACTTTGTGACACGGGGTTTTAAATTTAAAATTTTGGGTTTTGGGGTTTTTTTTAAAATTCCGGGGATTATCAATTTTTTTTTAAAATGAGGTTTTTTGGTTTCAATTGGGGTTGGGGGTTTTAAAAAGGGGGGCTTAAAATACACAAGCAATTAAAAATTTTTATATATATATATTTATATATATATATTATATATTTATATATTTAAAATATATAATATATATATATATATATAATTTTTTTTCAACAATCGGGGCCCTCTCCCACCGAGCAGGGGGACCCCAAAAAGGAAAAGAAAATTTTCCCCAAAAAAAAAAATTTCATCATCATTCAACACTTTTACCACACTCACAAATTATCACCCGTTTTTTCAGAGGTGCTCAGAAAACAAAAGTTTAGAAAACCATTAAGAAAAAAGATTTCACAACATTCCCTCCAAAATTTCCAATTCCCAAAACCCCTTTCCCTTTTAAAATGCAAAGGGATTGTACTTTCCCCTTTCCAAAGGGCTAAGTCCGACAAAATGAAAACCCGGGTTTTCCCTTTAAAACCCCTTTACTAAATAAAAAACCCCCCACCCCTCCAAAAAATCGTCAAGGGCCCAAGTTTCCATTCGTCTCCGTTTTACTCCTATCAGCAAGCTCAAAGCACACTTGCTGGAAGTCCAAGCCCTCGCCCAAAAACCCCCTTTATCCCCTCCTCCAACCCTTTCGAGGACAACCCCAAACCCCCCCTTCCTTCCCCCATAGATTTATGCTTTCCCCTGTCCCTTTTGCTTGTTTCCCTTTTTTCCCTAAAATGACCAAACCACCCCAAAAAAACCCCCCTTTTTGCCCTCTGACTAATGGGTTTTTTTTAACCACACCCTTTTCCCAATTTCCACACTCCCAATTTTTTGAAAAAAATAATTTTCAACCCCAAAAATTGCCCCTTAAAACAGGACATTCCACTGCCTCCAAACCGGGCTCCTCGCTGTTTTCATTTTCCCCCCCAACTTCACATCCAATAAGAGTGTTGGTTTCTGCTACACTTTTTTATACATTCCCTTTTTTCCTCCCTGGGTAAGGGTTTTTTTACTCCAAAATATACCCCAACGCACCACTACCTTTTTTTTTCCCCCTCAATTCTAAAGATTAACCTAATTTCCCTTCCCTAAATATCCCCCACAAAGTCAACTCCCAAGTTCTGAAAAAAATTTTTTCTTCTTCCCTATTCCCCTCCCCAATTTTTATATCCAATTTTTCTTTATCTAAATCATTTGATACCCCCAAACCTTACTCTTTTTTAAAGTTCACTTTCAACTTTTTTACCTTTAAAACACATTTTCCCCCAAATCCTCCCCTAACCTTTGCAAATTTTTTTTAAAAATCTCCATAAGCACAGTATCATCAGCAAAAAAATAAATGTGTTTAATTCCCCTTTTGAATTTGGGTTCCCCATAATTTTAAACCCACCCCCCTCCCGAACAACCCCAGCATTTACCTTTTTTAAAACCCCCCCGATAAATATATTTAAAAAACCATGGGGAAAATTACACAACCCTGTTTTAAGGCCAAATTTTAAAACCGGGGAAATATTCTCCCCTCTTCTACACACCCCAAAACCGGGGCCTCAATATCCTCAAAAAAACTCTTTTCAAACCCTTTAGTAAAAATTTTCCACCTATTCCGATACTTTTCAAATCGCCACAAATTTCTCCCTATCCCCCTATCACATGCCTTTTCTAAATCCCTAAATGCAATAAAAACTTCCCCCAAATTTTCCTTTTTAAAAACTTAAAAATTTTCTCTCACAATTATATGGGGGCCCCCCTTTAATTAAACCCCTTGATCTACACATCCCCCACCCACCTGAAACCTCCCGCTCATCCGCAATCCAAAATTTTGTCTTCCTTAAATTTTTTTCAAATTTTAAAAACCCAAACCCTATACTTTTCCTGGTTTACCCCAGTAAAAATTATTCCTAAATTTTTACCCAAACCTTTTGTCCCCTTCCCCCTTTTTTTAAAGGGGCTATACAGCTCTCCCGCCAATCCCAGGTACCTTCCCCTCTTTCATACATTTAAATTTAAAAAAAAAAGTACCCAACCCCTCCAAAAACTTATCCCCCCGTTTGGGGAAACGGGTTTTTTTATGATCCATTTATTCCCGCTGCTTTTAAAAACCCCTTTCCCTTTACGTAAAGCCTCCCCGTACCCCCCCCCCCCCACTTTTCATTCTGTCTTCTTCACTCCAAAAAAATTTTTATCCTCCCTGGTCAGTGCCCCCGAAAAATTTCAGCTCCCTTTCTTCCTCAACATTTAAAAGTTTCCTCAAAATTCTGCCCTCTACCCAATTTCCTCCCCCTTTCCCCCTCTACAAAATCCCCTACTTTTGTTTTTAACTTACAAAACCTTAATTTTTCCCCAGGCTTTCCCTTTTTTTTTGGGGGAATCATCCAAAATTTTTTTCTTATTTTATTTTAAAAAAATTATCGTGGGCCCCTTCCCCCTCTATCATCTGTCTCCTTTTGCACTCTCTCACAAATCTCTTTACCTTTCTTTTACTCCCCCATTACTCGCTCTTTTATAACACTTTTGTTTGTAAAAACCTCTCATAAACAACCCTTTTTTTTTTTATCAAAACCCCTTACTTTTTCATTCCCCCAATCACTCCCCCTTTCCCCCCTGCACCCACCCTCCTATAACCACAAACTTCTGCCCCACATTCTAAAACTGCATTTTTAAAACTATTCCCTCCCTCTTCAACCCCCCCCCCTACTCATCTTTGCACTAGCCCACCTTTCTGCCAATAGTCGCTTATATCTCACCCGAACTTCCTCCTCCCTTAGTTTATACACTTTCACCTCTCTCTTACTTGTTGTTGCCACTTTCCTCTTTTCCTATCTACCTCTTACTCTAACTGTAGCTATAACTAAATAATGATCCGATATATCAGTTGCCTCTCTCTCTCTCTCCTCTCTCTCTCTCTCTCTCTCTCTCTCTATATATATATATATATTATATATATATATATATATATTATATATATATATATATATATATATATATATATATAATATATCGTGCCAAATAACTAAAACTTGCCATTTTGGTTTTAAATAGCAATACACTTCTTGCCGAATAGAGCATGAGAAAGTTTGTGTATGCAATAATTTCGTAAATACCATTCTGTTCATTGTCTGTTTGTTTATTAAATTTTTGTAAACGTATATAATATATATTTAGATGGATTAGGCTAAATTAAATTGCGCTTGTTATAATAAAGATAGGTAAGTTTTCGAAGGTTCTTTTGGTTCTTTTAGACCAAAAGAACCTTAGAAAACTTTCCTAACCTTATTATAACAAGCGCAATTTAATTTAGCCTACTCCTACTACACATATATTAAATAAATTTATAATAATTTAGTAATAAACAAACACAATGAAATATATGTTTTTTCCTTGGGTTGAGAATGATTTTTTGCGAAATTATTGCATACTCAAATTTTCGCTTGCCATATTCAGCAAGAAGAGCGTTGCCATTTAAGCAAAAATCGCAAGTTCTAGTGTAAAAGTGCACAAAATGCGCGATAAAGGAATAACAGGAAAAAATGGTAGATGGATCAATAATTTCCTAACAAACAGAATTCAAAGAGTAAGAGTAAAAAGAGTAAAGTCCGAGGCAGCTACTGTCAAAAGCTCTGTTCCACAAGGCACAGAACTCGCTCCCATCCTGTTCCTCATCCTCATTTCTGACATAGACAGCAATGTAAAGCCACGCACTGTGTCTTCCTTTGCAGATGACACCCGAATTTACAGGACAGGACGTATGTGCCTTCCCTCACAACCACACATACTCAAACTTCATCCCATGACCAAGGACCAGCGGTAATGGAAAACCCAGTTAAAAAAAAAAAAACTCAGATCAGTGTGTTCATATCTGCCCCAGCACTTGCGCCAGACACTGATGCTTAGTCTACCGCTATCGAAGCTGACCCAACAATACAAGTAGTTTCCCAGGATACTCCAAGTGAACTTACACAGTTTCACATGGAGTCCCCACTGTCTCCTCTAGTAAGTGTTGAGAATATGCCGCCTGAAACCTGGGTATGCCATGCCTCAGTTGTTAGATGATGAATCTGACGCAAGAGTTAATATCACCAGCAGCACTGAGGAAGAGGAAATAGCCAGCACACAGAAAACCACGCAGACCTACAATCCTTCCCTTGATGAATCGAGTAGGGAGAGCTTGCACTCGTGCAGCTATAATCTCAGACACCAACTCTCTGTACGCGGCAAAAAAGCAAACTCCACGAAATAATGGGAATTACAATTTTGCAACTTTATATTCAACATTTGTTTAACAATCGCTACATCCTTGAAGTCGAACTACACAATCACGACCCTGACATCATCATTTTGATTGAAACAGCTGCGAGAGCAGACCAACATGTAAAGATACGTGGTTACTCTACTGTCGATAAATCGAGAGGGTCCTTTAGTAGAGTGGCCGTCCTAGTGAAGCTAGGATATGCATTTCGTAACATCTACATAGAACTGAAGACCTCATATGGTCAGTTAATAGTTGGAACTGGTTATTTTCCTCTTAGACAGCATACAGAAAGTCCATTCCCCTATACTGCATCCTAAGTAGGAATATTCCTATAATCCTGGCAGGAGATTTTAATGTTCATCACCCTGTACTGTTCAACTGCGGAGCCGGAAATCTGCTGGGTGACCTAAGGGAAAAACCATTATTTAATATAATGACAGCAAGAAATCTATCATTCCAAGGCTCATTCTTTCAATCATATGTAGGACATCATTCGGGGGCACCTAATATAGACTTGACCAACAGAGATTGTGACCTATACCATTGCAGTCTCCCTGGTGGAAAAATGTAGGATCAGACCACATACCTGTTATAATAACAACACAGGCATCGCCATTTCAAATGCCCACTCCTAAGAAACTCTAGGATTTGACCCCTTCAAGGAATGCCTATGCAATGATTTTACTCTTTCGCTTGAGAACTAGCCTTCAAATGCAATTGAAGAGGCAATCAGCTCCTTACACTAACGAATCATAGAGGTCACTTTTGCTAACTGCCAATTAAATACATCAAAGATCTATCAGCAGTATAAATCTACTAGGGATATTAGGCACTGTTTGCAAAATTATCAAGCAAAGTGTAGAAGGCACCACCAAACGTGACAGTCAACAAGGGCTGTATTTGAGAGGCTGAGAGGAGAACTAATTAACCTAATCACACAATACAAAAGTGAAATATGAAATATCTTGTTCTTCAAGCTAATCAATACAAAAGTCAACCTGAAAAAATCTGGAGCAAGATCCGCCAGCTTCTAGGGGCAAAGCATATGCCTACTCATTATCTTGTACATTCCTTCACCAACGATGATGAGGAAATTGATATCAAACCTGATGACCCACGAGACCAGCAGGCTGATGGGTGATGTATGGGAGAATATTCTCTTCCCCAATAACAGTAGAAGATTTAATAACCATTAATAGCGGGTCAACGAATGGAGAGACGAAAACCGAGAAGACCTACAACCATTACCATTAATTGATACATCTACTTTTGATGAGGAACACCCCCTAACACGACCAATCACACTCAGAGAGACGAGTCAAGTTTTAGGCAGAAGAGTAATAAAGCCCCTGGCCTATCAGGCATAACAGTGACACAAGTAAAGTTCTTACCCAGAAATTGCAAAAATGTCTCTGGTATATCTTTAATGCCATCTTGGCCTCGGGATACTTTCCAGTGGCTCTTAAGACAGCAAAGATGATATTCATTGCAAAACCCAATAAAGACAAACATAAACCAGAGAACTGCAGTGCTATCTTATTACTTGAAGTCACTGGTAACTTCCTTGAGAAAATCATTTCCAACAGATTAATAAACTACTACATGGAGTACAATCACCTCTTCGCTGAAAACCAGTTTGGATTCAGGACTCATATAGAACTCAACAAGCTATCAATGTCATCTTCAATGCTGTTGCTAGCACGAGAAAACAATGCAACTTTGCACTAATTGCCACCAGGGATGAACACAAAGCTTTTGACAGCCTGTGGCATGATGGACTCTTATTTAAACTGGTTCTTATCTTTACCACAACTAGACCTTTCTCAAATTTATATACAACTTATCAAAAAAAAAAAAAATCATCCCTACCTTAAACGGCAAGTCCGAAGAACCTTTCACACCGACAGCTGGAGTACCCCAAGGCTCGTGCCTTAGTCCGATACTATTTACCATATACGTAAACGATCTCCCTCACACTGAGTTCAATGATACTATCATCACCCAATTTGCTAATGATGTTATCCATGCAGTATCATCCAGTTCCGTAACGGGAAAATATAAGTATGAGAGCGCAATAGAAAAAATGAAAACGGAACTACGAAGAACAGCAAACTAGGAGAAAAAATGGAGAATTACGACCAACCCAGACAAAGTCCTTATCAGCACCATCGGATGTTTTGCAACAACAACAGAAGATGAAAACAGAGACACACGTGCAGTATCTGGGTATCTTTATTGTAGACGTTTCGCCATCCAGTGGCTTTATCAATACAGATTCTAGGACATAATTCGAAGACAGTAGAACTATATACAGTCCCTCAGCCTTAGAGTTTGTGTGAAGAGCACCGTCTTCATGAAGTTTCTGGAGCAGAGGCAAGGAGGCTGGCGCTTATGTCCTAGAATTTGTATTGATAAAGCCACAATGGCGATACGTCTACAATAATGATACCCATACGTTGCACATGTGTCTCAGTTTTCATCTTGTCGGTACAGTATACTATTCTTGTACAATCACAGAAGACAAGGGGAGTATCTCCATCAGAGGTGTACCTATTGCCATTAGAAACCCCAACAAGATCCTGGGATATGAGATAGATTACTCCACTCCACATCTCATCACTAAAAGATAAATTTAGCCAAAGCCCGCCTCAACAATCCATACAGGTTTAATCAAACCCTTTCCCACATAACTAAAACCAACGTGCTACAGCTACAAAGAGTCCAGAATAGAGCACTTCGCTTAATCACAGGCAACAGGAGGAGAGACAGAATCAGAATGGAAGATCTACACATCCAACAGGACATAGATGCAATGAATGTAAGGCTTGATAAACTAAAGAAGAAACGACTATAGGCAGTGCAAGAACTGTACATATCAGGCAGAGAAAATCCTCCCCAACTTGCAAATTCCTCTGACATCATCGACACACCTCCTCACAGAACCCAAAGAATGACCCTGTAACAGAGAGTGCGACGATTCATCCACAATGATAATTTCTGCAATCGCAAAAAAAAAAAAAAATCAGTGTCATGCAGTTGTACATTTGTTATAACTGTGTGAAACTAATGGGAGTTAGACCCAATTCCATGAAACTGTTTTCTTTAATGATATTACACACACACACACACACACATACATGCCTCTGGAGCAGAGGCAAGAAGGTTGGTGCTTATGTCTTAGAATCTGTATTGATAAAGCCACTGGATGGCGAAACGTCTACAATAAAGATACCTATATGTTGCCAGGACGTTGTCCTGACAACGTCCCCACACCCCTGGTAACCTCTCCACTCCCCTGCCTCAACGTTAATATGAGAATAGCAGCATCGAAAGCCAAATCTTAACTAAAATTTTTATACAGTTACACCAGAAGGAAAGCAACAGTCAAGGACCAGGTAATCAGGCAGAGGAAGGAAGAACGGGAGCTCACAAGAAATGACCAAGAAGTATGTGAAAAGCTCAGCATGAGATTTATGAAGGTAATTTTCAGTGGAGACACAAAGGCTTCCAGCAAACCGAGGCGGTAGTGTACACCAATGCTGGACACACTACACAAAACCGATGAGGTGAAAAAACTGCTGTGTGAACTAGATACCTCGAAGGCTGTGGGCCAAGATAACGTCTTACCATGGGTTCTGAGGGAGCAGAGACAGTGTGTGTGTGCCACTAACAATATTCTTCAACAAATCTATTGATACAGAGCAACTATCTGAAGTGTACTCACCTAATTGTGGTTTCAGGGGTCGAGACTCAGCTCCTGGCCCCCCTCTTCACTGATCGCTACTAGGTTCTCTCTCTCTCTCTCTCTCTCTCTGCTTCCTGAGCTTTGTCATACCTCGTCTTAAAGCTATGTATGGTCAACTAGAAACTACAGTAAAGAAACACTGGTAAATAGGCTACACAATTGTGACTGGACAGAGATGACAAGTTGCACGGACGTAAACGATGCCTGGGAAAAATTCAAAACAATGTTCACTACCATCCTTGATAATATTGCACCAGTTAAAGAGGTTAGGATTAAACGAAGAACTGAACCCTGGATGAATACTGAGATATTAGATAATATGAAATTCAGAGACCAGCTGCTAAAAAGATTTAAAGCAAACAGACAGGATATTGCAGCACTAAATGAATTCCAAAGGGTGAGGAACCGAGTACAGAGACTTATAAAGGAGCAAAGGCAAAGCACTACTGCTCAAAAATTGAAGAGTATAAGCATAACCCCAGAAAGCTCTGGCAACAACTAAAACAGTTGGGGTAATAGCCATAAGCCAGTAGATAGGGCTAACATAGTACTCACTATCGATAATGGGTATGCCACGACATCTTAGGTGGCAAATTGCTTTAATTCATACTACACATCTGTTGCATCTATCGTAAGTAAATACCAGCTGCATCAAATACCTGTAAACACAGCTTGATAAGTTTTAATACATACTATACCAATAAATGGGTTAACCCAAACAGTTGTCAACTAGTTAGGTGTATCTCTGAATTTATTCATAAAGAATAAGAGCTGGTTAAACCAACTAAGAAGCAAGGCCTTGATAAACCCCCATCCAGTATAAGTTACCTAAATGTTGGTGCTGCTGAACTGTCAGTCCTGTGGCTACATAAATAAATCTATCAATCACCACTAATTACCGTCGGAGGGTTCAAGGAGACCAGGAGTTATCCTAATCTTCAAGAATAATAGTAGGTCTGATGTAAGAACTATAGTCCTGTTAGTATTATAAGTATTATATATAAAATTCTAGTAGGAGGGGCGGTGCTTTCTCAAAGTAGTTAAGTACCTTATGGACAATACATTCTCATAGCTATCATCGGGCTTTAGAAAGATCTACTCAACCGACCATCCCTTATTAACTGATGATTACCTGAGAACTGAATGTTCAAAGGGGAAATATAGGTATGGTAACTTTGACCTGCAAATGGACTTTGATACTGTCAACCACAATTATTATGTAATTAACTTCAAGCTATCGGTAGAGGTTCTGTAGGAATGGTTTAAGTCCTACCTTAGAACAGGAGACAATTAGTCAAATATAACATAAAGAATCAGAACCTGAAGATATATGTGGTTCCCAATGTAGTATTCTGGGTCCCTTTTATTCTTATGTTATGTCAAATGATATGCCTTCAGTGTCAAGTGCAAACTTCCTTTGTATGCAGATGACAGTGCTATGTAGTGTTCAGGTAAGACCCACAAGTTATTTGCTAATGTTTTAACACTGGAAATGGAGTTCCTGCAGCAAAAAAGGTTAGTAGACAACAAACTATCATTACACCTAGGGGAAAACTGAAGCATTTCTTTGGCACGAAACATAAACTGAGAGGGTAAATAATTTTAATGTTCAATGTAATGGGGGCCTTCCACTTTGGTTTACATCTGTAAAATATTTGGGAATCCCTTTGACCCATGCATGTCAGAGAATTGATAGGGAACAGTGTAGTAAAAGAAAACGAATGCAGATGGTAGTTCCTTTATAGACAGCAGTGTTACCTACTGAGGATCGCGGACATCTTGTCTAGCCCTTATACAATGCCATTTGGATTTCGCTTGCTCTTCTTGGTCTTGCTTTGAAAATACTGAAGATAGACTGCAATATCACCAGAACAAATCGTAAGATTATCTGGGGTGGGGACAAGAGAACATGTGGGCCAGGGATGTTTTTCAGCAGTGGATATGCTGAATGGTGAAGACAGAGTAAAAAAATGAAGATAATTTCATGTTTATAAAATTGCTCAACAAACAGTGACAGTTTTTTGCTGTCAATTTTGTCAAGGTTGGGACAAAAGCAAATCATAGTACTAGGGGGGATGAGTGCAAACTTGTAGTTCACAGTCAGGGCCAGGCTTCAAACACCTTTTTGTAAGAAATAATAGGAATGGAATCAGACTGCCGCACATGTTCAAAGCCAGTCTAGCTTGAACAGTTCAAGAGAGTGCCAAAAGGTGTTGATGAAAGTTGTTAAGAAAGGAGGGGAATGTTTTCTATTTTTTAGCTAAATAGTGTAAATTTTAACTTATTCATTGTAATGCCCTCGTATTGTAGATAGTCTTATTGACCTGTGTAGTAGATAGTTTTTTAGATGAAAATAAGATGTTATCTTCATTGTTGAATATTAAGGAAAATATTATATACTTTATAGTATAATAATAAGGTAAAAGGACAATGGAAATAAGTCACTCTGTCTGTACTTTTTTGGGTTTTATCTAGATTCTTACACATATGCTGCTATGTATGATTGTTTATGTAATGTATTGTGTATCTCTGAATAAATTACTTACTTATTACTTACTACATCATTTGCTAGGTATTACACTTCTGAAAAACTCTGTGACTGAAGAAGTACTTCCTACATCAATGTGACTCGTTGAGATTCAATTTCCAATTGTGACCTTGTTTCTGTGTTCCCTTTGGTACTTCCTGTCTTGTCCACTTGTCTTTCCACGCTTATTTGCATCTTGTTATATGTGTCCCTTACGATCCTGTTCCTCCGTGTCGTCAGTCCGAATTTCCCTACCTTTCTTCATAGGACATTTCCTTGGATGGAACTAGCCTTGTTGCAAAACCTTTGTACTTTCTCTAATTGTTGTCGTGCTTGACAGGTGTGGGTTCCCAAATGGTGCTTTATCCAGTATGGGCTGATGTACACGTGTACAGTGTATTGAACGATTCATTAATAAGGTTATCGGAATCTATTCGGTCTTGAGGCCGACATATGGTGCAACCGTTATCTGTTGATGTGTGCCCCGGTGACGTTGTCGATGGTAGGGTTCACCCCTAAACTTTCTCATTGAGGAGGTTTGCAGCCTTTGTCTACCTAGGCCTATACTCTGTCTGTGGTCTTCTTTGTCCTTCTTCTGTTGGCTTTTATAAACCAGGCAAACGAAGTCTACCCATTAGCCTTTTGCCAACTATTGTTAGTTAACTTACTATTTTAATTACGCCTATATCACATATAGTATATTTATTTTTAATTTTTCCCTTAGTATATATATACCTCTTACCATATCTTTTTCTTTACTAAGTTCAGTTCAAAGGCTCCTATTACATTACACTGGCACCCCGCAAACTTACCTACCACGACCTTCATAACCGTTTCTCCCAATTGTATTCAGGTTCCTACTACAGTTCTCCTCATAACTTGAGGTAACATTAAAAGATTTAAGAGAGAGCGTGTAGGATTTTCGATGAACAAGGAGGCCTTTAAGAAGGGTTAGGGGGTGTGTAGATCAACTGGTTACTGCGAAGCAATTGAGATAAGGGTTTAAAGTGTGTTCTTGTTGCATTTATGGATTTGGAAAATGCATGTGATGGGTGGATTGGAGAGAATGTAGCATATGTTGCAAATGTTGGAATAGGTGGTGAAGCTCAGGTTTATTAGAATATGTTAGAAAGAGGGATATTATTTCTCAGTTAAAAGTTAGACTTTTGACTGGGATGGTGATGTCAGAATGGAGTGTTCAATATTATTTAAGGGTGATTG
>NC_069424.1:48819693-48861100 GCF_026875155.1 Cherax quadricarinatus
GCAATAGGTTATTTATCGTTTGTCATTTACGAGGTAGTTATCTTTATATCTTAGCTAGCTTCCACACATAGTATTCTTTGCACATACACTACAATTCATCCAGTGTTATCTTCCTCAGAAACTTTCGTTCATAACAGTTGTTATCCTTCCTAGATACTATCGTTAACAGTAGTTTATCCTTCATCAGAAACTATCGTTCAACCAGTAGTTATCCTTAAATCAGAAACTATGTTTCAAACCAGTAGTTATCTTCCATAGAAAACTATCGTTCAACAGTAGTTATCTTATCAGAAACTATTTCGTTTCAACCAGTAGTTTTCCTTCCATCAGATAACTATCGTTAACAGTAGTTATTCTTCCATCAGAAACTATCGTTCATCCAGTAGTTATTTCATCAGAAGAAACTATGTTTTTTCAACAAGTAGTTATCCTTCATCAGAAACTATCGTTCAACCAGTAGTTATCATTCCATCAGTAATATCGTTAACCTTGTTATCCTTCCATCAGATCTCTCGTTCAACAGTAGTTATCCTTCATCAGAAACTATCGTTCAAAGTAGTTATCCTTCCATCAGAAAACTATGTTCAACTGTATGTTATTTTCATCAGAAACTATCGTTCAACCAGTAGTTATCTTACATCTGTAACTATCGTTAACCAGTTAGTTATCCTTACATCGAAACTATCGTTCAACAGTAGTTATCTTCATCAGAAAATATCGTTCAACCGTAGTTATCCTTCATTAGAAACTTATCGTTCAACAGTAGTTATCCTTCCATCAGAAACTATCGTTCAACCAGTAGTTATCCTTCCATCAGAAACTATCGTTCAACCAGTAGTTATCCTTCCATCAGAAACTATCGTTCAACCAGTAGTTATCCTTCCATCAGAAACTATCGTTCAACCAGTAGTTATCCTTCCATCAGAAACTATCGTTCAACCAGTAGTTATCCTTCCATCAGAAACTATCGTTCAACCAGTAGTTATCTCTTCAGAAAAACGATCGTTACAGTGTTATCCTTCCATAGAATTATCGTTCAACCAGTAGTTATTTCCATTCAGAAACTATCGTTCAACAGTAGTTTCTTCCTCAGAAACATGTTCAACCAGTTAGTTATCCTTCCATCAGAACTATCGTTAACCAGTAGTTATCCTTCCATTCAGAAATATCGTTCAACTAAGTAGTTATCCTTCCATCAGAGAAACTTTGTTCAACCAGTAGTTATCTCTTCCTTAGGAATACTATGTTCAACCAGTAGTTATCCTTTCCATCAGAAATCTATCGTTCAACATGTTATCACTTCCATAGAAACTATCGTAACCGGTAGTTATCCTTTCCATCAGAAATATAGTTAAACCAGTAGTTATCTTCATCAGAGACATCGTTCAACCAGTTAGTTAACCTTCCATCGGATAAACTATCGTTCAAACCAGTTAGTTATCCTTCCTCAGATAACTATCGTTCAACAGTAGTTATCCTTCATCAGAAACTTTCGTTTAACAAGCTAGTGATCTTCCATCAGAAATATCGTACAACCAGTAGTTTTCCTTCATAGAAACTATCGTTCAACCAGTAGTTATCATCATCAGAAACTATCGTTAACCAGTAGTCATCTTCCATCAGAACTATCGTTAACCAGTGTATCTTTAGCAGAAAATATCGTTTCAACAGTAGTTTTACTTCCATCAGAAACTATCGGTTCAACAGTAGTTATCCTTCCATTCAGAAACTATGTTTAAACAGTAGTTTTCTTCACATCAGAAATATCGTTCAACCAGTGTTATCCTGCCATCAGTAACATCGTTCAACAGTAGGTATCTCCATCGAAACTATGTTAAACCAGTGGGTTATCATTCATCAGAAATATCGTTGTCACCAGTGTTATCCTTCCTTCAGATAATATCGTTCATCCTAGTTAGTTATCCTTCCATCAGAAATTTAATCGTTAACCGTAGTTATCTTCCATCAGAATATCGTTCAAAAGTAGTTTTCTTCCATCAGATACTATCGTTCAAAAGTAGTTATCCTTCCCATTCAGAAAAACTATCGTTAACAGTAGTTTCCTTCATCAGAAACTATCGTTCAACGTTAGTTATTTCCATCAGAAACTATCGTTAAAAAGTAGTTATCTTCATCAGAACTATGTTTCAACCAGTGTTATCATTCCATCAGAAACTATCGTTCAACAGTAGTTTATCCTTCCATCAGAAAACTTTCGTTAACTGTAGTTATTCCTTCATCAGAAAACTATGTTCAACCAGTAGTTTCCTTCCATCAGAAACTATCGGTTCAACCAGGAGTTATCCTTCCTTAGAAAATATCGTTCAACCAGTAGTTATCTTCCATCAGTAACTATTCGTTAACATTAGTTATCCTCCATCAGAAAATATGTTAACCAGTAGTTTTCTTCATCAGTAATATCGTTCAACAGTAGTTTCCTTCATCAGAAACTATCGTTTTCAACCAGTAGTTATACTTCCATCAGAAACTATCGTTTCAACAGTAGTTTCTTCCATCAGAAAACTTTCGTTCAACCTGTAGTTATCTTCCATCAGAAACTATCGTCAACCTGTTGTTTCTTCACATCAGAAATTTTCGTATACCATAGTTATTTCAATCAGAATAAAATCGTTCAACCAGTAGTTATCCTTCATCGAACTATCGTTCAACCATTAGTTATCTTATTCAGAAAACTATCGTTAATCCAGTAGAGGAGTTATCTTATAGAAACTATCGTTCAACAGTAGTTATCCTTCCATCAGAATAGCGTTACAGTAGTATCCTTCCATCAGTAATACTTTCATTAGACGTTATCTTTTACATTAGTTATCTACCATCTCTTGCATCCTTAAACCACTGTTATTTGGGACACCACACAATAATAAACCCACATTAAGGGAGAGGAGCTTATGGACGTCGTTTCGGTCCGCGGATAGGACCATTCAGACGAAAATCGTCGTAGTTCTTTTCCTATGTGGGTGATTTGTATTTTCTTCAGTACGGAGGAATTGTGCAATGGTTTCCTCTAACAGTTATCTATTATTCTATATATATGGCTACACTGACTGTGTGGATCTGGTATCATCACCTACTACTGGACACACTGTCTGTGTGGATTGGTTTCATCACCCTACCTACTGGCCACCCTGACTGTGTGGCATTGGTATCATCACTCTATGGCTTACACCGTGTGTGTGGGCTTTGGTACATCACTACCTAACTGGCAACCTGGTGTGGCATCTGGTATATCTCCTTCCTATGGCAACCTGCTGTGTGGATCTGGTATCTCACCCACCTATGGCACACCTGGATGTGTGGCATTGGTTACATACCTATATGGCCACACTGATGTGTGGCATATGGTTCATCACATATACTGGCCAATGACTGTGTGGCATCTAGTTATCACTACCTATGGGGGCTTTTTTTTCACTGACTGTGTGAATTTGGTACCATCACCCTAACTACGGCCACCTCCTGATGATGTGGATCTGGTATATCAAACATACATATGGCTACCACATGCTGTGTGGCTTGGTCTCATCAACCTATACTGGCCACCACATGAACTGTGTGGCATTGGTATCTTCACCTACCTACTGGCCCCACCTGATGTGTGGCATTGGTATCATCTCTACTATGGGCACCACTGACTGTGTGGTTATGGTTCATCACCCTAACTACTGGCTACACCTGATTGTGGGCATCTGGTTCATCACCCACTACTGGCTACACGACTGTGTGGCATTGGTATAATCAGTACCTACTAGGGCTAACACTGATGTGTGGATTGGTATCATCAACTAACTACTGGCCACACCTGCGTGTGGCATTGGTATCTAACCTATATGGCTACCATGACTGTGTGATCTGGTTACCATCACTACTATGGCCACACGGAATGTGTTTGTGGCATTGGTATCATCAATACTACTGGCTTCACCTGATGTGTGCATCGGGTTTATCATTCAACTACCTTTGGCTACCAATGACTGTGTGGACATTTGGTCATCACACTACCTACTGGTAACCATGACTGTGTGGCATCTGGTATTATCCACCTACTACTGGCTCAATGGGACTGTGTGGATTGGTATCATAACTACCTTAATGTTAACCGACTGATGTGGATTGGTATCATCCAACTAATATGGCTACACCTGACTGTGTGGATCTGGTATAATCACCATGCTACCTATGGGGTAAACTAACCTATTTTTGCAACTGATGTGGTATCCTGGAGTATATCAATCAATACATAATGGCTTACCACCTGATGTGTGGCATCTGGTATCATCACTACCTGACTGGCTACCACTGACTGTGTGGCATCTGGTTCATCACCTACCTACTGGCCACATATGTGTGGCATTGGTATCATCACCTACCTATGGCCACATGACTGTGTGGCATTTGGATTATATCACATAACTTGGCTTCACTGATGTTGTGGCTTCTGGGTATATCACCTACCTGTCGGCTAACATGACTGTGTGGCATCTGGTATCATCACTACTATGGTACCACTGATGTGTGGCATTGGTATCATTACCTTCTAATGGCTACCTCCTGACTGTGTGGATTGGTATCTTCACCATACCTTATGGCTTACACCAGACTGTGTGGCATATGTATATCACCTACTCTGGCTACCACCTGAGATGTGTTGGCATCTGGTACCTTCACCCTACCTACTGGATAACATGAAGTGTGGGCATCTGGGTACTTCACCTACTACTGGTTCCTCTGATGTGTGGCATTGGTATCATCCCCTACTCTTTGGCACACCTGATGTGTGGCATTGGTATCAATCACCCTACTATGGCAGCTACAACCTGACTGTGTGTGGCATTGGTATATCACCTAACTACTGGCTACACTGACAGTGTGGGCCATCTTGGTATATACCTACTTTGGCTACCACCTGAGTGTGGATCTGGTTATCATCACTACTACTGGCTACACTGGCTGTGTGGCATCTGGACCTAATACCTACTGGTAACACTGACTGTGTTGGCATATGGTATCTTCACCTACTACTGGCTACCATGACTGGATGTGGATCTGGTATCATAACTACCTACTGGCTACCACTGTCAGTGTGGATTCTGGTATCATCTACCTACCTACTTGGCCCCACTGACTGTGTGGCATCTGGTATCATCACTACCTACTAGCTACACCTGACTGTGTGGCAATCTGGGTACATCACCCTTCTATGGCTCCACTGTCTGTGTGGCATCTGGTATTCATCCCTCCTACTGGACCACTGACTGTTGGGCATTGGTATATACTACATTCTAGCTAACTGACTGTGTGGATCTGGTACCATCACTACTATGGCCTACCATGACTGTGTTGGCATCTGGTATCATCACCCAACTACTGGCTAACTGACTGTGTGGCCATCTGGTATAACACCCCTACTACTGGCCACACCTGACTGTGTGGCATATGGTATCATCACCCTATCTACTGGCTACCAACGACTGTGTGGGAATCTGGTACCATCACCTACTACTGGGCCACAACATGACTGTGTGGCACTTTGTATCATCACCATACTATGGCTACCACTGACTGTGTTGCATCTGGTATCACACTATATGGCTACACTGAATGTGTGGCATTTGGTTTCATCACCTACCTAGGTACCACTGATGTGTGGCTCTGGTATCATCACCTACCTATGGCCACCACCTGACTGTGTGGCATTGGTTATACCTACTATATGTTCAACTGATGTGTGGCATCTGGTTCATACCTATACTGGTACACTGACTGTGTGGATCTGTATCAGCTCCTACCTTCTGGCACATGACTGTGTGGATTTGGTTATATAACTAACTATGGCTACACTAGACTGTGTGGCATCTGGTATCATCACCCCTATCTATGGACACCTACTGTGTGGCATCTGGTATCATCACCTCTACTGGCTACAATATGTGTGGGCCTCTGGTATCATCAACTACCTACTGGTACCCTGATGTGTGGCATCTGGTATCATCACCTTCTACTTGCCACCACTGCTGTGTGGCATCTGGTATATAATACTATGGTACCACTGATGTGATTGGCATATGGATCATCCACCCACTATGGTACACCTGAGGTGTGGATCTGGTATCATAACATACCGAATGGTACACTGACTGTGTGGCATCTGGTATCTCACTACTAATGGCCACACGATGTGTGGCTCTGGTAATATCTCCTATACTGGCCACCCCTGCTGTGTGGATCTGGTATCATTCAAACTACTATGGCTTAACCTGGGGATGTGTGGCTCTGGTATATAGAACTACTAATGGTACACTGGAAACTGTGTGGTTATGGTATAATCTACTACTTACTGGGTACCACTGACTGTGTGGCATTGGTTATCACCTTATGCTACCCATGTCTGTGTGGAATCTGGTATCATCACCTACCACTGGCTACCCCTGGAACTGTGTGGCATCTGGTATCATCACTACATAATGGCCACCACTGACTGTCGTGGCATCTGGTATATCACCTACTATGGCACACCTGACTGTGAGGCATTGGTATCATCCCTACCACTGGCCACCACCTGACTGTGTGGCATTGGTATATCACTACCTACTGGCTACCAATGATGTGTGGCTTTGGTATATCACCTACTACAGGCTACCATCTGACTGTGTGGCATTGGATCATCACCCTACCTTTGGCTAACCACCTGGACTGTGGGATTCTGGTATCATCACACTAATACTGGCTACCACTGACGTGTGGCATTGGTCATTCACCTACCTACTGGCCTACACTGACTGTGTGGCATCTGTTTCAACACCTACTACTGGCACACTGACTGTGTGATATTGGTTATCATCACCTAACTACTGGCCACACTGACTGTGTTGGCATCTGGTATCATCAACCTACTATGGCTACCACCTGACTGTGTGGATCGGTATCATAAATACCTACTGGCTACCACTGACTGTGTGGCATATGGTATCATCAACCTACCTAGGCTTTACCACCTCGATGTTGTGGCTATTGGTATCATACCCTACCTAGGCTACCACTGACTGTGTGGCATTGGTATTCACTCTATGGCCACCACCTGGACGTGTGGGCATCTGGTAACTCTCACCTACCTATGGCTACTCCTGACTCTGTGTGGCATTGGTATCATCACCTACCTAATGGCTACACCTGACTGTGTGGAATTTGGTATCTATCACCCTACCTATGGCACACGATGTGGGCATCTGGTATCTTCACCCTCCTATGGTTACACCTGTCTGTGTGCATTGGTACCATCACTAACATATAGGCTACATGACTGTGAGGATCTGGGGTATCATACCCTACTATGGATACCACCTGACTGTGTGGCATTGGTATCTTCAACCTAACCCTATGGCTACCCCTGACTGTGTGGCATCTGGCGTATCATAACCCTTCCTACTGGCACACCTGACTGTTGTGGAATTCTGGTATCTCACCTCTACCTTCTGGCTACCATGACTGTGTGGTTAGATAACGTCTTACCATGGGTTTGAGGGAGCAGAGACCGTGTGTTGTGTGCACTAACAATATTTCTTCAACAAATCTATGATAAGAGCAACTAATCTGAAGTGTACTCACATAATTGTGGTTTTCAGGGGTCGCGACTCAGCTCCTGGCCCCTCTTCACTGATCGCTTTACTAGGTTCTCTCTTCTCTCTCCTCTCTCTCTCTTCTGAGTGCTTGGTCATACCTGTTTAAAGCTATGTATGGTAACTAGAAATACAGTAAAAGAAAACTGGTAAAATAGGCTACACAATTGTGATGGACAGTGATGACAAGTTGCACTGAAGCTAAACGCGTTGCTGGGAAAAATTCAACAATGTTCATACATTCTTGTTAATATTGCACCAGTTAAAGAGGTTAGGATAAAATAACGGTAGACTGGAACCATGGATGAATACTGTGATTTTAGATTATTATTGGAAATTCAGAGACCAGCTGCTAAAAGATTTAAAGCAAATGACAGGAGATTGCAGCACTCTAAATGATTCCAAAGGTGTGAGGAAACGATTACAGAGACTTATAAAAAGGAGCAAAGGCAAAGCATAATTGCTCAAAAATTGAAGAGTATAAGCATAACCCAGAAAGTCTGGCAACAACCTAAAAAGTTGGGGGTATAGCCATAAGCCAGTAGATAGGTCTAACATAGTACTCAATATCGATAATGGGTATGCCACGACATCTTAGGTGGCAAATTGCTTTAATTCATACTACACATCTGTTGCATCTATCGTAAGTAAATACCAGCTGCATCAAATACCTGTAAACACAGCTTGATAAGTTTTAATACATACTATACCAATAAATGGGTTAACCCAAACAGTTGTCAACTAGTTAGGTGTATCTCTGAATTTATTCATAAAGAATAAGAGCTGGTTAAACCAACTAAGAAGCAAGGCCTTGATAAACCCCCATCCAGTATAAGTTACCTAAATGTTGGTGCTGCTGAACTGTCAGTCCTGTGGCTACATAAATAAATCTATCAATCACCACTAATTACCGTCGGAGGGTTCAAGGAGACCAGGAGTTATCCTAATCTTCAAGAATAATAGTAGGTCTGATGTAAGAACTATAGTCCTGTTAGTATTATAAGTATTATATATAAAATTCTAGTAGGAGGGGCGGTGCTTTCTCAAAGTAGTTAAGTACCTTATGGACAATACATTCTCATAGCTATCATCGGGCTTTAGAAAGATCTACTCAACCGACCATCCCTTATTAACTGATGATTACCTGAGAACTGAATGTTCAAAGGGGAAATATAGGTATGGTAACTTTGACCTGCAAATGGACTTTGATACTGTCAACCACAATTATTATGTAATTAACTTCAAGCTATCGGTAGAGGTTCTGTAGGAATGGTTTAAGTCCTACCTTAGAACAGGAGACAATTAGTCAAATATAACATAAAGAATCAGAACCTGAAGATATATGTGGTTCCCAATGTAGTATTCTGGGTCCCTTTTATTCTTATGTTATGTCAAATGATATGCCTTCAGTGTCAAGTGCAAACTTCCTTTGTATGCAGATGACAGTGCTATGTAGTGTTCAGGTAAGACCCACAAGTTATTTGCTAATGTTTTAACACTGGAAATGGAGTTCCTGCAGCAAAAAAGGTTAGTAGACAACAAACTATCATTACACCTAGGGGAAAACTGAAGCATTTCTTTGGCACGAAACATAAACTGAGAGGGTAAATAATTTTAATGTTCAATGTAATGGGGGCCTTCCACTTTGGTTTACATCTGTAAAATATTTGGGAATCCCTTTGACCCATGCATGTCAGAGAATTGATAGGGAACAGTGTAGTAAAAGAAAACGAATGCAGATGGTAGTTCCTTTATAGACAGCAGTGTTACCTACTGAGGATCGCGGACATCTTGTCTAGCCCTTATACAATGCCATTTGGATTTCGCTTGCTCTTCTTGGTCTTGCTTTGAAAATACTGAAGATAGACTGCAATATCACCAGAACAAATCGTAAGATTATCTGGGGTGGGGACAAGAGAACATGTGGGCCAGGGATGTTTTTCAGCAGTGGATATGCTGAATGGTGAAGACAGAGTAAAAAAATGAAGATAATTTCATGTTTATAAAATTGCTCAACAAACAGTGACAGTTTTTTGCTGTCAATTTTGTCAAGGTTGGGACAAAAGCAAATCATAGTACTAGGGGGGATGAGTGCAAACTTGTAGTTCACAGTCAGGGCCAGGCTTCAAACACCTTTTTGTAAGAAATAATAGGAATGGAATCAGACTGCCGCACATGTTCAATCCTGACAGTGAGGTCGACTTGGTGGCCAACATAACCAAAACAACTACCCTGACAGTGGGGTCGATGTGGTGACGCCAACAAACCTTGAAAAAGCTATCCTGACGTGAGGTCGAATGTGGTGTCGCCAACATAACCTTAACAAGTTTATCCTGACAGTGAGGTCGATGCTGGGTGACGCCAACAAAACCCTTTGACAAGCTATCTGACAGTGAGGTCGACTGCTGGTGACGCCCAACATAACCTTGACAAGCTTCCTGACAGTGAGGTCGACTGCTGGTGGACGCCAACATAACCTTGAAAAGCTATCCTGACAGTGAGGTCGACTGCTGGTGACGCCAACATAACCTTGACAAGCTATCCTGAAAGTGAGGTCGACTGCTGGTGACGCCAACATAACCTTGACAAGCTATCCTGACAGTGAGGTCGACTGCTGGTGACGCCAACATAACCTTGACAAGCTATCCTGACAGTGAGGTCGACTGCTGGTGACGCCAACATAACCTTACAAGCTATCCTGACAGTGAGGTCGACTGCTGGTGACACCAACATAACCTTGACAAGCTATCCTGACAGTGAGGTCGACTGCTGGTGACGCCAACATAACCTTGACAAGCTATCCTGACAGTGAGGTCGACTGCTGGTGACGCCAACATAACCTTAACAACACTATATCAAGTTAACTCTGTGCCTATTTTTGTAAGAAGTTTGATCATGATACACAGTTCTGTTTTTATCTTCTTATTTAGCTACTTGCATTATTTACCAAACAAACTAATTAAAATCTTAGAAGAGTAGAAGTTATTTAAGGAAGATTTACAGTCATGATGGAGCTTTGTTGCTTTTTCGTATCCACCCATAGTGCAAAAATTATGCATGGTAGCAAGTGTTACACAAAGAAATAATCTTTAAACTTAAAAGACTAGACATCTCACCAGACCTTCACTCTTACTGTCATGCACTGCACTTTGTGCTTTTACACCTAACTCTAGTGCTCTCTCTGCTGTCAAACCAAACTTATGCTGCATAACCTCATTTCAAGAATAGACTCTTTATTAAGACTTAACACCCTCATAAGTATTCATTACTCTGACCCTTCTGTCATAACCCTTGCTGTCTCACCTTCACACTGCAGGTGAGCCTCCTCACACTGCCTTATAACCTTCGTTCTGCTCTTATCCCTACTACTGTCATCACTCTTATCGCTGTTATGCACTCTCATTAGTCATTCATTACACTGACCTTCTGTCATTAACCTTCCTAGCATAGTTCATCACCTTTACACTACAGTATCTTCCTCACACTCGGCTTATACTTTCGTCCAAATTCTTATAGCTCCTACAACTGTATTACATCTCCACGCGTAATCTATTATCCTTCAGCTATTGTCATTACCTTCCACACAGTTAGTTTACACTTTCTTCAGCAGCTAGTTCTTCTGTATCTCTTAATCTAACTAGTCCTTAATCGCTTCGATCAACTTCGTAATACTGTTCCAGCTGATTTCCATCACATATTTACATGTGTTGCAGCAGTGTCATCAACTTACACCACTCGTGTTGCACTTTCAAATACTTACCTACCACTGTGTTGCAGCTGGTGTCATCAACTTAACCTACCACTGTGTTGCAGCTGGTGTCATCAACTTACCTACCACTGTGTTGCAGCTGGTGTCATCAACTTACCTACCACTGTGTTTGCAGCTGGTGTCATCACTAACTACCACTGTGTTGCAGCTGGTGTCATCAACTACCTACCACTGTGTTTGCAGCTGGTGTCATCAACTTACCTACCACTGTGTTGCAGCTGGTGTCATCAACTTACTTACCACTGTGTTGCAGCTGGTGTCATCAACTAACCTACCACTGTGTTGCAGCTGGTGTCATCAACTTACCTACCACTGTGTTGCAGCTGGTGTCATCAACTTACCTACCACTGTGTTGCAGCTGGTGTCATCAACTTACCTACCACTGTGTTGCAGCTGGTGTCATCAACTTACCTACCACTGTGTTGCAGCTGGTGTCATCAACTTACCTACCACTGTGTTGCAGCTGGTGTCATCAACTTACCTACCACTGTGTTGCAGCTGGTGTCATCAACTTACCTACCACTGTGTTGCAGCTGGTGTCATCAACTTACCTACCACTGTGTTGCAGCTGGTGTCATCAACTTACCTACCACTGTGTTGCAGCTGGTGTCATCAACTTACCTACCACTGTGTTGCAGCTGGTGTCATCAACTTACCTACCACTGTGTTGCAGCTGGTGTCATCAACTTACCTACCACTGTGTTGCAGCTGGTGTCATCAACTTAACCTACCACTGTGTTGCAGCTGGTGTCATCAACTTACCTACCACTGTGTTTGCAGCTGGTGTCATCAACTTACCTACCACTGTGTTGCAGCTGGTGTCATCAACTTACCTACCACTGTGTTGCAGCTGGTGTCATCAACTTACTACCACTGTGTTGCAGCTGGTGTCATCAACTTACCTACCACTGTGTTGCAGCTGGTGTCATCAACTTACCTACCACTGTGTTGCAGCTGGTGTCATCAACTTACCTACCACTGTGTTGCAGCTGGTGTCATCAACTTACCTACCACTGTGTTGCAGCTGGTGTCATCAACTTACCTACCACTGTGTTGCAGCTGGTGTCATCAACTTACCTACCACTGTGTTGCAGCTGGTGTCATCAACTTACCTACCACTGTGTTGCAGCTGGTGTCATCAACTTACCTACCACATGTGTTGCAGCTGGTGTCATCAACTTACCTACCACTGTGTTGCAGCTGGTGTCATCAACTTACCTACCACTGTGTTGCAGCTGGTGTCATCAACTTAACCTACCACTGTGTTGCAGCTGGTGTCATCAACTTACCTACCACTGTGTTGCAGCTGGTGTCATCAACTTACCTACCACTGTGTTGCAGCTGGTGTCATCAACTTACCTACCACTGTGTTGCAGCTGGTGTCATCAACTTACCTACCACTGTGTTGCAGCTGGTGTCATCAACTTACCTACCACTGTGTTGCAGCTGGTGTCATCAACTTACCTACCACTGTGTTGCAGCTGGTGTCATCAACTTACCTACCACTGTGTTGCAGCTGGTGTCATCAACTTAACTACCACTGTGTTGCAGCTGGTGTCATCAACTTACCTACCACTGTGTTGCAGCTGGTGTCATCAACTTTACCTACCACTGTGTTGCAGCTGGTGTTCATCAACTTACCTACCACTGTGTTGCAGCTGGTGTCATCAACTTACCTACCACTGTGTTGCAGCTGGTGTCATCAACTTAACCTACCACTGTGTTGCAGCTGGTGTCATCAACTTACCTACCACTGTGTTGCAGCTGGTGTCATCAACTTACCTACCACTGTGTTGCAGCTGGTGTCATCAACTTACCTACCACTGTGTTGCAGCTGGTGTCATCAACTTACCTACCACTGTGTTGCAGCTGGTGTCATCAACTTACCTACCACTGTGTTGCAGCTGGTGTCATCAACTTACCTACCACTGTGTTGCAGCTGGTGTCATCAACTTAACCTACCACTGTGTTGCAGCTGGTGTCATCAACTTACCTACCACTGTGTTGCAGCTGGTGTCATCAACTTACCTACCACTGTGTTGCAGCTGGTGTCATCAACTTACCTACCACTGTGTTGCAGCTGGTGTCATCAACTTACCTACCACTTGTGTTGCAGCTGGTGTCATCAACTTACCTACCACTGTGTTGCAGCTGGTGTCATCAACTTACCTACCACTGTGTTGCAGCTGGTGTCATCAACTTACCTACCACTGTGTTGCAGCTGGTGTCATCAACTTACCTACCACTGTGTTGCAGCTGGTGTCATCAACTTACCTACCACTGTGTTGCAGCTGGTGTCATCAACTTACCTACCACTGTGTTGCAGCTGGTGTCATCAACTTACCTACCACTGTGTTGCAGCTGGTGTCATCAACTTACCTACCACTGTGTTGCAGCTGGTGTCATCAACTTACCTACCACTGTGTTGCAGCTGGTGTCATCAACTTACCTACCACTGTGTTGCAGCTGGTGTCATCAACTTACCTACCACTGTGTTGCAGCTGGGTTCATCAACTTACCTACCACTGTGTTGCAGCTGGTGTATCATCAACTTATACCTACCACTGTGTTGCAGCTGGTGTTCATCAACTTACCTACCACTGTGTTGCAGCTGGTGTCATCAACTTACCTACCACTGTGTTGCAGCTGGTGTCATCAACTTACCTACCACTGTGTTGCAGCTGTTGTCATCAACTACCTACCATGTGTTGCAGCTGGTGTCATCAACTTACCTACCACTGTGTTGCAGCTGGTGTGTTGCAGCTGGTGTGTTGCAGCTGGTGTGTTGCAGCTGGTGTCATCAACTTACCTACCACTGTGTTGCAGCTGGTGTCATCAACTTACCTACCACTGTGTTGCAGCTGGTGTGTTGCAGCTGGTGTGTTGCAGCTGGTGTCATCAACTTACCTACCACTGTGTTGCAGCTGGTGTGTTGCAGCTGGTGTGTTGCAGCTGGTGTCATCAACTTACCTATCACTGTGTTGCAGCTGGTGTGTTGCAGCTGGTGTGTTGCAGCTGGTGTGTTGCAGCTGGTGTCATCAACTTACCTACCACTGTGTTGCAGCTGGTGTGTTGCAGCTGGTGTGTTGCAGCTGGTGTCATCAACTTACCTACCACTGTGTTTGCAGCTGGTTGTGTTGCAGCTGGTGTGTTGCAGCTGGTGTGTTGCAGCTGGTGTCATCAACTTACCTACCACTGTGTTGCAGCTGGTGTGTTGCAGCTGGTGTGTTGCAGCTGGTGTGTTGCAGCTGGTGTGTTGCAGCTGGTGTGCTGCAGCTGGTGTGTTGCAGCTGGTGTGTTGCAGCTGGTGTGTTGCAGCTGGTGTGTTGCAGCTGGTGTCATCAACTTACTTACCACTGTGTTGCAGCTGGTGTGTTGCAGCTGGTGTCATCAACTTACCTACCACTGTGTTGCAGCTGGTGTGTTGCAGCTGGTGTGTTGCAGCTGGTGTGTTGCAGCTGGTGTCATCAACTTACCACCACCTGAAAGATTGGAATGTACATATGGTTTTTTTTTTTTTTTTTTTTTATTCTCCGGTACTCTCCCCACCCGGGTGTTTTCCAAGTAGTGGTGGCCCGGCCTTGGCTCCCTATCTGGGGAGTGTCTCAAGACGTAAGTCTCCCATGGGAGGAGGTACAAGTACCCCCCTCATCTTTGGGACTAACTGTCCCTAGGCCTAGCCACATTCCCCGCCCTCACGGGGCTCGTAGAGAGATATGGTTTTTAAAACTTTCAATGGCCAGGAATATTCGTATCATTACAGTAAAGTCGGCAGCTGGTATCTTCAGGGTCACCGTGCCCAGCTAAATATTATTAAAATTCTTTCATTTTTTGTAAGACATTACTAATGCCTGCGTTGATCACGAGTGCTTTTTTTTCTTATTTATTACTTGTATATTGTGCTATTTCTTTTAAAAAATCAAACGTGAAATTGTTTAACGAAGAATGAAGTTCCATGTTGGAGCTTTTGCTGCTACTGTCAGAGGTCCAGCTTCCCAATAACAGCAAAATTAATGCCAATAACATTTGTATACAAAATGCAGACTCGTTGTTGAATAAAAGACATCTAAAAAGTAACAGTGGTAGTGCTATCATCAGTGTCCCTCTTCTGTCATCCCCCGCTCTACTGTTATTATCATGACTGCTGTCATCATTGTCACTGTTGTCTTCACCTTCACTCTGCTGTCAACACCGTCACTCTGTGGCCATCACCTTCACTCTGCTGTCAACACCGTTACTCTGTGGCCATCACCGTCACTCTGCTGCCATGACCATCACTCTGCTTTCATCACCATCACTCTGCTGTTATCACAGTCATGTCATCACTATCACTCAACTGTAATCCTCCTCCTCTACTATCATTTCCTTTACTCTGCTGTCATCACCCTCTGCTCTTATCACTGTCCACTCTCTTCATCATAATTCCGTTGTCATCACCGTATCATGTTCCTCACTCTACGATCATCTCTCTCGTTGCCCTTGTAGGGAATCGTCACTGTCATTGGGAGATGACCTCTGAACGATGGGGACCTTTCAAATGTCAGTTTTACCTCCACTGTTAATTGGCTGTCAATTCTTCACTAATTACGATTCAATCAGAAATTGCCTTTCTAAATTTTCATCATTTGTTCTTCCACAAGTAGTTATTCTTTCACCTTCAGTTATCATTCCTTACTATTGTTATTCTTTAACCAGTAATTTTCAACAAATCAATAGTTATCTTTCCACCAGTATCATTATTTTTTACCAGTACTTATATAATGAGTATCAGTTATCATTCCTCATTAAGTTATCCTTCGACCAGTTTTTATCCTTCAATTGGTAGTTGTCCCTTAGTCAGGAACTTAACTTCAACCTGTAGTTAACCTTCCACCAGTAGTTATTATTCTACAATTCGTTATTCTTGCACGCGTAGATATTCTACTATCTTTAGTTATTCTTCCTCCAGAAGTTATTTTTCCACTAGTTTCAATCAAGCAATAGTTATATCGTTTGACATTTACGAGTAGTTATCTTTATATCAGTAGCTAGCCTTCCACCCATAGCTATCATTGCACAAACACTTATCATTCCTCCAGTTGTTATCCTTCCATCAGAAACTATCGTTCAACCAGTAGTTATCCTTCCACCAGTAACTATCTTTCCATTAGAAGTTATCTTTCTACCATTAGTTATCCTTCCATCTCTTGCATCCTTCCACCACTAGTTATTCTGACACTACACACAAATAACCCGCATTAAGGAGAGAGGAGCTTATGACGACGTTTCGGTCCGACTTGGACCATTCAGACCGAAACATCGTCGTAAGATCCTCTCTCCTATGTGCGGGTTATCTGTGTATTCTTCCAGTCACGGAACTGTGCCTTTGTGTTATTCTGACGCCAGTTATTATCCTTCCAATGGTATCCTCCTAACAGTATCTATCCAACTTAATTCAAGTTTATTCACACTGACTCCTGTGTGGCATCTGGTATCATCACCCTACCTACTGGCCACCACCTGACTGTGTGGCATCTGGTATCATCAACCTACCTACTGGCCACCACCTGACTGTGTGGCATCTGGTATCATCAACCTACCTACTGGCCACCACCTGACTGTGTGGCATCTGGTATCATCAACCTACCTACTGGCCACCACCTGACTGTGTGGCATCTGGTATCATCAACCTACCTACTGGCCACCACCTGACTGTGTGGCATCTGGTATCATCACCCTACCTACTGGCCACCACCTGACTGTGTGGCATCTGGTATCATCACCCTACCTACTGGCCACCACCTGACTGTGGCATCTGGTATTATCACCCTACCTACTGGCCACCACCTGACTGTGGCACCTGGTATCATCAACCTACCTACTGGCCACCACCTGACTGTGTGGCATCTGGTATCATCACCCTACCTACTGGCCACCACCTGTCTGTGTGGCATCTGGTATCATCAACCTACCTACTGGCCACCACCTGACTGTGTGGCATTTGGTATCATCACCCTACCTACTGGCCACCACCTGACTGTGTGGCATCTGGTATCATCACCCTACCTACTGGCCACCACCTGTCTGTGTGGCATCTGGTATCATCAACCTACCTACTGGCCACCACCTGACTGTGTGGCATCTGGTATCATCAACCTACCTACTGGCCACCACCTGACTGTGTGGCATCTGGTATCACCCTACCTACTGTCCACCACCTGACTGTGTGGCATCTGGTATCATCACCCTACCTACTGGCCACCACCTGACTGTGTGGCATCTGGTATCATCAACCTACCTACTGGCCACCACCTGACTGTGTGGCATCTGGTATCATCAACCTACCTACTGGCCACCACCTGACTGTGTGGCATCTGGTATCATCAACCTACCTACTGGCCACCACCTGACTGTGTGGCATCTGGTATCATCAACCTACCTACTGGCCACCACCTGACTGTGTGGCATCTGGTATCATCAACCTACCTACTGGCCACCACCTGACTGTGTGGCATCTGGTATCACCCTACCTACTGTCCACCACCTGACTGTGTGGCATCTGGTATCATCACCCTACCTACTGGCCACCACCTGACTGTGTGGCATCTGGTATCATCACCCTACCTACTGGCCACCACCTGACTGTGTGGCATCTGGTATCATCAACCTACCTACTGGCCACCACCTGACTGTGTGGCATCTGGTATCATCACCCTACCTACTGGCCACCACCTGACTGTGTGGCATCTGGTATCATCACCCTACCTACTGGCCACCACCTGACTGTGGCATCTGGTATTATCACCCTACATACTGGCCACCACCTGACTGTGGCACCTGGTATCATCAACCTACCTACTGGGCACCACCTGACTGTGTGGCATCTGGTATCATCACCCTACCTACTGGCCACCACCTGTCTGTGTGGCATCTGGTATCATCAACCTACCTACTGGCCACCACCTGACTGTGTGGCATTTGGTATCATCACCCTACCTACTGGCCACCACCTGACTGTGTGGCATCTGGTATCATCACCCTACCTACTGGCCACCACCTGTCTGTATGGCATCTGGTATCATCAACCTACCTACTGGCCACCACCTGACTGTGTGGCATCTGGTATCATCAACCTACCTACTGGCCACCACCTGTCTGTATGGCATTTGGTATCATCACCCTACCTACTGGCCACCACCTGACTGTGTGGCATCTGGTATCATCACCCTACCTACTGGCCACCACCTGTCTGTATGGCATCTGGTATCATCAACCTACCTACTGGGCACCACCTGACTGTGTGGCATCTGGTATCATCAACCTACCTACTGGCCACCACCTGACTGTGTGGCATCTGGTATCATCACCCTACCTACTGGCCACCACCTGTCTGTGTGGCATCTGGTATCATCACCCTACCTACTGGCCACCACCTGACTGTGTGGCATCTGGTATCATCACCCTACCTACTGGCCACCACCTGTCTGTGTGGCATCTGGTATCATCACCCTACCTACTGGCCACCACCTGACTGTGTGGCATCTGGTATCATCAACCTACCTACTGGCCACCACCTGACTGTGTGGCATCTGGTATCATCACCCTACCTACTGGCCACCACCTGACTGTGTGGCATCTGGTATCATCACCCTACCTACTGGCCACCACCTGACTGTGTGGCATCTGGTATCATCACCCTACCTACTGGCCACCACCTGACTGTGTGGCATCTGGTATCATCACCCTACCTACTGGCCACCACCTGACTGTGTGGCATCTGGTATCATCACCCTACCTACTGGCCACCACCTGACTGTGTGGCATCTGGTATCATCACCCTACCTACTGGCCACCACCTGACTGTGTGGCATCTGGTATCATCACCCTACCTACTGGCCACCACCTGACTGTGTGGCATCTGGTATCATCACCCTACCTACTGGCCACCACCTGACTGTGTGGCATCTGGTATCATCACCCTACCTACTGGCCACCACCTGACTGTGTGGCATCTGGTATCATCACCCTTCCTACTGGCCACCACCTGACTGTGTGGCATCTGGTATCATCACCCTACCTACTGGCCACCACCTGACTGTGTGGCATCTGGGATCATCACCCTACCTACTGGCCACCACCTGACTGTGTGGCATCTGGTATCATCACCCTACCTACTGGCCACCACCTGACTGTGTGGCATCTGGTATCATCACCCTACCTACTGGCCACCACCTGACTGTGTGGCATCTGGTATCATCACCCTACCTACTGGCCACCACCTGACTGTGTGGCAATCTGGTATCATCACCCTACCTACTGGCCACCACCTGACTGTGTGGCATCTGGTATCATCACCCTACCTACTGGCCACCACCTGACTGTGTGGCATCTGGTATCATCACCCTACCTACTGGCCACCACCTGACTGTGTGGCATCTGGTATCATCACCCTACCTACTGGCCACCACCTGACTGTGTGGCATCTGGTATCATCAACCTACCTACTGGCCACCACCTGACTGTGTGGCATCTGGTATCATCAACCTACCTACTGGCCACCACCTGACTGTGTGGCATCTGGTATCATCAACCTACCTACTGGCCACCACCTGACTGTGTGGCATCTGGTATCATCAACCTACCTACTGTCCACCACCTGACTGTGTGGCATCTGGTATCATCAACCTACCTACTGGCCACCACCTGACTGTGTGGCATCTGGTATCATCACCTACCTACTGGCCACCACCTGACTGTGTGGCATCTGGTATCACCTACCTACTGTCCACCACCTGACTGTGTGGCATCTGGTATCATCAACCTACCTACTGGCCACCACCTGACTGTGTGGCATTGGTATCACCCTACCTACTGTCCACCACCTGACTGTGTGGCATCTGGTATCATCAACCTACCTACTGGCCACCACCTGACTGTGTGGCATCTGGTATCATCAACCTACCTACTGGCCACCACCTGACTGTGTGGCATCTGGTATCACCCTACCTACTGGCCACCACCTGACTGTGTGGCATCTGGTATCATCAACCTACCTACTGGTCACCACCTGACTGTGTGGCATCTGGTATCATCAACCTACCTACTGGCCACCACCTGACTGTGTGGCATCTGGTATCATCACCCTACCTACTGGCCACCACCTGACTGTGTGGCATCTGGTATCATCAACCTACCTACTGGCCACCACCTGACTGTGTGGCATCTGGTATCATCAACCTACCTACTGCCACCACCTGACTGTGTGGCATCTGGTATCATCAAACCCTACCTACTGTCCACCACCTGACTGTGTGGCATCTGGTATCATCAACCTACCTACTGGTCACCACCTGACTGTGTGGCATCTGGTATCATCAACCTACCTACTGGTCACCACCTGACTGTGTGGCATCTGGTATCATCACCCTACCTACTGGCCACCACCTGACTGTGTGGCATCTGGTATCATCACCCTACCTACTGGCCACCACCTGACTGTGTGGCATCTGGTATCATCACCCTACCTACTGGCCACCACCTGACTGTGTGGCATCTGGTATCATCACCCTACCTACTGGCCACCACCTGACTGTGTGGCATCTGGTATCATCACCCTACCTACTGGCCACCACCTGACTGTGTGGCATCTGGTATCATCACCCTACCTACTGGCCACCACCTGACTGTGTGGCATCTGGTATCATCACCTACCTACTGGCCACCACCTGACTGTGTGGCATCTGGTATCATCACCCTACCTACTGGCCACCACCTGACTGTGTGGCATCTGGTATCATCACCCTACCTACTGGCCACCACCTGACTGTGTGGCATCTGGTATCATCACCCTACCTACTGGCCACCACCTGACTGTGTGGCATCTGGTATCATCACCCTACCTACTGGCCACCACTGACTGTGTGGCATCTGGTATCATCACCCTACCTACTGGCCACCACCTGACTGTGTGGCATCTGGTATCATCAACCTACCTACTGGCCACCACCTGACTGTGTGGCATCTGGTATCATCAACCTACCTATGGCCACCACCTGACTGTGTGGCATCTGGTATCACCCTACCTACTGTCCACCACCTGACTGTGTGGCATCTGGTATCATCACCTACCTACTGTCCACCACCTGACTGTGTGGCATCTGGTATCATCAACCTACCTACTGGCCACCACCTGACTGTGTGGCATCTGGTATATCACCTACCTACTGGCCACCACCTGACTGTGTGGCATCTGGTATCACTCAACCTACCTACTGGCCACCACCTGACTGTGTGGCATCTGGTATCACCCTACCTACTGTCCACCACCTGACTGTGTGGCATCTGGTATCATCAACCTACCTACTGGCCACCACCTGACTGTGTGGCATCTGGTATCATCAACCTACCTACTGGCCACCACCTGACTGTGTGGCATCTGGTATCATCAACCTACCTACTGGCCACCACCTGACTGTGTGGCATCTGGTATCATCAACCTACCTACTGGCCACCACCTGACTGTGTGGCATCTGGTATCATCAACCTACCTACTGGCCACCACCTGACTGTGTGGCATCTGGTATCATCAACCTACCTACTGGCCACCACCTGACTGTGTGGCATCTGGTATCACCCTACCTACTGTCCACCACCTGACTGTGTGGCATCTGGTATCATCAACCTACCTACTGGCCACCACCTGACTGTGTGGCATCTGGTATCATCAACCTACCTACTGGCCACCACCTGACTGTGTGGCATCTGGTATCATCAACCTACCTACTGGCCACCACCTGACTGTGTGGCATCTGGTATCATCACCCTACCTACTGGCCACCACCTGACTGTGTGGCATCTGGTATCATCAACCTACCTACTGGCCACCACCTGACTGTGTGGCATCTGGTATCATCACCCTACCTACTGGCCACCACCTGACTGTGTGGCATCTGGTATCATCACCCTACCTACTGGCCACCACCTGACTGTGTGGCATCTGGTATCATCAACCTACTACTGGCCACCACCTGACTGTGTGGCATCTGGTATCATCACCCTACCTACTGGCCACCACCTGACTGTGTGGCATCTGGTATCATCACCCTACCTACTGGCCACCACCTGACTGTGTGGCATCTGGTATCATCAACCTACCTACTGGCCACCACCTGACTGTGTGGCATCTGGTATCATCACCCTACCTACTGTCCACCACCTGACTGTGTGGCATCTGGTATCATCACCCTACCTACTGCCACCACCTGACTGTGTGGCATCTGGTATCATCAACCTACCTACTGGCCACCACCTGACTGTGTGGCATCTGGTATCATCAACCTACCTACTGGCCACCACCTGACTGTGTGGCATCTGGTATCATCACCCTACCTACTGGCCACCACCTGACTGTGTGGCATCTGGTATCATCAACCTACCTACTGGCCACCACCTGACTGTGTGGCATCTGGTATCATCAACCTACCTACTGGCCACCACCTGACTGTGTGGCATCTGGTATCATCAAACCTACCTACTGGCCACCACCTGACTGTGTGGCATCTGGTATCATCAACCTACCTACTGGCCACCACCTGACTGTGTGGCATCTGGTATCATCAACCTACCTACTGGCCACCACCTGACTGTGTGGCATCTGGTATCATCAACCTACCTACTGGCCACCACCTGACTGTGTGGCATCTGGTATCATCAACCTACCTACTGGCCACCACCTGACTGTGTGGCATCTGGTATCATCAACCTACCTACTGGCCACCACCTGACTGTGTGGCATCTGGTATCATCACCTACCTACTGGCCACCACCTGACTGTGTGGCATCTGGTATCATCAACCTACCTACTGGCCACCACCTGACTGTGTGGCATCTGGTATCATCAACCTACCTACTGGCCACCACCTGACTGTGTGGCATCTGGTATCATCACCCTACCTACTGGCCACCACCTGACTGTGTGGCATCTGGTATCATCAACCTACCTACTGGCCACCACCTGACTGTGTGGCATCTGGTATCATCAACCTACCTACTGGCCACCACCTGACTGTGTGGCATCTGGTATCATCACCCTACCTACTGGCCACCACCTGACTGTGTGGCATCTGGTATCATCAACCTACCTACTGGCCACCACCTGACTGTGGCATCTGGTATCATCAACCTACCTACTGGCCACCACCTGACTGTGTGGCATCTGGTATCATCAACCTACCTACTGGCCACCACCTGACTGTGTGGCATCTGGTATCATCAACCTACCTACTGGCCACCACCTGACTGTGTGGCATCTGGTATCATCACCCTACCTACTGGCCACCACCTGACTGTGTGGCATCTGGTATCATAACCTACCTACTGGCCACCACCTGACTGTGTGGCATCTGGTATCATCAACCTACCTACTGGCCACCACCTGACTGTGTGGCATCTGGTATCATCAACCTACCTACTGGCCACCACCTGACTGTGTGGCATCTGGTATCATCACCCTACCTACTGGCCACCACCTGACTGTGTGGCATCTGGTATCATCACCCTACCTACTGGCCACCACCTGACTGTGTGGCATCTGGTATCATCACCCTACCTACTGGCCACCACCTGACTGTGTGGCATCTGGTATCATCACCCTACCTACTGGCCACCACCTGACTGTGTGGCATCTGGTATCATCACCTACCTACTGGCCACCACCTGACTGTGTGGCATCTGGTATCATCAACCTACCTACTGGCCACCACCTGACTGTGTGGCATCTGGTATCACCCTACCTACTGGCCACCACCTGACTGTGTGGCATCTGGTATCATCACCCTACCTACTGGCCACCACCTGACTGTGTGGCATCTGGTATCATCAACCTACCTACTGGCCACCACCTGACTGTGTGGCATCTGGTATCATCAACCTACCTACTGGCCACCACCTGACTGTGTGGCATCTGGTATCATCAACCTACCTACTGGCCACCACCTGACTGTGTGGCATCTGGTATCACCCTACCTACTGTCCACCACCTGACTGTGTGGCATCTGGTATCATCACCCTACCTACTGGCCACCACCTGACTGTGTGGCATCTGGTATCATCAACCTACCTACTGGCCACCACCTGACTGTGTGGCATCTGGTATCATCAACCTACCTACTGGCCACCACCTGACTGTGTGGCATCTGGTATCATCAACCTACCTACTGGCCACCACCTGTCTGTGTGGCATCTGGTATCATCAACCTACCTACTGGCCACCACCTGACTGTGTGGCATCTGGTATCATTTAACCTACCTACTGCCACCACCTGTCTGTGTGGATATATATGGGCATAAAACGTTCCTTCACCAGGAATATTGCATCCTGACGATGAGTCGGCAGTGTGTTGTATAGTCACTATGTCGAGCTTTAGAGTTGACATTCCTTTTTTGTAAAATACTACTAATGACTGACATGACCCCGAATGCGTTTTTGTTCTAAAATAGTACTAATATATTTTCGAAGAAACAAAGTTAAAAGAGTGGAATTGTTTAGGGAAGAATGAACTTCAGTGTTGCAGCTGTTTGTTACTACTGTAGAGTCAGACTCTCAGCAAAAGCAAAATTATCCTATCAGCAACTGCATACGAATGGAGAGAGAAGAGAGTGGAGAAGATGATTGAGAGAGAGAGAGAGAGAAGAGAGGATAGAGAGAGAGAGAGAGAGAGAGAACCAAGTAAAAGCCTTCACTGGACACACTTAATCACAACAAGAACACATCCTTCACGGCAACAGTGACGAAGCCTACAGATCACCTTGGTTTGGCTTTCGGGGAGAGAGGTTGCTACTGCTAAGTACAAAGCAGGCGAAGGTTTTAAGAGATATCTACCACCTATAACAGGAACTTGCACAGGTAAGCCTGTAGGCATATGGGCGAAGTTCAAAAGTAGGCAATTGCTAAATGGGAGGTGAACACAATAAGAAAGCTAGCATCAGGTAGAGTAGGCTCCAAAACCTGGTAGTCCCTGGCCAAGAACAGAAAAGATTGTCTGCCTGATGAACTCATTCCACCTCTAAACCGACAGGATGGGACCACCTCTACTAGTAGTCAAAAGAAAGCGGACCTCTTTGCCGAGCACTTGGCTACCAAAATGCAAGTTCCTGCTCCAGCAAGGGATTCTCCTTGGCTAGCTGTAAGAACTGTGTCAAAAATGTCAGTGATGACAATAAAGCAGGAGGAGATGCATTTCCCTCTTAAATCGCTTGACCAAGAAAAGGTTGTGGGCTCTGACAAGTTGAGCCCAAGATTTCTGAGAAGATGTGCACACCAGCTAGCAGCGCCTCTAACTCGCATCTTTCAGCACTGCCTAGTACAGTGTAAATGGCCTCTGTGGAAAAAGGCAAATGTAGTCCTTGCTCACATAAAGAACAGCAGAGCAGAAATCAGCAACTACAGACCAGTCACTCCTGTCAATCACTGGCAAGATCCTTGAGACGATAATCTCATGGCAAATGACAGAGTTTATTGACTACCACTCACTACTACTTTGTGACCGTCAATATGGCTTCAGGAAAGGTTACTCTGCTGCTGATCTGTTGTTAAACCTCTCCACTAAGTGGCACCAATCACTGGATGAATCCAAAGTCAGCTGTTTGGTAGCATTGGACATTGCTGATGCTTTCGACTGGGTGTGGCACCAGGGCCTCTTGGCAAAACTGAAAGCTCTGGGAATTTCAGGCTCTACGTTATGTCTCCTCAGTGATTACCTTCATGGTAAATGTCTAAGTGTAGTTCTCAATGGAACAGAATCAGAAAGACATCCTATTAGGGCGAGTGTTACACAAGGAAGCGTTCTGGGACCATTGTTATGGAATGTCTACTTCAGTGACCTTCTTCATCTCATCCCAGAATCCCATGCATATGCAGACGACTGCACTCTGACATTCACTTATCCAAGGGAAGAAATGCCAGCTGCCCTAAGTTACATCAAACACCAGCTACGAGGTATATCAGCTTGGGGAAACCGATGGCAAGTAACATTTGCACGTGAGAAAAAGCAAATGATGGTCTCTAGCAGTAAGTATGAATGGGAAAGTGTTGGTACCTTGGGGTGAAATTTCACTCCAAAAAGACCATGAAGAACCACGTTTGTAAATCTTGCAAACAAGGCAGCCAGGAAGCTTTCAGCACTTCGCCATATCTCGCATCTGCTTGACAGCAGGGGTTGCAAGATTCTGTATGAGGCGCAGGTACGCTCACTCCTTGAGTATGCTCTACTTTCTTGGTTTGCCTGCCCCCCCCCCCCCTCTCATCTGCGACTGCTTGACAGAGTAGAGAACAGAACAAGACGTCTCATCTCTCGCCTGGACCCATCCTGGATAGATCTGTAATTTCAGCAGAGCCTTCAACACAGGAGGGATGTGGGTGGCCTTACTGTTATGTACAAGGCCAACACTGTCAAAGTACCACACCTGGTTCCACTTCGAGGACAGCGAGAAGGCAGCTTCTATACCACAAGACGGGCAGAAAGCGGCAACTTCACTCTGGCTGTACCCTTCCCCGGAACATCACTTCATCTGAGATCATTTATCCCAAGGATGACTCGAATCTGGAACACATTCGTACAACATTATGATGTCAACAAGATAAAGTCAGTTGATCAAATGAAAATGCTGGCTCACAGATTGCTCCAACTTCATCTTGTTTCCTACTTGTATTTTTCATAACCAAAATTATTTCAAATGAGCTGATGTAGGTACCAGTTGTTAGCTTGTCAAGTAATCACAAGTAATGCACATCACAAGTAGTCACAAGTAATGCGCTTAACATGACAAGTAATGCACTTAAAATTACAAGAAATGCACTTAACATCACATGTAATGCACTTAACATCACAAGTAATGCACTTAACATCACATGTAATTCACTTAACATCACAAGTAATGCACCTCACAGTCATTGTTAGAGTTGACTGGGTTATCAAGCACAATGGGAAAGTTGACTGGGTTATCTAGCACACGGGGAAAGTTGATTGGGTTATCCAGCACACTAGGAGAGTTGACTCGGTTATCTAGCACACTGGGACAATTGACTGGGTTACCTAGCACACTGGGAGAGTTGACTGGGTTACCTAGCACACTGGGAGAGATGGCTGGGTTACCTAGCACACTGGGAGAGTTGACTGGGTTACCTAGCACACTGGGAGAGATGGCTGGGTTACCTAGCACACTGGGAGAGATGGCTGGGTTATCTACCACACTGGGAGAGTTGGCTGGGTTATCTACCACACTGAGAAAGTTGACTGGGTTACCTAGCACACTGGGAGAGTTGACTGGGTTACCTAGCACACTGGGAGAGTTGACTGGGTTACCTAGCACACTGGGAGAGATGGCTGGGTTATCTACCACACTGGGAGAGTTGGCTGGGTTATCTACCACACTGAGAAAGTTGACTGGGTTACCTAGCACACTGGGAGAGTTGACTTGGTTACCTAGCACACTGGGAGAGTTGACTGGGTTGTCTAGCACACTGGGACAATTGACTGCGTTATCAAGCACACTGGGAGATATGACTGGATTACCGAGCATACTGAGAGAGTTACTGGGTTGTCTATCACACTGGGAGAGTTGACTGGATTACCGAATACAGTGGCAGAGTTGACTGGGTTATCTAGCACACCGGAAGAGTTGACTGGGTTACCTAGCACACTGGGAGAATTGACTGGGTTACCTAGCACACTGGGAGAGTTGACTGGGTTGTCTAGCACACTGGGACAATTGACTGCGTTATCAAGCACACTGGGAGATATGACTGGATTACCGAGCATACTGGGAGAGTTACTGGGTTGTCTATCACACTGGGAGAGTTGACTGGATTACCGAATACAGTGGCAGAGTTGACTGGGTTATCTAGCACACCGGAAGAGTTGGCTGCGTTACCTAGCACACTAGGAGAATTGACTGAGTTACCTAGCACACTGGGAGAGTTGACTGGGTTGTCTACCACACTGAGAAAGTTGATTCTGGTTATCTAGCACACTTGGAGAGTTGACTGGGTTATCTAACACACTGGAGCAATTGACTGTGTTATCTAGCACACTGGGAGAGTTGGCTGGGTTATCTACCACACTAGGAGAATTGACTGGGTTACCTAGCACACTGGGAGAGTTGACTAGATTACCGAACACAGTGGCAGAGTTGACTGGGTTATCTAGCACACTGGGAGAGTTGGCTGGGTTACCTAGAACACTGGGAGAGTTGGCTGGGTTATTTAGCACAATGGGAGAGTTGATTGGGGTACCTAGCAAACTGGGAGAGTTGACTGGGTTACCTAGCAAACTGGGAGAGTTGACTGGATTACCTAGCAAACTTGGAGAGTTGACTGGGTTATGTAGCACACCGGGATAGTTGACTGGGTTATGTAGCGCACTGGGAGAGTTGACTAGGTTATCTAGCACACTGGGAGAGTTGACTGGATTACCCAGCAAACTGAGAGAGTTGACTGGGTTGTGTAGCACACCGGGATAGTTGACTGGGTTATCTGCAGACAGGCAGAGTTGACTGGGTTATCTAGCATACTGGGAGAGTTGACTAGGTTACCTAGCACGCTGGGAGAGTTGACTGAGCTATCTAGCAAACTGGGAGAGTTGACTGGGTTATCTAGCATACTGGGAGAGTTGAGTGGGTTACCTAGCACACTGGGAGAGTTGGCTGGGTTGTATAGCACCCTGGGAGAGTTGACTGGGTTATCTAGCACACTGGGAGAGTTGACTGGGTTACGTAGCGAACTGGGAGAGTTGATTTTGTTACCTATTGCACTGGGAGAGTTGACTGGGTTATCTAGCGCACTGGGAGAGTTGACTGGGTTGTCTAGCACACTGGTGCAATTGTGTGTGTTATCTAGCACACTTGGAGATTTGACTGGATTACCGAGCATACTGGGAGAGTTACTGGGTAGTCTATCACACTGGGAGAGTTGACTGGGTTACATAGCACACTGGTAGAGTTGACTGGGTTATCTAGCGCACTGGGAGAGTTGACTTGGTTATCTAGCGCACTGGGAGATTTGACTGGATTACCGAGCATACTGTGAGAGTTACTGGGTTGTCTATCACACTGTGAGAGTTGACTGGGTTACCTAGCACACTGGGAGAATTGACTGAGATATCTAGCAAACTGGGAGAGATGACTGGGTTACCTAGCACACAGGGAGAGTTGGCTGGGGTAACTAGCACACTGGGAGAGTTGACTGGGGTACCTAGCACACTGGGAGAGTTGACTGGGTTACTTAGCACACTGGGAGAGTTGGCTGGGGTACCTAGCACATTGGGAGAGTTATCTAGGAAACTGGGAGAGTTGACTGGGGTACCTAGCACATTGGGAGAGTTATCTAGGAAACTGGGAGAGTTGACTGGGTTACCCATCAAACTGGAAGAGTTGACTTGGCTTTATATCACACTGCTAGAGATGACACGATTGTAAACAAACCATACTTCGGGCGTCGGTCTGCAGTTTTAAGACTAATCGCGGGTTCTATTCTTGTCCGTTTTAGTTTTTTTTTTTACGTTGCTATGGGTTGCATGGCTGTTTGTCGGTAGACATCAGGCTACATAGATGAATTCCTTTTAGATGCATAACTGCTGGCTGCTCGGATGCTCGCTGCATAGCAGCTGATTACTAGCTGCATGACGTGTAACTGCAAGACTGTTGAGTGAAGAGCCATCGGTTGTATTGCCAGTTATAATGCTGATATTTTCATGCTGGTCACATGACGTGATTGCTGGCAGCATGACTGCAGAGTGCGTGGTTGCTGGCTGCATGACGGCAGAGTGCGTGGTTGCTGGCTCCATGACGGCAGATTGCGTGGTTGCTGGCTGCATGACGGCAGAGTGCGTGGTTGCTGGCTCCATGACTGCAGAGTGCGTGGTTGCTGGCTGCATGACGGCAGAGTGAGTAGTTTCTGGCTGAATGGCTGTGGTGAGTGAGTACACTCCGCATTAATTCTATTTTTTACCAATATTTCATTTATTTTAGTTTAAAATGGTCTTTTTCAATTTTAAATATTATATCGAATCATTTATTTTTTTAAAAGTTAAATTTCAAAGCACATCCATAAAAAATAATATAAAATTCTCTCTCTATGTATTTCCTGTTCCTTTATATGAAGTCACAGCGTACTGGCTGCTACCTGTAAAATAAATTGTCATCCATTTCATAACTCGGAAATATGATATTGAATTTATTTCCGATTTTTTTTGACAGTTCCAGAATTAATGTTTTTCATGTATATGTATAGTTGTGTGTGTCTGTAATAAACCGGTTTTTTTAATACTAACAGAAGTTTTATCACTGGATAAAAAATAAACCTCACAGTATTAACATATTTCGTAATGTTTACTCAGAGATTTGTCCCGTGTACACTCGCTGAATTGTGCTCTCCGAGTTGTTTACTGTGGCAGAGACTTGACTCCTTATTTCAACTAAACTACAGTAAGTACTATTCTAGGAATCACTGATTTCTTGCGTATATGGCCTTAGTGTCTACTGTTGAAGCTGTATATTGAGTTTGCCATCTTCATTTCCTTTTCCAAGTCATTCTATTTTCCAGCCACCTCGAGACTAAAGAAATTCTTCCTTACATCCCGATGACTCGTCCATCATTCCAGATTTTAATGTTCTCCTTCGACTTAGGTACTCAATATTGCAACAGTTTATCTCTGCATGCTTTGCCAATGCCTAGAAAGATTTTGTAAGTTGTAAATAAATATTCCAATATCATCAAGCTGATTTTCTTCAAAAAATCCTCGAAGTGAATTCCTGTCAGTTTGTATTCAAGGTGCAAACGTATACATAATTCAGAGCTTCTTCACTTGATTGACCATTTGTGGGTGACATGATTGGCAGGAAACTCAATGATTGGCGTGACATATTTCATACATAAGGATCTGAAGGATTGTGCAATTAAATTCGTGAATGTTTTTCTGAGGTTTGCTAATGATGCATTTGCCACTGATGTTGTATGGTTAATGTGTAGGTCTAGCTGTTTGTTGGTTTTTGTATTCTCCCCCGATTTCATTGCTTTATCTGATAGTTGACGGTTTTCCCTCCAATACTGTATTTTGTACCGGGTCTTCCCCATTCTCTAGTTATCAACAATTTACACCGATAGGGTTAAACTTGAGCTCTTGAATAACTATGTCTGAAGCCTGTTGAGAACTTATTGTAGTTTCCGACTGTTCTCTACTGTTTACAGTTTTCCTTCAACGTTGGTGTTGCTTAATGACAAGTTTGAATTTGTTTAGGGCTAATTATGAGTAAAATTGCAATTCTTATTGAAAAAATGAGATATTCACGTGTTAACATGTGAATACCAAATATAATTTACAAATTTTCAGCGGTATTATAAACTTATATCACACTCGATGCAGATATCGCGTACACTGACGTACCGAAGTGTTGTAATACGGCGACCCCTTCATCGTATTGTGCAGCGACCCAAATACATCTACTTTTTCAACCAATTAACGTAGTATACTTAATGTAGTATATATTGATGGAGAATCGTTGGAATCTATGCGATAACTGGAGAATGCCTCTTCTGGCCGGCTTGAAATTCTCATCCCGGACTATTTTCCAGAAAACAAGTTTCGCGTTAGTATTGGGCTTCGTAAGTACCGTGGCTCAATGGCTAGCATACTCAGCTCACACACTGTGGTCTAGGGGTCGATCCCCGGTACGGGTGGAAACATGAGGACGTGTATCCTTAATTAAGACACCTGCTGTCCATGTTCACCCATCAGTAAAATAGGTACTTCGGTGTTAGTCGACTAGTGCGGGTCTCATCCTGGGACGAAAGTGACCTTATTTACCCGAGGTCAGTAGTCAGGAGAGGTCATGCTGTCCTAAACTGTCTGGGTGATTAGCGTGGGGTGTTACTGAGCACCTTGGCTTGCTGTAGTGTTTTAGAATCTTAAATTAAAATATTGAAGGAGATTCTACCTCATGTGGAAAATAGGAGGCTGAAAATTCGCCTAGATGGGTTTGAAAGTGAGTATGAGATGGTTGGAGCTGGTAAGGAGGAAGAGGTTACCAGCAGTGACTTGAAGAGTGGCAGGCGCTTCAAGTGGTTCATACTTAACGAGGAAGCATCAAGATGAGGAAGGTTAATCAGAAGATTGGAAGGTAGGAAATAGATTCTTTGTTTTCCAGGACGAGTGTACTTCAGTGCTGATAGGTCTGATCCCATGCTCCTACCTTTAGTAAATGTGTCCTGGATCTGACTAGGTTGGGACAGTGGCTTAAGCCAGTAGGTGACTTGGACCTGCCTTGCATGGGCCAGTATGCCTTCTGCAGTATTCCTTATATTTTTAAATGCTCTGCTTAAAGTTGGAAGTGGGGTTATTTGTGCGGGTTATTTGTGCACTTTCCCCAGCCCAGGGTTTTGGTCCCTTTTTTTTGTTATTTATGGACCCTCATTTTAGCTCATTTTCTTTCCAACTCTTTCAAGGGTTCTTCCCCTCTTTTAAAAAACCCCTCTTTCGATTTTAAGAGCTCCCTTATTGCTACCCCCGCGTCTTAAGAACAGTTTTTGTTTCCCTTTCGGACGGGCTTGCGGGAACAAGTCTGCCCCCTTTCCCTTTTCCCCATTTCTTGCCCCCCCAACCCCACGGGGGCACCCCCTTTTTCCGACCAAGGGCCCTCCCCCTCCCTTCAAAAACCTCATTCTTTCAACTAAGCTCGGGTTGGAAGATGCCTTCTTTATTTTCCCCCTCAGCATCAACGTGCTCTTTTTGGGGCTCCCCCCAAACAAGATCCTGAAACCCTTCTCTCAAGCATTCCCTTTTTGACACGGCTCGCCCTGAATACAAAAAATTCATTCTTCTAAACAAACAGCCCAAAATTTTTCCAACGTCTAAACTCACTACCCCCTTGGGTCAAAATTCCCTCCCTCACTAACTGTTTACTAATTTGGTCTTCTTCTCCCCTTTTCCCGGGTTTTGCCCTTTCCTTTGCCACCTCCCCTACCCCCCCGCCCCTGGTTTTGGGAACGAGTAACCCCTTGTTTTAATTTTTTGGGCCCGTTTTGGGGCCCCGGGAATTTTTCCCCTGACTTTCCACTTTTCGGGGCGCCCCCCTTCCGCTTTTGTTTCTGTTTTCAAAGGGAAAACCACCACCTTTCCGCGCCGTTACCAACTTGCCCTTTTTTCCCCTTTTAAAATCTAAAGCTAACATTGCAACTATCCCCTAAAAAGGGTAATTCGGTGTTTTTCCTTGTTTGCGAGGATTCCCCTTCCGAAAACCCTGATTTTCTTGCTAAATGAATCACTACCTACCCCTCCCCTTCTTTTTCCAACCCCACTTGTTTGCATCAAGGAACTTTCAACAAGAAACAAAGGAAAATTTCCCCGCCTCTGTTCTCCTGACTTTAAACCTTGTTAAAAAAGGGTTTTTTCATCGCCCCCTATTCCCATATCAAGGGCCTTCCCAAAACTCATAAACCAAAATTCCCTACGTCCATCATTTTCCCCCCCCAAAGGGGTTTTTCTCTTATTCCCCTTCTTTTTGGGTTGGCCAAAAAACCCTCACTTTCCCTTTTCTTAAAATTTTTTTTGTCCTGCCCACCCCCCGGGCACTCCAAGATTTTCCCCGAAGGGGTTTCGATACCCCCCGGGATCTGAAAGAACTTAGTCTTGACTTGAGTCCCTTTTAAACCAATGCCCCCTTTTGATGTTTCCCTTTGATTTTTTTTAGTGTTTAAGGCCCTGAGGGGTTTCTATATCCCTTTCTTCAGACTTGGGGAGCAAAAAAATAGGGGTTTTAGGTTTGGGCCGACACTAATAATGCTCTTTATCTGTCACGCCCGAGATCAAAAGCCCCTTTTAACGGGCCCTTCTTCAAAAAACTCCTTCCCAACTTCCAACTCAAAACAGTCGCCGCTGGTTGAATTCTCTCTAATACAAAACTTTCCTTGAATGAAACTTAGTCCTGGCTTCGTCTCGTAGTTTCCCTTCCCTCCCCACTACTTTTTAAATTTGGGCCCAAATTTCAAAACCCCGGGGACTTAACTTTTTTTCCTCCTTTTCCCCTTTTCTTTTCTCCCTCTTCCCCCCCTTTTTCCTCTTTCCTTTTTTTCTTTTTTTCTTTTGGGTTATCTTTCTTTCTTCGTTTTTGTGGTTCTGTTCCTTTATTTATTTTTTCATTACTTCCCCCCCCCTCCCCCCCCCCCTCCCTGGTACTTGCCTCCCTCTGGGGGCCCCTAGCTCCCTTCAGTGCTCCCCTTTCTTTGTTTTTTGCGGCCCCTTTCCTCCCCTTTATTTTTCATACAACTATACCAAAATTTTACTACTCCCAACTACTACTCCCAACTACTACTACAAAAAATTTACAAACTACTACTATTTACTACTAAACTACTACACTACTACAACTACTACTACTATTTACTAAACCCCCACAACTACATCTTCCTGCCTATATATATCCCCCCTTCTCAATTTCCCTCGTTAGTGTGACTTTATAAATTTTTCCCCAAACGGACCCAAACGTCGTCGTAAGCTCCTCTCGTCTATTTGGGGGGTTTTTTTGGTTCCCTTCCAGTTTACGGTATTGGCCCCTTTTTTGGGGTTTTCTTTTCCTTAAAATTATCTTTCTTATGTATTATCGTTCTTTTTAAATGTTCTTTCTTATTATGTTTTCTGTTCTTTTTGTGTATCTGTCTTTAAAATTTTATCGGGTTTTTAAAATATGTACTGTTTCTTTTGTATGTATCTGTTTTATAAAAATTATCTGTTTTTTATAAAATGAATCTGTTCTTAGGGGTATCTGTTCTTATGTATTAACGGGGGCTTATTATGTTTTCTGTTCTTATATAAATTTTCTTTTTTCTTTTATAAACTTTTTTATGTATGGGATTTTTGTTTTTTTATATATGTATCCCGGGTTTAAAGTATGTAAACTTTCTTATGTTTTATCTTTTTTATCATCTGTTTTGATGTATGTATTTTTTTCTTTTGTATCTGTTCTTCTCATTAAACTGTTCTTAGGTATCTGTTTTTTATGGGTTTTGTTCCCTTTTGTATCTGTTCTTATGTATTTTTATCTCTTTGTAAGCCTGTTTTTTATGTATGCATCAATTTTTTAAATTTTTGTAAACGTTTCTTATTAAAAGTATCTGTTTTTTATGTATCTTTTTGGAAAGTATTTTCTGTTCCTTTTTATCCCGTTTTTTAAAGTATTTTTTCTGTTCTTATGTACTTTTTTTATGTATGTAACGTTCTTATGTATGTAAACGGGTTTTGTAAAGGGATCCGTTCTTGTGTTTTTAACTTTCTTATGTATCTGGTTTTTTATTAAATTTTCTGTTTTTTATTTTTGCATTTTGTTCTAATTTTGTATTAACATTTTTGTATGTATTCTGTTTTTGTAAAGTTATTTCTTGTGTATGTAACTGTTCTTAAAAAATCTGTCTTATGTAAGGATCTGTTCTTATTTTATGTATCGTTCTTATTATGTAACTGTTTTTTATGTATTAAACGTTTTTTTTTTTGCATCCTTTTCCGATTATTGGGACTGGTTTTTAGGTTTTCGTTCTTCTGCCTGTTTCCCTTTTTTAAGGGATCTTTTTATTATTTATCTGGGTTTTTTTAAAGTATCTGTTTTTATGTATGTTTGTTTTTTTTTTGCATCTGTTTTTTTGTATGCATCTGTTCTTATGTATGTTTCTTTTTTTTAAGTAAATTTCCCGGTTTTTTTTTATCTGGTTTTTGTAAATTTTGTACTGTTTTTTATGTTCTGTTCCCTTAAGTTTTGTTCTGTTCTTAAAGTATTTTGTTCTTTAAGTTTTTAAACGGTTTTTTATTTATGTATCTTTATGTATGAAACTGTTTTTGTTTGTAATCCCGTTCCCCCTGTTTTCTGTTTTTATGTTGTAAACTTTCTTATGAAACATCGGGTTTTTATTAGGGACCCGTTTTTGGAAGTATCTTTTTAAGTATGGGATCCCGTTCTTGTGTAGTTTCCCGTTTTTATGTAACTGGTTTTTTTAAAGTATGTATCGGTTTTTAATATGGAAAACGTTCTTTTTGTATGTATTTGTTCTTAAATTTTTTATCTGTTCTTTATGGGATCTGTTTCCGATGAAAGTATCTGGTTTTTAAAAATCTGTTTTTTTTCTGCATGTATCTGTTCTTTTTGTAAACTTTTTTATTTATCTGGTTTTTTATGTATCTGTTCTTATGTATTATCGTTCTTAAGTTTAAGGCACTGTTTTTTTGGTAAAGCTCTGTTTTTATGTATGTTAAACTTTCATGTAAAAAAACTGTTTTTATTAAACTGTTTTGTATGTATGTATCTGTTCTAGGGATCTTTTTTTAAGTATGTATCTGTTTTTTATTTTCGGGGTTTTTAAGTATGTTTTTCCTGTTTTTTTAAGATGTAAAACTGTTATGTAAATTTTTTGTTCTTTGTATGTATCTGTTCCTTTTGATTTTTCTTTTTCCTTTTTGGATGTATCTGTTTTTTATTAAAGCAACTGTTCTTAAGGTTTTCTGTTAAAGTATGTAAACTGTTAGTAAGGGAACTTTTTCTTGTGTATGTATCTGTTCCTTAAATATCTGTTTTTTATTATTTACGGGGTTTTTTTATTTATCTTGTTCTTTATGTTTTGTATCGTTTTTTTTAAAAAAATCTTTTTTTTGTATGTATCTGTTCTTTTTTATGTATCTGTTTTTTATGTATGTTTCTGTTTCTTAAAATATGGACGTTCTTAAGTAAGTATTTTTATTATGTACCGGTTCTTTTGTAAGTATATGTTCCCTTTTTTTTAAATTTTCTGTTCTTATGTTTTTTATCTGTTCATTATTTTCTTTCTTATTGGGAATGTATCTGTTTCTTATTTAAAGGAACCGTTATTTTTGTAAACTGTTCTTAAGTATTAAACTTTTTCTTATTGTATGGGACTGTTATTATTATCTGTTCTTATGTTTTTTAACTGTTCTTTTTGTTTGTATTTTGTTTTTTATGTATTGGGTTTTTTTGTTCTTATGTATGTTTTTCTGTTCTATTTTTATGGGATCTGTTCTTATTATGTATCTGTTCTTTAAAAAATTATTTTGTTTTTAAATTTTATCTGTTCGTAAGTAAGGGAAACTGTTTTTATTATGTAATTTTTGTTTTTATGTATCGGTTTTTTATGTATGGGATCTGTTTTTAAGTATGTATCCGCTTTTAAAAGTACTTTCGTAAAAATTTTGTTTTTCTTTCTTAAAGTATTTTTCTTATATACTAACTGTTCTTTTTTATTATTGTTCCTTTTTGTATGTACTGTTCTTATTAAAAGCACGGGTTTTGTGGGTTAAAGTTTTCTGTTCTTGGTTTTTGTACCTTTTTTTTATGTATGTTTTCGTTCTTATTATGTAACTGTTTTTAAAGTAGGGAAACCTTCTTTTGTATCTGTTTTTAGTAATGTATCTGTTCTTATGTTAAAGGTATCCCGTTCTTATGTAAATGTACGTTTTTTATGGATCGGTTTTTTATTAAAACTGTTCTTATGTATGTATCTGTTTCTTTTGTATCTTTCTTTTTTTTTTTATCTGTTTTTTATTATCCCGTTTTTTTTTTGTATTTATCTGTTCTTAAAGTTTTTATCGTTTTTTTATTATGGATCTGTTCTTATGTATCTTTCTTATGTATTATCTGTTTTTTATTATGTATCGTAATTAAAGTTTCTGGTTTTTAATTTTTTGCATCGTTTTTTATTTTTTCTGTTCTTAAAGTAAAGTATTTATTTTCCCTTAATTTTGTATTTTGGTTTTTTATGTATGTACTGTTCTTAGATTATCTGTTCTTTTTTAGTATCGTTTTTATGTATGTATCGGTTTTTTATGTTGTATCTGTTCTTTTGTAAAGATTTGTACTTATGATTTATCTGTTCTTATTATGTATCTGTTTTTTATTAAATCTGGTTTTTTTATGCATTTTCGTTTTTATTTATCTGTTTTTTATGTATCATTGTTTCCCTTTGTAAATGTTTTTATGTATGTATCCGTTTTTAAATTTTTTATCTTTTAATTAAAAGTATCCTTTTCTTATTTTAAGCTTCTGTTCTTTTGTACTGTTCTTATGAAAGGGAACGTATTTTTATGAAAAGAATCCGTTCCTTAATTGGGAAGGGAAACTGTTCTTTTTATCTGGGCTTTTGTATGTAACTGTTTTTTTATGTTAAAGTATCTGTTTTGTAAAAAAAAAAAGTAAAGGATCTGTTCTTAAAGTAAGTAACTTTTTCTTATTATGTATCTGTTTTTTATCAAGGGAACCGGGTTTTTAAAATTTCTGTTTTTTAAAGTATGCATCCCGTTCTTTTGGGGCTGTTTTAAGGGATGGGATCTTTCTTAAGAAGGGAACCCGTTATTAGTATTTTGTTCTTTATTTTCATCTTTTTAGGATCTGTTCTTAAAGTATGTAAACTTTTTCTTATTAAAAGGGATCGGGTTTTTATGTATCATCTGTTTTTTATTTCTGTTCTTAGTATGATCGTTCTTATGTTTCACTGTTCCCTTTTGTATCTGTTCTTATTATTATCTTTTCTTATTATCATCTGTTTCTTTTGGATCGTTTTTTATTTAAAATTTTTTCTTAAAGTATTATCTGTTCTTATGTATGTATCTGTTTTTAATTTTGGGATTTTTCTTTTGTATCTGTTTTATGTAGTAAACTGTTTTATGTAAACTTTCTTATGATTTGTTCTTATGTATGGGATGTTATTATGTTTTTCTTCTTATGTAGTACTGGGTTTTTTAGGGATGTTAAAAAACTTTTATTAGGGACTTTTCTTAAAGTATTATCGGTTTTTTTAGAACTGTTCTTATGTTTTGAAACTTTTTATTATGTATCTTTTTTCTTATGTATTTTGTTCTTATTAAGTATCTGTCTTTTGTAAGGATCCTTTTTTATTATTATCTGTTTTAAATTTTGTATCTGGGTTTTTAATTTTTAGTACTGTTATTATTTTCTGTTCTTTTTTATCTGTTTTTTATGTAATAAACTGGTTTTTTATGTTTTGTATCTGTTCTTTTTTGTATGATCTGTTCTTTTTATGTATCGGTTTTTTTATGTATTATCTGTTTTTAATTTTCTGTTCCCTTAAAGTATGATTTTGTTTTTTATGTAGGGTATCTGTTCTTATTTTTTGTTTTTTTGTATGTACTTTTCTTATTTTTGTAAACTTTTTATGTATCTGTTCTTAAGTAAAGTAATTTTGTTCTAGATTTAAACTGTTCTTATGTATCTTCTTAAAGTTGTATCTGGTTTTTTAAAGTAAAGTATCTGTTATTAGGATCGGGGGCTTATTTTGTATCTGTTTTTTAGTATGTTTCTGTTCTTAGGGATTTTTTCTTAAGGGATGTATCTGTTTTAGTAGTTCCTGTTTTTTATGGATCTGTTTTTTTATGTAATTTAAAACTCCAAAATTTTTTCCACCAACCCCTGCTTTAGTAGTTTCAACAGTAAAGTAAAACATTTAAAGGGATAAACAAAAAGAATCACACTTTTTTTCACCCGTTAAGAGATTTTTTTTGGGAAAAAGCAAATTGTAATATTTTTAAAATGAAAAAAAAAAAAGACATTTTCACAAATATGGGTTTTTACTTGGGCAAAAAAATTTTCCCCTTTAAAGGGAAAATCTAAGACATAATGTGTATAATTTTTAAAAACCCCTTAAATTTCTTTTTATTTTTATTCAGCAGTCCCGTGGAAGGGGGAAGGGGCTTCGGCTTTTGTAAAATTAAGCTACCCGTTTTACTTAAATAAGTTTAGTGGGCCCCGCATCGTTGGGGGTGAAGGTTTCTTTCGCTTTTTTAAAATTATGCCACGGGTTTTTACCCTTTTATGGGTTTGTGTCACAATCATTTTTAGGGGGAAAAGGGGCTCGCTTTCGTTTCATTATCTACTGGGTTTTTACTTTTGTAAAGTTTATGGGCCCCGCATTTAGTGTGAGGGGAAGGTTGCTTCGCTTCTTACAAAATGCTACTGTTTTTTACTTTATTTTGTTTTTTTGTCACAGCATGTGAGGGGAAAAAGGGGCTTTTGCTTTTTGTACATTATGCTACTGTTATTAAATTTAAATAAAAGTTTTTTTGGGCAGCAAATCATTTTTGAGGGCGAAGGTTTTTTTCCGCTTCGTACATTATGCTACTGTTTTTTACTTTAGGAATTTTTTTAAGGGGTCCCGCATTTATGTGAGTGAAATTGCTTCTGCTTCTGTACATTAAACTACTTTTTTATTAGTAATTTTATTTTTAAAAAATTTAGGTAGGGGAAGGGTTAGCTTCCGCTTCTGTTTCATTAACCTACGTTTTTTACTTTATATGTTTTTGCCCCAGTCATGTTTAGGGGGAAGGTTTTTTTTCCCGCTTTTTGGGACCTTATGCCCGTTTTTTTACTTTTGTATGTTTAGTGTTACAGGCCAGTGTGAGGGTGAAAATTTTCTTCTGCTTTTAAAATTTTTTTTGGGGACTGTTATTAAATTTTTTTAAATTTCATGTCACATCAGTGTGGGGGGGGAAATTTTTCTTCTGCTTCTGTTTTCATTAAGCAAATGTTATTTCTTTATATGTTTTGGTTAGCATTCCCTTGTGGGGGCGGGAAGGGTTCCTTTTGCTTCTTACATTATCTACTGTTTTAAATTTAAATATGTTTTTGTTTAGCACCCTTTTGAAGGGGCAAGGTTCTTCTTTCTTCTGTACATTAAAGCAAATGTTAATTTTCTTTGATTAAATTTTATCCTACACTGTATTTTGAAGTCCTTTTTAAGAAGATATACACTCACTTGGGGGTAAACTCTGTGTAAATGGGGAGTTGTAAAACCCAATACTTTGTCCCAAACTTAAGATTTTTTGTGATGAATCTAAATTTAAAAAAATTTTGTCCTTTTTTTTTGTCTTTAACCCAAAATTGGGTTAAATTTTTAAACTAGTGGTGGGTTTACAGAGTCCCTTCCAGGTGGTGACCCCGTCACGTCTCCGGGAAAAGGTGGTGTGAC